>PVHT020000151.1:1040921-1068883 GCA_004024745.2 Catagonus wagneri | reverse complement strand
AAAAAAAAAAAAAAGCCAATCCCCATCGTGGCTCAGCAGGTTAAGAACCCAGCATAGTGTCCATGAGGATGAGCGTTCAACCCGTGGTCAAGGATCTGGTGATGCTACAAGCTGCAGCACAGGTCGCAGATGCAGCTCGGATCTGGTGTGGCTGTGACTGTGGCGTACGCCTGCTCCAATTGGACCCCTAGCCTGGGAACTTCCATATGCCACAGGTGTGGCCATAAAAAAAAAAAAATAAATATATAAAATTTTTAAAAATTAAAAAGAAGAAAAGTACTAAGGGTATTATGATTTATGTCTCGAGCATTCAATTTCAGTTCTACCGAATTCTAGACTGTATTCAACCATTTCAGTTTCCTAACGCTTTGAGTTTTAGTGCCTTCGTCGCTTTCACAGGTGCAGTGCTCTGGCCTGGGGGGAAGGGCAGTCTCTACTGCGGAGTACTCTGTGCACTTGAACGTCTGGGTAACACAAAGATTTGCCCTACACCAGCCTCAATGGGAACACAACTGTCTTCCAGTCCCAAGTCCGTGCACATGAAGGAATTGGAATTTAAGCTTAGGGTAAAGTGAGTGGCCCTCTTCAGACACTGAAGTCTCACATCCTTGAGCAAAAGCTTGCATGACACAGCAGCAGCCGTTCGCTGATGCTGGGAATGCAGAGAGCTGGCAAAGAAGTGCTGTCAGAGGCATAGGCTATGGGTCCAGACTGCCTGCGTCCAAATCTTGGGTGGGAGAATGACTTGGGTCACTTACCTAACCTCTGTGTGTCTCAGCTTCAGGGAGAGCATATTTTTTAAAATTCCAGGAGTTCTGGTTGCGGCTCAGTGGTTGACCAGCATCCATGAGGACACAGGTTCAATTCCTGGCCTCGTTCAGTGGGTTAAGGATCCCACTTAGCAGTGAGCTGTGGTGTAGGTTGCAGACACAGCTTGGATCTGTCATTGCTGTGGCTGTGGTGTAGGCCAGCAGCTACAGCTCTGTTCGGATCCCTAGCCTGGGAACTTCCATTTGCCGCGGGTGCAGCCGTAAAAAGACAAAAAAAAAATTCCAATTGTAATTTTTTATTGAAGTGTGATTGACACAGAACACTGTACTGCTATGTACCACATAAGGTTTTTTTGTTTGTATATATTGTGAAGCAATCACTGCATTCATCACCATACATAGTTATAAAAATTTTTTTCTTGTGATGAGAACATTTAAGATCTCTCTTAGCAACTTTATTTTTTGAGGTTTTTGTTTATGTTTTTGTTTTTTGGCCCCATCACGTGGCAATTCTCAGGCCAGGGATCAAGCCCATGCCACTGCTGTAACCAGAGCCACATCAGTGACAGAGCCAGATCCTTAACCCACTGAACCACCAAGGAACTCCTCTTAGCAACTTTCCTTCTTTTTTTTTTGTCTTTTTAGGGCTGCCCCTGTGGCATATGGAGGTTCCCAGGCTAGGGGTGTAAGCGGAGCTGTTGCTGCCGGCCTACGCCACAGCCACAGCAACACCAGATCTGAGCCAGGTCTGCAACCTACACCACAGCTCACGGCAATGCTGGATCATTAACCCACCGAGCAATGCCAGGGATTGAACCCATAACCTCATGGTTCCTAGTTGGATTCATTTCCACTGTGCCACCTCGGGAACTCCCTTAGCAACTTTCAAATATGCAAAACAGTATTGTTAATTATGGTCACCATGCTGTACATTAATCTCCATGACTTATTTGTTTTATAACTTGAAGTTTGTGCCCTTGGAGCCCCTTCACCCATTTTACCCACTCCTATCTCTGGCAACCACTATCCTGTTCTCTGTATGGATGAGCTTGTTTTTTGCTTTTTCTTCTCTCTTTTTTTTTAAGTGAAGTCATATGGTAGCAGATGTTTTTATTCCCGTTTTACAGATGAGGAGGCTGGGACCCTAAAGAAGGAAGATACCATATCCATCACTCTAAAGTCATGTGGAGGAGTTCCCGTCGTGGCTCAGTGGTTAATGAATCCGACTAGGAATGATGAGGTCGCGGGTTCGATCCCTGGCCTCGCTCAGTGGGTTAAGGATCCGGCGTTGCCGTGAGCTGTGGTGTAGGTTGCAGACGCGGCTCAGATCCCACGTTGCTGTGGCTGTGGCGAAGGCCAGCAGCTACAGCTCCTGTTAGACCCCTATGCTGGGAATCTCCATATGCCGTGGGTGCGGCCCTAGATAAGGCAAAAAGCCAAAAAAAAAAAAATGAAGTCACGTGGAGAACTGGACTCAACCGTCAACCAAGGCAGGCACAGTCCCTGGGGCCCTTATTGAGTTGGATGGTTTAAGGAGGGCAGCTCGGCCTGCACAGGGCTTAGCTGCCCAGCAAACCTTGCCAAACCCTAGTGCTCCAGGGGGTACATAGGTGGCCAGCCCTCCCCACCCCCATGCCAGGTCCTGACAGCTGGGGATGGGGCTCTGTTCCTTGCCTGGAACAGAGGGGTGAGGAGGCCCTCGGGGAGGAAACTTCACCGTGAGAGTCCCTGGGAGTCAGAGTTATCCCTGTTTCACTCTCTCTCTGTTTTGTTTTTTGTTTGGTTTGGTTTCTTCTGGACTGACAAGAAGGGGGAGGAAAAAAGTCCCAGTTTCTAAGCTGGGACTGTGGAAGGCGAACTGGGCTGGGCTCCATTGCACATCAGCATCAATTCCGTATACCAGCATCATCAAAAGTTCTCAAAAAAAGTCTCCAAGTCCTATGAGTTTACAAACAATGTAAATCCTATCACACTCTTGGTGGGAATGTAAATTGGTACAACCACTGTGGAAAACAGCATGGAGATTCCTCAGAAAACTAAAAACAGAATTATTGTTTGATCCAGCAATCCCACTCCTGGGCATCTATCCAGAGAAATCCATGACTTGAAAAGATACATGGACTCCAGTGTTCATTGCAGCACTCTATGCAATAGCCAAGACATGGAAACAACCTAAATGTCCATCAACAGAGGAGTGGATAAAGAAGATGTGGCACGTATACACAGTGGAATATTACTCAGCCATTAAAAGGGAAGAAATAAGGGCATTTGCAGCAACATGAATGGACCTAGAAATGACCATGCTAAGTGAAGTCAGTCAGACAGTGAGACACGAACATCATACGCTAACACTTACATGTGAAATCTAAAAAAAGGGATGCAATGAACTTCTTTGCACAACAGATACTGAGTCACAGACTTTGAAAAACTTACGGCTTCCAAGGAGACAGGTTGCAGGGGTGGGGGATGGGCTGGGGGTTTGGAATGGAAATGCCATAACCCTGGGTTGTGACGATGGTTGCCCAACTATAAATGTAATCAAACTCACTGAGTAACTAACAACAATAACAACAAACGACAAAATCAATGCTATGTACCAGTTCGAGCAGATCAGCCCTAGCTGGGACCTTGCAGATTGCCACGGTTAAAAACATTTGGCCGCCCTGTCTCTCTGTCTCTTTCTGTCTGTGTCTGTCCCTGTTTCCTGTGTCTGTCCTTGTCTCTCTCCCTATATGTAAATGAACGCATATGTGTGTATCTATACATCCATGCTTATATGTTATAGATACATACACGTACTTATACGTATAGAGAGAGAGACAGAGAGAAAGTGTATACATGATGTCTTTCTCGGGCTCTGTCTCCCTCCACGAACACGACTTAATCTGGATGGGACAAGGAGCCGTAGCTGTCTCCTCATATCATCATGTCCAGGATGGTCCTCGACCCCACGGGGCGTGGGTCCCTTTTGGAAACAGGCTCCCACTTCTCACTCCAGGGGAGTCAGTCCACACCGGGCTTTGTTCTAACAGTTCCCCTATTTCCTCCTGTGGCCAGACCTTTATGCTGCGGTTTAGAGGCTCGCTTTTAGACTCTTAGCGGAACTGATACAACAGAGGTCAGATTCCAACCCTCCGTTGCCCGCTGGGTGGTGGAATTTCGTGCTTTGTGGAGCTAAGCCTTGCCAAGAAGAGGAAAGAGGACAGCAGAGACAGCTCGGGGAGCCGGGCAGGATGCCGTCATGACCCTGAATAAGACTCCAGCTGAGGGCTGTGTGTATTTATAGACACACACACAGAGACACGCAGGCGTGGCAAAAGTGCCCTGGAACGAACGTGCTGTTTGTTTCCTGGAATCGTGCCCTTTCTGGCCAGTTTAGCAGATTTCCCAGGTCACGTCGTCCTGAAACCAGGAAACTTGTATCTACCGCTCGCTGGCATCCATCCACCTGCCACACGAAGAGAGATCTTTGGAAAACAGATCTGGTCACTTCTCCGAGCCTGGAGCGATTTCGCCTTGTCCTCGTGTGTGTTCCTGCCCGGCTCACCTGACTGCCCAGCGCCAGCTCATCTCCCGCTTCCCCGGACTCCCTGAACTCTTCCTACAGCAAAAAGCGCTGCGGTGGGTGCTTCTGAGGGCTCCCGACCCCTGCTGCCTCCCTCCTCGGCACACGCAGTTCCCTCAGCCAGGAACACTCTGAAGTCCTCTCTTCTGGCAAAGTCCTGCTCAGTCTCCAGCCCAGTGGGCAGCCTGGGCTCCTCTGAGGGCTCAGGACTCTGCACACTTACCCTGCTTCTGTCTGTCTGTCTTCCTTCCTTCCTTCCTGTCTGTTTTCTTAGGGCCGCACCCACGGCATATAGAGGTTCCCAGGCTAGGGGTCGAATTGGATCTGTAGTTGCCCGCCTACGCCACCGCCCGCGTGCCAGATCCGAGCCGCATTGGCGACCTCACTGCTATATTTCCGTCCCTAGAATTTCCATCTCTTCCTCCAAACGACACACTCTCCAAGGTCAAGAACTGTCTTTCATTCATTTTTGCATCCCCAAATCTGGGCCAGTGCCTGCTGCAGAGCAGATGTGCAGCAGAAAGCTGTTGAGTGAATGGATGACATTTTTACAGTGTAGCCACTAAGGTCTGCTTTTGGTGGAAGATCTGGTTGACATACCAGCTCTGCCACTTGCCAGCCACAGGATTTTTCAAGTCACTTAGCCTTCTGTCGGTTTCCTAATCTGTAAAGTAGAATATAATGATAGAACCTCATTTATGATTATTGTGAAGTTTTAATGACATTGAGTATAAGGGATTTCCTGGCATAGGCACATACCTTTTTTTTTTTTCTTCACAACCCATATTTTGTTTATCAGCAAACCCTGCAGGCTCCTCCTTTAAAATATCCAGCCACGTCTTAGCTTTAAACTGCTAAAAGCCCCAATCCAAAATACCATCATTTCCCATGGTCATATTTTGGGGGACTCCGACCTCGTCTCCCCTTGTCCCACTCATCTATTTTCAACACTGCTGCCACAGGGGATCCCTTAAAAACATGAGTCAGATCAGGAGTTTCCATCATGACTCAGCGGAAATGAACCTGTCTACCATCCATGAGGATGCAGCCTTTTTTTTCCTTTTTTTAGGGCCACACCCGCGGCATATGGAGGTTCCCAGGCTAGGGGTCGAATTGGAGCTGTAGCCGCCGGCCTATGCCACAGCCAGAGCAAAGCGGGATCCAAGCCGCGTCTGCAACCTACACCACAGCTCACGGCAACGCCGGATCCTTAACCCACTGAGCAAGGCCATGGATCGAACCTGCAACCTCATGGTTCCTAGTCAGATTTATTAACCACTGCGCCACGGCAGGAACTCTGAGTATGCGGCTTTGATCTCTCACCTTGCTCAGTGGGTTACGGATCTGTCATTGCCGTGAGCTGTGGTCGCAGATGCGGCTGGGATTTGGCATTGCTGTGGCTGTGGTGTAGGCTGGCGGCTACAGCTCCAATTCGACCCCTAGCCTGGGAACCTCCATAGGCCACTGGTAAAGCCCTAAAAAGACAAAAAAAAAAAAAAAAGTATGAGTCAGGATCAGGTTGCTCTTCTGCCCCAATTGCCCTTCGGCTTCCCTACTCAAGAGTAAGAGCCTCAGTCCCCATTGTGGCCAATGAGGTTGCTGCTGCCTCTGCTTCCACGTCCTCGCCTTCCCCGCTTGTGCTCCCAGCTTCAGCCACACTGGCCAACGTGCCGTAACCCAGACCCACCCTGTCCCACCCTGCCCCAGTGCCTTTGCGCTTGCCTGGAATTCTGTTTCTCCGGAAAGCCTCACGCCTCCCTTTCTTACTTAAAATCTTCACTCAAAAGTCACCCTCTCAGGGAGTTCCCGTCGTAGCTCAGCGGTTAACAAATCCCGACTAGGAACCATGAGGTTGCGGGTTCGATCCTTGGCCTTGCTCAGTGGGTTAAGGATCCAGCGTTGCCATGAGCTGTGGTGTAGGTCGCAGACGCGGCTCGGATCCCGCGTTGCTGTGGCTGTGGCGAAGGCCAGCGGCTACAGCTCCTGTTAGACCCCTAGCCTGGGAACTTCCATATGCTGCGGGCGCAGCCCTAGATAAGGCAAAAAGACAAAAAAAAGTCACCCTCTCAGGAGTTCCCTCATGGCTCAGCAGGTTAAGGACCCAGTACTGTCACTGCTGTGACTCTGGTTATAGCTCTGGCGCAGGTTCGATCCATAGCCCAGGAAATTCCACTTGCCGTGGGCACAGCCAGAAACAGACAAACGAAAAACCAAGGCTTCCTGTCCAGAAGGCTAAACTTTGAACAGTATGCTGGTTGTTGACACTTCCCACGCTGCGTCCCGCTTTATCACCTACGGAAATATGTGTTTTATGTATTCTCATCCCCAGGAGAAGATAAGCTCTAAACGGGCAGAAATTTTGCCTGGTTTTTGCTCACTGCTGTATCACCAGCATCTAGAACTTGCCTAGAGTTAGTGCTCAGTAAGTACTCTGTTGAATAAAGAGATCATTCCAAGATTTGCTGGAGTCTGTTTTCCCTCTGTCGCAAGAGCTGGGCGCCCTGAGCCTGCGGAGATGAGAGCTGCGGGCGCTGCATGACACTGGGCCAGCAGCCTCTGGGCCGGGCTCGGGCCACTCCTCACTGGCCCGGGGTAGTCAGACCTGACTCGGCAGAACCGCACACCATGTTTTTGTCCTCAGACTGGGATTTTCCCCTTTTTCCAGCTCAGCCCAGCTGTGTCCCGCCCCATCAGCCCATTGAGAGCTTGGCTGGGAACTCCAAGCTCCTCCTTTCCTCTGGAGAGGCCGGGTTGGCGCTTAGCCCCCACCCCGCCCCAGAAAAGGGCGAGGCATGTGAGTATTCCCTGAAGCTAGAGGGCTGGGTGACGCTGCTGAAGCTGCCCTTTGTCCAGTTTTCTTGGGGTTCCCACCGGTACCTTCCTTAAGGAAAAAAGAAAAATCACTGCCCTTCTTCTTGGACTTGGTTTCCTAAGAAAGCAACACTTCAGAGTTCCCATTGTGGCTCAGTGGTTAGCAAACCGGACTAGCATCCACGAGGATGTGGGTTCAATCCCTGGCCTCACTCAGTGGGTTAAGGATCCAGCGTTGCTGTGAGCTGTGGCATAGGTCCCAGATGCGGCTCGGATCCTGCATTGCTGTGGCTGTGGTGTAAGCCAGCAGCTGTAGCTTCGATTCGACCCCTAGCCTGGGAACCTCCATATGCCACAGGTGTGGCCCTAAGAAGACAAAAGACAAAAAACAAAGAAAGAAAGCAACACTCCTCAGAGTGGGGCCGATGGCACCACATTTCTAGGTCTGGGCCTGAGGAAGAGTCTGGGCACCTGCAAGCTGCAAGTTCACCCGTAGACTCTTCTCCTTTTTCTTCCCCTCCTCTTGTTAGGGCCACACCCGCGGCATACAGAGGTTCCCGGGCTAGGGGTCCAATCGGAGCTACAGCTGCCGGCCTACACCACAGCATCTGCCGATCCGAGCCGCCTCTGCGACCTACACCACAGCTTGCAGAGATGCCAGATCCTTAGCCCACTGAGCAAGGCCAGGAATTGAACCCGCGTCCTCATGGCCTCATGGATACTAGTCAGGTTCTTAACCCGCTGAGCCACAACGGGAGCTCCTGGTCTCTCCTTTCTGCTCAAATGAGAGCTGCCCATCAGATAATGACATTCTTGGGGTGGGTTTGTGACTTTCCCACAATCCATACTCGCAGTTTCAAATTTCATCTCCTCTGCTGCTTTGTTTCCCTCCTTAGCACTTACCATGATCCAATCTAACTAATTAATTACTTACTAAATATTAACGTCTATATTCCACTTACTCATCCTGGTTATTGTTTGACCTTTCACCACTCCTCTTGCACACTCTAGGAATGGATTTTTTTGGTCTGTTTTAGTCACTGTATCCCTAATACATAGAAAAATGCCTGCTACACGGTAAGGGCTTCATAAATAGTTGTTGAATGAGTAAATCCTTATCTGAAGCGTTCCGAGATAGGATCTCATTAGTGAGGGAAGGGAGAGAGTCATCTCCAGACAGTATTTTTCCTCCTGCCCTCAGGGGACCCCATGGAGGCCACATGCAGAGCAGGCCCCAGAATTCCATCTAAGCCACCCATGCATCTTTCACCTGCTAACCTGAATGATGGATCCTTGTGCCAGAGGAGGGACACGTTGTGATGGGGCCGAGACAAAGCCACCCCCATCCCAAGACTCCACCCATCCTATAGGCCCCTTTCACCCAGTAGGCACCCCTTCTCTTCCTTCTTTGGGGTCCAAGGTGCAGCAGGGGCCAGTCCCATCATCAAGAGCACTGGACGGCCAGGTGGGCTGCTGCGTTGTCAGCAGTGTCTTCAAAGATGTCCTTCTTGCGTCCCTAAATAGACTCTGCATTTTGCTGAAGGTACAGACCCTGCCTTTGGGGGGGGGGGGGTGCGCAGTGGGCACATTCTTGGCACGTGGAAGTTCCCTGGCCAGGGATTGAACCCGCGCCACAGCAGTGACCCAAGCAACTGCAGTGACAAGGCTGGATCCTTAACGTGCTGCACCACCAGGGCACTCCCAGACCCTGCCTTATTTACTTTCATCTGCCTGTGCCTAGAGCATGATAGGTGCCCAATGAGTCACGAGTCTGCGGTTTTATGAACGAAAAGCACATGGAACACAGTTACATTTGGGGCTTGGGGTGTGCCAGGACCCAGAGGAGGCTCCACAGTGGGAGTTTTCTGTAATGCAAAGCTCTGAAAACAGGGCTGGACTTCCCACCGTGACTCAGCAGCAACGAACCGGGCTAGTATCCGTGAGGACACGGGTACGATCCCTGGCCTCACCCCGTGGGTTAAGGATCCAGTGTTACCGCGAGCTGTGGTGCAGACCAGCAGCTACAGCTCCAATTTGACCCCTAGCCTGGGAACTTCCATGTGCCTCGGGTTTGGCCCTAAAGACACAAAAACAAACCAAAAAAAAAAAAACAGGGATGGGAGACCACACAGCAACACGCCTTGATGTTGGAACTAAGTTGCCCACGTATTTCCTCTTACTAGTACCCTCCAAAATAATAGCTCATATTTATTCAGTATTTACTGTGTGCTAAGTGCTGTTCCAAGCATTCCACCAGGAGCATCTCATTTAACTCTCATAACATTTCAAGATAGGGACAGCTATGGTACATATCACATGCATTTCAGGGCCAGGGCTATTTGGGGGATAAAGGCTATGAAACGTTGAGGGAGAGGCAAGCATGCGTGCTGAGAAGCCAAGATCAGGACTTCATCAGTGTGTCATGAGAAACACATGACATAGCATGTGTTTCTCAGAGCGGAGATTCAATTTCATCTCTATGATACCTTCAGCTCTGCTACCACCATCCCAGGAACGTCACTCGGAATGTCCCAGTGTCTACAACTTTCAAAAAACCCCACCTGGGACTCAAGGGGCCAAGCTTTGTGAACATTTGATTCGCCGGCCTTTTTTGATGCATTCAAATGGCTTTCTTCTCGTTTGAGTCAGGAGTGAAATAAGGAAGAAATCACCCTTCCCAGGGTTCCCTGGTGGCTTAGCAGGTTGAGGATCCAGTGTCATCGCTGCTCTGGCTCATCTTATTCTGGGGCAAGTGTTCAGTCCCTGGCCGGGAAACCTCTGTATGTTGCAAGTGCAGCCAAGAAACAAAAAAAGTCACTCTTCCTTGTCTGTGTTTCTCATCCCCCTCCCGCAGAAGCCTTCCGGGTTTTTTTTCTTTTTTCTTTTTTTCTTTTTCTTTTTTCTGTTTTTTCTTTTTATGGCTGCTCCTGAGGCATATGGAGTTCCCAGGCCAAGGATCAGAGCTAAGCCACAGCTGTGACCTATGCAAGAAGCTAGGAAAGCATCCTGCTCTCTTTCGCTTTAACTCCCACCAGGCAGGGAACCCACAGAGCAGGGCCAATGTCAGTTCAACTCAGTGGGACCTCTCATCCCCTCCCCACCTCATCAACCCCATGATTAGGAACTGCCCCCCCCTTTTGGTCTTTTTGTCTTTTTGCCTTATCTAGGGCCGCACCCACGGCATATGGATGTCCCCAGGCTAGGGTCTAAGAGGAGCTGTAGCCGCCGGCCTTTGTCATAGCCACACCCACGCAGGATCCGAGCCACGTCTGCAACCTACACCATAGCTCATGGCCACGCTGGATCCTTAACCCACCGAGCGAGGCCAGGGATTGAACCCGCAACCTCATGGTTCTTAGTCAGATTCGTTAACCACTGAGCCAAGAAGGGAACTCCAGGAACTGGCCCTTTTTTTGAATTTTTTTCTTCTAGCTGATTTACTGTGTCCTGTCAATTTCTGCTGTACAACAAAGAGACGCAGTCATACGCACACACTCTTCTCACATTATCTTCCATCCTGCTGTGTCACAAGGGATTGGATGCAGTTCCCTGTGCTGTACAGCAGGACCCCATGGCTCATGTATTCTAAATGCAATAGTTTGCATCTACCAACCCCAAACTCCCAGTCCATCCCGCACCCTCCTGCCTCCCGCTTGACAACTACAAGTCTGTTCTCCATGTTTGTGAGACTGCTTCTGTTCTGAAGACAGCTTCATCTGTGCCACATTTTAGATGCCACATATAAGTGATACCATACGGTGTTTGCCTTTCTCTTTCTGACTTCGCCTCACTTCGTACGAGAATCTAGTTGCATCCACAGTGCTGCAAAATGGCATTATTTTCTTCTTTTTATGGCTGAGTACTATTTCGTCGTGTGTATGTACCACATCTTCTTAATCCATTCATGGGTCCATGGACATTTAGGCTGTCTCCAGGTCTCGGCTATTGTGAATAGCACTGCTATGAACACTGGGGTGCATGTATTGTTTTTCTTTCTTTTTTTTTTTTTTTGCTTTTTCTAGGGCCGCACCTGTGGCATGTGGAGGTTCCCAGGCTAGGGGTCCAACAGGAGCTGTAGCTGCCGGCTTTCGCCACAGCCACAGCCACGCGGGATCCGAGCCACGTCTGCGACCTACACTACAGCTCAGGGCAACGCCGGATCCTTAACCCACTGAGCGAGGCCAAGGATTGAACCCGCAACCTCATTGTTCCTAGTCAGATCCGTTAACCACTGAGCCACGACAGGAACTCCAGCATGTACCTTTCTGAATGAAAGTTTTGTAGGAACTGCTCTTGATCCTCCTGCCACTAGTGTTGGGCTCTCTGCCCCACTCCAAGGCACCTTCTTCTGTCCGGGCAACATGCCTCTGGGTTCCCAGCTGGGAGCGACACATCAGATACACAGGCACGAGGTGCTCCTGGGTAGAAAGAAGATGGAGAGGCGAGGAATGGTGACAGGGTGAGATAAAGGGAGAGAGCAGAAGAAATTAGAGAAGGCGGCAAGTCCGTTCCCCTCTCTCCCAGTTTGGAGGCTGGGTTATTAGACAAGGTCTGTAAATAACATCTGAGTGGCCTCTGGTGCTGTGATTGACCTGTGACTTTCTATTCCCCAAACAGTCCCTGACTATCTGCTCCAGGCATTCCACGGACTCTGGGGGAGGGACAGGTTCCTCTGGAGCCAGGACCCAGGGCATCGGGCTTCCCCCCAGCTCACGGGGTAATGGCAGGGTTCTGCTAAAAGTATGGGATCCCTGGCCTCGCTCAGTGGGTTAAGGGTCCGGCGTTGCCGTGAGCTGTGGTGTAGGTTGCAGACGCGGCTTGGATCCCGCGTTGCTGTGGCTGTGGCGAAGGCCGGCAGCTACAGCTCCTGTTAGACCCCTAGCCTGGGAACCTCCATATGCCGCGGGTGTGGCTCTAGATAAGGCAGAAAGACAAAAAAAATAATAATAATAAAATAAAATAAAAGTATAGTAAGTATGACCTTTGCAACATGCCCGCTAGACTGTTCCCAGCATTTCAAAAGCGTAACAGGAGTTGCTGTTTCACCCCTGAAAATAAGCAGAGATTCAGATGTTCAGAGGACACCAGAAGGGGCCCCAAGGAAATCAGTTTAAGCCCTACAGAGATTCATCCACTCACCCTCTTGTGGTTTGCTCTCCCAGCAAGGCTCTGGAAGTGGGCAGTGGCAAGACCCTAAGGACTGGCTAAAGGAGAGGGCTGAGAAGAGGCAGCGTGGAGGAGAATGTGGTCAGAGCCATACCCAGTGTGCAGTCGGGTCTTCTGTCTCCTTTAGAGTGTGTCTTCCACGCCACCCTCCCCGTCTCCTGCTCTCTGATACTTTTCATTCCAATAATCTCTCTTCTCTCCGATTAGCAGAGGGGGGCACTGAAGACTCTGCCATCTGCTGCCTCCTCTAAGCCCAGGCCCCTGCATCAGGGTATCTAAATGACCTCGGTCCCTGAGGTAAGAGTCTTGCTGCCATTAGACATTGCTAGGTCTGGGCCTGGTGCTCAGTTGCAGTGAAACTCCCTGTCTAGTCCATGGGGAGGCAGCAGCTGTGCCATTAAAAAGGGATTGAGGGAGGGAGGGCCCCTTGGGGCTCAGCAAGTTACAAACCCGATTGGTATCCATGAGGACGAGGGTTCGATCCCTGCCTCGCTCGGTGGGTTCAGGATCCGGCGTTGTCGTGAGCTGTGGTGGTGACTCGGATCCCGCGTTGCTGTGGCTGTGGCGCAGGGCGGCAGCTGCAGCTCTGATTTGACTCCTCTCCTGGCGAACCTCCATACGCCGTGGGTGCGACCCTAAGAGGCAAGGAAAAGAAAAAAAAAGGGTGGGGGGAAGATAGAGGGAGTTTTCTGGTGGCCTAGCAGTTAAGGATCTAGCACTGTCACTGCTGTGGCTCCCAGTCAATCAGTCTCTGGGCCAGGAAATTCTCTTCGCCATGGGTACACACCCCCACACACACACACCTCAAAAAAAGATGAAGAGCAACCGACAGAGGATGGACGGGGCTTGGACTGTGTCTCTCAAAGTGGCAGTTCTCCTGTTGGCCAGAGGCAGGGCCCAGGAGGACTCAGCAAAGGCCAGCAGGGCCCACACTGAGCAGTTTTCAAAGTGTCAGCTCCTCAAGCCCGTCACGCTATGAGATTGGACAGAAAGAGCAGGGGCTCTATAGTCAGGCAGACTTGAATTCGAGACTCAGTGCGATCCTCTGGCTTGGCTTTAAGTCCCCCGGATATTAGTCTGTTCATCCATAAAATGGGCTTCATACTTACTTTCAATGTTGTTATAAGGATAAAATGAAAAAGCATTTATAAGTGCATAGCACAGAGTTCGGCCCAAAGAGGGGACACCTAAGGGTCAATCCTCCTTCTGCTTCCTTACGTACAGGGGCGAGCCTCCCCAGGGACACCCTCTCTTGCCTGGTGGGATGTTTTCCCTGCCCCTCTGGAACTCCCAGAAACCCTGTCTTATCACCAGTTTGCTTGTCTGTCCCCGCCGCCCCCACTAGTCTGGAAGCGCCATGAAGACAGCTGTCTCAGGCACCACCGATTTTCCATGACTCATGTCAATCGCTAGTTGGAGAACGTTAAACTATACTGAAAACAAACAAACAAACGAAAAGCCTTTAAAAAGATATAAAAGAGGAGTCCCCATTGCGGCTCAGCAGAAATGAATCTGACTAGCACCCATGAGGTAGCAGGTTCTATCCCTAGTCCAGCTCAGTGGGTTGAGGATCCTGCGTTGCCGTGAGCTGTGGTGTAGGTCGCAGACATGGCTCGGATCCCGCGTTGCTGTGGCTGTGGTGTAGGCCGGAGGCTACAACTCCGATTAGGCCCCTAGCCTGGGAACCTCCATACGCCACAAGTGTGGCCCTAAAAAGAAAAAAAAAAAGATATAAATGAGATCAACAAACCGAAGGCAAATAACAGAAGGTGAAAGGAATTGGAATCATTTTGTGCAGAGAAGGTCATCGCAGGCTGTCCGAGCTCACGGGGATCTTAGGAATGACGAGTCCAACACGCTTCCTGCATAACGGAAGGGGCTGAGGCCCAGCAAGTTGGTGGCAGGGGATGACAGTTCACGGGGCTCTTGACTGCAGGCTTCAGGCTGGAGGGCTGGGGCTGGGATCGCCAGTTTCCATCTCCTGCTCTCTCAGCCTCAGCCACACAGGGTCAGCGCCCAGTGAGCCTGGACCCAGCTGGTTCTCTGGACATCCAGGCCCACACAGCCTCCTGTGCGGTCCCTGGAATTGCCTGTTTGCAGGCTAGAGGAGCACTCAGCTCTTCAATTGGGGTTCTAGCAAACGTGTCATGTACTTCTAGGGGAGGTCAGGGGTTAAGTGGGGGCATCTGAGGAGCAAAGAGAATAAGCCCTTTTTCTTCACCCTGTCTGCTCCCAAATAACCCACGGAATCAATCTGTTGTCAAGTTACCCTGTCGCTGTGGGACCCTAAACTCTGCCCCCCGTGGGGCCTCCTGGCGCCTTCTTCAGTGGAGTAGCCCAGGGCCAAACTTGATGGGACCCTCCTCGTCCCTGTGTGGCCTGATGGATCTGGGGATCAGAAAAAAGTGGTCTGGTCCCAGGGGGCCTCTCCGATGACATCTTTACAACCTATTCTGCAGGATCTTTGGTGAAGTTTTTTTTTTGTCTTTTTGCCTTATCTAGGGCCGCACCTGCAGCATATGGAGGTTCCCAGGCTAGGGGTCTAACAGGAGCTGTAGCCGCCGGCCTTCGCCACAGCCACAGCAACGCGGGATCCGAGCCACGTCTGCAACCTACACCACAGCGCACAGCAACGCCGGATCCTTAACCCACTGAGCAAGGCCAGGGATCGAACCTGCAACCTCATGGTTCTTAGTCGGATTCGTTAACCACTGAGCCGCAACGGGAACTCCTGGTGAAGATTAAATAACACAATAAATGTGCAAGTTCTGGGAGGTAAACACTATCATTACGAAAAAAACAAAAAACACTGGGCAGGCGAGGGACTAAATGAACCAAGTCAGGGACACTCGGCCAGGCAGGTTTCTTACCCTGAAAAGACTCTCAGACCTTCCATCTCCCAGTGCCCCGGCGTGGCTGTTATCCTCCATCTGGTCCAGAGGAAGGGACGAAACTTTCTCTTCTCACTGAAACTGGAGTTCAGAGGTCAAAGGAAATACATGGAGGTAGAGGCTAGCTTGATTCAAAAGTGTCAGAATCAGGGAGAACTTGACTTCATAATAGCAGAGAAATAGATGATATAGAGGCGTTTTTTCATTTTTTTTCCCCCACACCCATGGCATGCGGAAGTTCCCAGGCCACGTATCAAACAGCAGCAACCCAAGCCCTGCAGTGACAACACTGGATCCTTAACCCACTGTGCCACAAGGAAACTCCCTAGAAGCATTTCCCCCCCCCTTTGGTCTTTTTTAGGGCCGCACCCATGGTATATGGAGGTTCCCAGGCTAGGAGTCTAATCGGAGCTACAGCTGCCGGCCTACACCACAGCCACAGCAACGCGGGATCCGAGCTGAGTCTGTGCAGTGGACGCCGGATCTTTAACCCACTGAGCAAGGCCAGGGGCCAAACCTGCATCCTCATGGATACTAGTCAGTTTCCTTGCCGCTGAGCCACATGGGGACTCCTGGAAGCCTTCTTAAGTAAGGTCTTTTCTCATAGTAGCAGTGTTCATGGAGCCCTAAGTGTTATGTACGTCTGAACTCTTTTAGTCACAGACAGTCTTTTGTGATAGAAATTCTTGTAATTTCTACTTTACAGATGAGGAAATTGAGGCATGGGAATATTAGGTAACTTGTTCAAGGTTAAGATATGAACCCAAGCAGTTTGACACAGCAGCCTGAACCCCGACCCCTCAATACGCAGTCAGGACTCTTTTAAGCAGACCACCCTGGGTGTCCAGCTGGGTGAAAAGGAACTTTGTCACAAGGATCAACCCCAAGCAAACTTCTCTGGACCTTCAGAGGGAGATTCAAAAGCCCCCTCCGTCTCAATTCTAGGTCTGCTTGCTAAGCCAAAAATAAGGCTATCCTGTGCCTTCCAGAACCTTCTGCTCCCTGGGGGAGCAGGGAATTTATTTGGCCAGGGATCCACGCCTCAGAGGCTCATCTGCCTCAGCAACTAGAGGTGGCCCAGAGATGGTGGACAGTGCCAGCCAGCTTTCAGATGGAAAGCTACTGGGCGTGCTTGCCATCTGTCACACCCCCGAGAGGTGAGACGGGCTGGGAGGGACAGTCTGCAGAGCTGGAACCACGACATCTGAGACCTTTATCCTTCTCTAAAAGGAAGGACTCTCCCAGTCCTTCTCCTCAGGGGTCGGCTCTGCTCAGTTCTCTGGGCTCCTCCCTCAGGCAGCTCCTTCTTGACACCTAGTGAATCCCAAATTAGCTTGATTTGTAAGAGGAAAATACACAAACCCCCTCTACAGCCAGAGCGTGACTTGTCTATAAAGACTTAATGTGTCAGAAATAGCTTTACCCCCAAGAAGCCAGCCGGCTGTGTGCCTTCTCCCAAGTACACGCTTCAATTCAATCCACTTGCTACTCCACGCTGTGGGGGGAAAAGGGGGTACCCTCTGTGGATTGGCAGGGACCGAGCTTAAATTCTCTTGATGCTGAGAAGAGGGCAGGAGCAGAGAAGTCAAGCACACAAACCACGGAGATAAAACTTGAGGGTATTTTCCACACCCCACGCAAGGGGCACATCCCTCTAGGCTGCAACCTGGGTAAGTAAGACCTGACCACACAGGCGTACGGATGCCCTCGGCTGCCTAAGGAGGCGTAGCTTGATTTGAGGTCCTTAGGAAGGCAACTCCCTGGTGGAGATGGTAGCTGGGGGTGACCTGGGCTCTGTGGGGGTGGTAGGCAGAGAGAGTACCGTTTGCAACACACCTTCATAACCAGCCACATCTCATTTGATCCCTTTTTTTGGGGGGTGTCCTTTCTTTAGGGCTGCACCTGCAGCATATGAAAGTTCTGAGGCTAGGGGTCAAAGCAGAGCTGCTGCACAGCCGAGGCCACGGGGGATCCGAGCCGCATCTGCCACCTACACCGCAGCTTGTGGCAACGCCAGATGCTTCAACTCACTGAGTGTGGCCAGGATCGAACCCAAAGCCTCAGAGCTACTAACCGGGTGCTTAACACCCTCAGCCACGGCGGCGGCAGGAACCCCACCCATCTCATTTGATCCTGTCAGCAGCTTCCCCCGCCTCATTTCTCAGATGAGGGAACTGAGGCTCAGAGAAGTGTCTGCAGGGGCCAGAAACCCAGGGCTTCTGACACAGCTTCTTTCCCTTACGTGGCTGTTGGCCTGGGGAAGTCATGCAGAATCTCACAGAGCAGGAAACCTTGACCTTCTGCAGAGGCGGCTTCCTCCCAGACTCGGGCACGGCCCATTGCCGATGCGAAGTCGTGGTGGTTACAAAGTGAGTGTGCGGAGGGAGGGGCCACGCCAATGACAGCCGGTGGCTGGACAGCAGCAGGAGCAGTCAAGGGTCCTAGGGGGCTGAGCTGAACTGGGCTACTCAGCCCGGGTGGGTGCGGCTCAGTGCCCAAGGAGAATGAATGGCGAGGCAGTGACTGGCATTGGGCTGCCTTCTGCCTGGGGACAGTGGGGCCCTAGCCCCAGGCAGGCCTGACCCCGTATCCAGGTCTGTGAGGGCCATAGGTAAAGGTAAGAAAAAGCCAGTCTCTGATTTTTTTTTTGCCTTTTGTCATTTTTTAGGGCCGCACCTCAGCATGTGGAGGTTCCCAGGCTAGGAGTCTAATAGGAGATGTAGCCACTGGCCTACACCGCAGCCACAGCAATGCAGGATCCGAGCCATGTCTGCATCCTACACCACAGCTCAGGGCAACGCCAGATCGTTAACCCACTGAGCAAGTGCAGGAATCGAACCCACAACCTCATGGTTCCTAGTCAGATTCATTAACCACTGCGCCACGATGGGAACTCCCCAGTCTCTGATATTTAAAGCCCATGGAAGAGAGGACAGCAGCTCTTTGTTTCCAAGAACCAGCAGAAGAGGAAATGGGCTGCCTGGGGGAGGGAGGGGGAAGGCATGGGGGAGGGGGGTTTGGATTTGAGCTCTAGCTGGAAGGAAGTGGAAATAATTGCCAAAGGACTTTCCCCCTTAGCCAGAAGTTTTGCTCTCCTCTTAGGGGGTGTGGGCTCCAGGCGCTCCGAGGGTTCTCCCAGCCCTGAACCAGCACTAGCTGGCACTCACAAAAAAAACTAGTTAGTCACCCCGAAGAGATACAGATGATCTGGGGGTTGCGGGTGGGGGTGGTGATGGGAACAGCAGGAACCCTTGAGTCTGAGCAGTGCCAGGACTTGGCTCCCCTCCTTTCCTCCTTCCGTCCGCCTCTCTTCCCCTTCCTCCCAAAGGGCAGAGCCCCTGCTTCCCAAATTCTGTGAAGGCCACCTCCTTGCGGTAACATCGCCAGACAGACACAACGGAACAAGTTGTCGTTTAGCTCTGAATGCATACATACCCTGTAGCGGGCTAGGCACTGCAGTAATGAAATGAAATGAAAAAAGGAAACATGGTTCCCACACTGTGGAGTGGCCCATGAGGAAAAGGAGGGTTACAAAATGAAAGGAAAGCCATCAACGGAGCTGTAAGCAAAATGCCCCGAAGCTAGGAAAACCCCTAGGAGTGGGGGAGCACAATAAGAACTGACTGCGTTGAAGCTGAGAAAGGCGAAGTCACTGCGTGGAGATCTGGTCCAGGAGGACAGTTTTCAAAGACTTTTCACCAACTTTTATTCCCTTGACTTTCACCAAAATGGGAAACAGCCAGAAAGAATTCTCCCCATTTTAGTGATCAGGGAATTGAGGCCTGGGTGAGGGCACAGCCAGGACAGAGACACCACTCTTGTGCCTCGGCACTCGCTGCCCTTAATTTGGGGCCAGCCCGAGATCCAAATGGAGGAGGAAACGGCAGAGGCGATGAGGTTCTAGAAGGAGAAGAAAACTGAGGGACGGGGGCCCCAAAAGTCAACCTCGGAACACCTGATGAGCCTGGTTAACTTTCCATGTGGGGTTCCAGAGAGAATTTCTTTTCCTACCCCTGCTGCTAGTACCAATAACAGGTACCATTTATTTTTTACCTTGTGCCAAATGTATATACAGATTGCAGAAAACATTAATGTACAAAATGCTTTAGAAACATGATCCCTTGTCATCCTCAAAAGAACCAATAAGATAACTACTCTTATTTCTATTTGCCAAGCAAGAAAATTGAGGTTCAGAGAGCTCAGAAACCTTGCCTGACAACTCCTAGTGAGTGGCAGTTAGGATTCCCAAGGCCACACTCTTTATTTGAGTTCTTTCTGTCCTCTTCTTGGTGAGCCTGGCCAGAGGTCTGTCACTTTTGTTTTCCCTTTCAAAGAACCAGCTCTTGGTTTGATTGATTTTTTTTTTTCCTATTGTTGTTCGAGTCTCTGCTATATCGATTTCCTCTCCGATCGGTATGATCTCCTTCCTTCTGCTGACTTGAGGTTTGGTTTGTTCTTCTTTTTTCTAACTCTTTGAGGTTGTGGGTTAAGTTGTCAACTGAAGATTTTTCTTCTTTTTTTGAGGGAGGCCCATATTGCCAAAGCCACGCTCTCAACCACAGTCAGCACCGTCCAGGTGGGACACACATGCTGCTGCCTTGTTTTTATCCCTCAAAGCTTTTAACAGCGTCCAGTCCCAGAAGGCTGGCCCCTGAAGAAGCAAGGGTTCTGATCTGCATCCTTTTAAACCCCCGGGTTGAAAACCGCTTTTACTCCCCAGCCTCGCTAGGCCCCAAGGGTGAGGCAGGGTCCCCAGCCAAGGCAAAGTGGCCACCTCCTAAGCAGATTCCCTGACAAGGAAAGCCACTGATTGACAACCCCCCCAACCCCCCCACCCCGGCCCCAGACCTGGGATTACCAGGGGAACTAAAGAGAGGAAGTGGCTCTAAAGTAGGGCAGGGAGGCTGGGCGGGTGAGCACTGTGGGTGGGAAGGGACAGTCTGGGAAGCCCTGGGGATTTTCCCCTGTGCTCCTCCCCCACAAGGGGCAGCCAGGCTCCCCAACACCCCCGCCCTAGGCGGAGAGCTTCCATGTCCTGTTTCTCTCACATCCTCTGCAAAGTACCCCCTTCTTCCTCCATCTTATTTTTATTTATTTATTTATTTATTTTTTTGCCATTTTGTCATTTTAGGGCCATACCCGTGGCATGTGTAGGTTCTCAGGCTAGGGGTCTAACAGGAGCTGTAGCCACTGGCCTTCACCACAGCCACAGCAACGCGGGATCCGAGCCGCGTCTGCAACCTACACCACAGCTCACGGCAACGCCGGATCCTTAACCCACTGAGCGAGGCCAGGGATCCAACCCGCAACCTCATGGTTTCTAGTCGGATTCGTTAACCGCTGCTCCACGATGGGAACTCCTCTTCCTCCATCTTAGAATCCTTTTACTACTCACTTCTCCCCTTGTCCATCCCTCCCTCCCAGCTTCAGGTGAGACAAGGCAGGCCATGCTTCACCTGAGTAAGCTGGACTCAGACAGGCGACCCCCGGCCCCCACCCCCTACACCTCCATTGGAGGCTCCATGAAGAAGCCTGAATGAAATGTCAGCCCCTCTCCTGTCCCCCGCCCCCGTCTTTGGGGATTTCTCTTCATTCTCTGTCTCCTGGCCTCTTCTGGGCACAGACCCCACCCGCCTCTTTCAGGCTTCTTCCCCTTCAGCACCTAAGGGCCCACCTCTTTCTATATGACCTGGCAAGAGAAGGGGTGCGAGACACCTTGGTCAAAACAGAAGCCAGTCCCCTTACAGCTGCGTCTCGAGTTAGACCTTCTGAGAGTCTCCGGAAGCACAAGCTCCGAGAGTTTGAGCTGTAGACTGTGGCCTCTGGGCTGGAAAAGCAAGGAGATCCCGCTGTATAGCACTGGGAACTATGTCTAACCACTTGTGACGAATCCATATATGTATATGTAACCGGGTCACCACACGGTGCAGCGGCTGTAATGGAAAAAATAATAAATTTAAAAAAATTAAAATAACAAAGAGGAGTTCCTGTCGTGGCTCAGTGGAAACGAGTCTGACTAGGAACCATGAGATTGCGGGTTGGATCCCTGGCCTCGCTCAGTGGGTTAAGGATCCGGTGTTGCCGTGAGCTGTGGTGTAGGTTGCAGACGCGGCTCGGATCCTGCGTTGCTGTGGCTGTGGTGTAGGCTGGCGTCTACAGCTCTGATTAGACCCCTAGCCTGGGAACCTCCGCATGCTGCTGCTCTAAAATGACAAACAAACAAAGAAACATGGAGAGAGCTGATTGTTCTCAAACATCCGCCGGCCGGGTTCTTCCTCTGTCTCCGAAGTAAAAAATAACACACCCTGGCAGTAAGGTGACACGCACATCCTTGACACCGTGTGATAAAACAGCCTGAAAGCACACTTGAACGTCCAAAGATAAGATGGCCCAGAATACAGATACCTGCGCCCACACGGGGGACAGAAAGCGATCACGCACGCACCCACCCCGGTGTTGCACCCGCATTTCTACAAACAGCGTCAAGGCGAGGCAGGGCTGGGCGTCCGGCGCAGCGGTTAACCCGCGGCGGCCCCCGCCCGCCCCCTCTTCCTTCCCTCGCCCGCCCCACCCCCCCTTCTCTCCTCCCTCCCTCGCTGGCGCCTGCGTCACTTGTTTTCGTGTCACAGGGCCACCCCCCTCCCCGCCAGCAGCTGACGTGGCCCTCGGCGCGTCACTACCCGGTCCGACGGATGGACGGGAAGCGATGCCCTTATATGGGCGCAGACTCCGGATGGGTGCGCGGGGGCGGGAGGCCGGGCCGACAGCTGCCCGCCGTCCCCGGGCTGGGCTCTCTCCTCCTACAAATGATTCCCCGGGCCGGGCAAAGGTGAGCCAGTTTGGAGAGAAGAAGGCGTGGCTCTCCCTTCTCCTAAGAGCTGGAGGGCCCTGGTGGGCGGCCCTTCCCATGGGTCTCCCAGCTCTTTGTACCTCTTGAGACGATCGGAGCTAGACGGAAATGCGGGTGACTACTGGCCTTTAATAGATGCACCCAGAGGGCCCCTTAGTGCTCGGGAACCCTAAAGTCCAAGCGCAGAAGGCTGTGATGTCGAGGCCAGTGTGTTTAAGAGGAAGGACAGCCTCGCCTCCCCTGGGTGACCTCACCCAAGACTCACAGTTGCTTCTGGCCTGTTTCCTTACCTGTGAAAGTCAAGATTTTGCCTTATGGAGCGGTTGTAAGGATCTGATGAGCGTGCTGCTTGTTGGTGCAAAAACTGCTTTGTAAGCTGTAAAGTGCTGTGCAAAATCACGGTGGTCGTTTTGTCCCCCGGAGGAGCCTGTTCAGGGGTCCCCTCTGAGGATGGGAGCGGCAGAGGCCCAGATGCTAACTTGGCTTCCAGAATCTGCCTCTCTGGGACCTCACTCGGCCACTCTGGGAATGCCCTTTGACTGT
Source organism: Catagonus wagneri (assembly GCA_004024745.2). Classification (NCBI taxonomy): domain Eukaryota; kingdom Metazoa; phylum Chordata; class Mammalia; order Artiodactyla; family Tayassuidae; genus Catagonus; species Catagonus wagneri. The sequence continues at coordinate 1,046,287 of PVHT020000151.1, read as the reverse complement.
GGAAAAGCTTAAGCTCCGTAAACAAAGTCATCGGGTGCCCGCCCGCTGCGCTCCCACGCTGTTCGGGGCTGTTTGGAGCCGCTGCAGTGAGCCAGCGGGCAGCATGCTTGAGACCCTTCCAGCTAAACCAGGGAGGGAAACCAGAATGCCACAGCCAGTGGGCGAGCAGCCTTGTGACTGCCTGGGTACGGTTCTAGACTCTCCTCTGCCCCTGATGATAAAACCTCCAAAGCCAGCTCAGAACGCCCGGCCCCAACAAGCTCTTTCCTACTGGACACCTGCTGACTGCTGGGGCCTACCTTCCAACCCCCTTCATTGATTCGAGACTGTGTTTTTGCAGCTCTGCCTGCTGGCACTTTGCCTGTGTGTCCCCCATGGGTGTCGCTCCTCCTCCCGAAGCTGGAGTTTCCTGAGGGCAGGAACCGTTTCTCCCAAACTCGATGAAGCACCCCCATTCGCCACCCCCTGAGGTGCTTCTTCCTTTGATCCCTTTAAGACAAGGAGGACAAAATGTGTTCAGAGCCTGGGGTCAAGTGATGGATTTATGACCCATATATATAAATGGCAGTGAGGCCTCGGAGGGCCGGACAAGGCAAACCTCGTCAGTACTCACCTCCCCCTTTCCCGGACCCCCTCCCTGCCAAGGAGAACTGCACTGAGTCAATGAGAAGTAGACTGCACAGTGGGCAGGCAGGTACCCTCCTTCTGGAGGGAGCTGTCCTCATTAAGGACAAGGAGGTGACACCCAAGGCCATGCTCTCAAAGGTGAACTGTGTCAGCTGAAGTCACCTGCTCCTTAGGTGCTGGCTAAGATTCATTCAGAGCTTCATTCTAAGATCTTCTGGGAACCCAATGCCCCTCCTTAGAATATTCCAGGTTCCTCTGGGAGTGAGGACGGTTCCGGCTTCGCGCTGCTCTTTGTCTCACGTCCGATCAGTTTAGGAATCGACTTGCTGATCCACGAATGTGCTTGCTATGTGACCTGTGAATCTCAGCTCTTTTCCTGACAGATTCTTCCTGTTTTTCCTTTGCAGGACGATTCAGCTCTTTTTAACCCCTCCCTACATGTCTGTGCCGCTCTACGAATTCACTGAGATGGGCCCGAAGCTTCTGTGTGTTTAAGTTCTTAGGCAGAGTCCCTCCTCCTAAGCCAGGCCAGACTGGATGTGGGTGGTTGGTGATCTGCCCAGACTTACACACGCTTTTTATTTTTATTTTATTTATTTATTTTTCATTAATTAATTAATTTATTTGTTTATTGTCTTTTTAGGGCCACGCCCATGGCATATGGAAGCTCCCAGGCTAGGGGGTCAAATGGGAGCTGTAGCCACTGCAGCCTACACCACAGCCACAGCCACAGCCACGCCAGAGCCAAGCCACGTCTGCGACCTACACCACAGCTCACGGCAACACCGGATCCTTAACCCACTGAGCGAGGCCAGGGATCGAACCCACAACCTCATGGTTCCTAGTTGGAATCGTTTCCGCTGTGCCACCGTGGGAACACAACACACACTTTTTAAATAAGGATGCTTACTTACAGTAGATTCTTCCTTGATTCAAAACCTGGGGGTGGGGGGCAGGACACTGTTCTTTTTCTAGGAGCTGACCCGTTCCTACTGCCGTTGTCATCAGTTCTGCTCAAATTGGGGGCTCAGCTTTCTCAGAGCTCTTAAACGTTTCAAAATATTCCGCTCCCCTCAGGAGCTTTTGCCTGGGACCCACCTTGCTTCTGGACTGCTGGAGAAATCAGCTGACAACGCCGGGGGACACCTGACTCTTTGACTCCATAGGACTCAGCCCCCCACCCCCGGCCTCAAGGGAGTTTCCTGGGCCAAGAGGAAGGGAAAGAAGCCCTGAGCTGAAGACAGAAGGAAACGTGGAAAGGATTTGATTGCTATTCTCCCAGCCATTAACCTGACCTGATTACTTCCACTGTCATTACAGGCTCTCATTAAAGCCCAACTGAGGATGGCACTAAGTGCCGCTGAGAATAACCTCAGATTCCTTGGCTCCAAGATGACGCCATAGGGATTCCCACAGATTAAGGGAGAGACGAGGTGGGTCTCCTGGCGCACGCTCTCCTGGTACAAATAAGCAAACTGAGGCTCAGGGAGGTGACTCCCGATCTCGCCACAGGCTCCCTCCTCTGAACCTTCTCGATCAAGTGCTCGGCCTGCCTCTGGCTCTTGAGCCACGGTGCGGCGGAGAGATCCCTGGGGCCCAGAGCCAGGAGGGAGAAGCTGCAGTACCGCTTCTCTATGCTTCTCTAGACTCTTCCCCAGATCCCTCTTCCTTGGGTCTGTCTGTCTTTCTCCACAATTAGCCCCCCACACCCCCACCCCAGGGAGCTTTCTGGCTGTCACAGCTGCCATGCCAGCTTCCTGCCCGCCCCAGACGGACGCCCAGCCCCGGGAGGCCCAGCCCCATGAGGGCTCTGCCAAAACAACATCTGGGGAAGCTCCAGCTGGCTCTTGTTTTCTGTCTGGAGATGAAGGGGGTTTAATCCTGGGCCCCCCCACCCGCACCCCGGGAGCGAGGATGAGGAGTATTTACAGCCTGTCTGTCCTCTAAGTTTGGGAAAGAGGCAATAAATTCCGCTTCAGATCTGCTGCTGTCCCCAAGTCCATGTGTTCCCCTGTTGAGTTTCCGGCACTTTCAGTCACACCTTCTGGAACCATCGGAGAAGGCCCAGAGGATGAAGGAGTGGGAGGTCACATTCTTGGGGCGGGGGCGGGGGGGCTCCCTGGGATAATAGACTTTTAACAGTTCCCCTCCTTTTGCCCCTATGATTCACCTAGGGAGTCACAGAAGCAAAAAACAACACTGGGGACCTTTCCAGCCCAATACTGGTCTGGCCATCTGTCCATGTGACGCCCCTCCCCCGGTTCCCACTTCACCTTATTCACTCCCTCTCTCATACGCCCTCAGCCATCCTGCTTCCTTTGCTCTATTCCTACCACAGGCCCCAGGCTGGCCAAGGAGGCGAGAAAACTAGGGCACACCTCCGTGCCACGGATGCGAGGGGGATCAGAAGTCGAGAGGCACCCCTCAAGAGGGTAGCTGTCTTTGGGGGGAGCAGACCCCCTCCCTAGATGGCTGCTGTCAACCTCAGTCACAAGTTGGATGCTTTTTTTTTTTTCTTTTAAGGGTCACGCCCGCGGCACTTGAATTTGCCGGGCTAGAGGTCTAATCAGAGCTGCAGCTCAGAGGCACATCTGCGACCCCTACCGCAGCTCACGGCAACGCCGGATCCTTAACCCACTGAGCGAGGCCAGGGATCGAACCCGCAACCTTGTGGACACTAGTCGGGTTAAAAACCCGCTGAGCCCTAATAGGAAGCCCACAAGTCTGCTGAATTAATACCACTTTGCAGCACTCCCTCGCAGCAGAAGGAGAGTGAGTCTATCTGAGCTAATGTGGTGCAGGATGGTGTGAGGGCATAAAGAGGTGACTCGGGGAAGCACCAAGCAGGCCTGGAGAGTCCGAGGCTAGGAACCCGGAGGCCTCAACCCTCCAAGCCACAGGGGCCAGCTGCAGACTCCTGGCTGGCCCTTGAGAGCAAAAGCGGCAACTCCTTGCCCCGCCCGACACTCCAGGTCTCAGGTCTGGAAGCTGAGCCTTTCCCCTGAGACCCGGGGCCTCAGCTTGTCTCTCCAGGCCCAGGCAGGACAACATCCTCATTGCTTCTTCTCACACTGGTCGCTATTCAAGGGGCAGAGGCTCTCCCCCCGGCACCTCTGTGGAAGAGCTCTCTGCTAATCTGACCCCCGCCACCTTCCCTTCCAAGCCCTCTGGGGCCAAGAAAGTCCCTCGTATCCTCAACGCCGTCCAAGCATTTTCTGTGCCTCCTGACCTTAACTGAAACGGCTGTCCCCCAGAGTCCCCTCACGGGGAGCTTGTTCCTCTGTCACCCCCCCACGGCCCTCAGGCTCACATAGTAGGGCAGCATCTTCCTTGCTCTGCATTGTCAGTCCCTGTCACCTTCTCTGAAGTTCGTTTGGTTCCGCTCCACCATCGTCTTTTATCCTTCGGTCACTCTTTCTCATCGACCCCGGATCTTGCTCCTGAAAAGGCTCACGGTCTTTATCTCTCCCCCAAATTCCTGCCATCACCTGAGGAAACGTCAGCAGCTGATGGAGCAGTTGAATTCATCCTTCCTCCCGGGCTCTCCCGATCCCACCTGACGGTACCCTGCCCTCAGCCTCCAACACCTCCGCTCCAAAACCCACCAATGCTCCTCCAGAATCTGGCACCCAAGGGCACTCGATAAATATTCCCTAAGGGAATAAGGGAGTGAGTGAATGCATGAAGCCTCTGAGTGAGTGAAGCCTCTCAGTGAATAAATGAGTGAGTGAATGCATGAAGCCTCTGAGTGAGTGAATGAATGAGTGAGTGAGTGAGTGAAGCCTCTGAGTGAATAAATGAGTGAGTGAATGCATGAAGCCTCTGAGTGAGTGAATGAATGAGTGAGTGAGTGAGTGAAGCCTCTGAGTGAATAAATGAGTGAGTGAATGAATGAAGACTCTGAGTGAGTGAATAAATGAATGCGTGAGTGAATGACGGGATGTGGAAAAAAACAGAAAGAGCGCAAGACTGGGTGAGAAATGGAGACTCTAGTGCCAATCCTGCCACGAAGTGGCTGTGTAACTTTGGCCATCTTTTCCTAGCTCACGGCCTCTTTTTCTTCATCTACAATATAAATAATTTTGTGCATATGGTTTCTGAAAACCCTACTTCTGACAGTCAGTTACCAAGCTGTGGGTTACTGAGCACCTATGATATTTAGGCATTGCACTGGGCATTTTCTACATATTACTACTCATCAACTCACTACTCAGCTGCATTACTACTCAACCACTATTTTGTAAAGAACTTATGGTCCTCACACACAATGGGATATTACTCAGCCATTAAAAGGAACGAAATACCAACATTTATAGCAACATGGATGGACCTCGAAATTACCACGCAAAGTGAAACCAGTCAGACAATTAGACAGCAACACCACCCCATGCTACCACTTACATGTGGAAACTAAAAAGACACAGTGAACTTCTTTGCAGAACAGACAATGACTCACAGACTTTGGAAAACCTTTGGTTTTTCAAACAAGACAATCTGGGGGGTGGAGGGATGCACTGAGGGTTTGGGATGCAAATGCTATCAAATTGACTTGTGATGATTTTTGTACACCTATAACTGTAATAACATTCAATAAAACCAAAAAAAAAAAAAGAATGTATGGTCCTCACTATAAAGATGACAAAGTCGAGGATAAGAGTATAAATATTGACCTTATCACTGATAAAGTGGCAGATTCAGGATTAGAATCCAGGTTAGTCAAAAAAAAAAAAAAAAAAAAA
>PVHT020000151.1:1015033-1039921 GCA_004024745.2 Catagonus wagneri | reverse complement strand
AAAAAAAAAAAAAAAAAAAACAAGTGTCTCTGAATGTGTCTCAAGTCCAGCCTGAAAGGAGCCTCCTGTTTAGAGGGCCTGCTTGCTGTTTGTTCTTCTAAACCAGGCCTCTCATTGGTGAAGGGCTCTCAGAGGTGGCCTGGGGGCTGCCTTCAGAAGGCTGCCAAGGGTAAAGGCCCACCCTTAACAAGTGCCTGCTCCCCACCAAGAGGGGAGCCCAGGTGGGGGGATCCTTGCAGGGGGTGATGGGGTTGGCACAGCTCAGGACGACTGGGCAGACCTGTCTGGTGGGTTTGGGGCTCTAGTGCCTCGGTGACAGGCTGAGACCGGGTATGCTGAGTGGGGTCCATGGCCCACTGCATCGGAATAGCCTGGGTTCTCATTACAAACGCAGATGGGCACACCCCACCTCAAACGACTGAATCAGAATCTCAGAGGGGGGCGGCTTCATCGGCATTTTTACCAGATGTCCCAGGTGATTTGAATCACTGCCCTAAATCCCGGGGCGTGGGGATCTGAACACCAGATAAGAGATTTCTAATTCGTGCTCTCGGCAATGGGAAGCCGCGGGAGTTTTTCAAAGCTGAAAAGTGACACGATCGGAATGTTGTTCAAAGAAGATGACTCCGGCAAGGAGTCTTTGACATGGATTGAAGCGAGGACAGACTGGAGGGCAAGCGTCTAGAAGGGACAAAAGGACCGGGGGGGAGGGAGGGCAGCGACCACAGCAAGAGGCAAAAACCAGAAAGACCTCGCAAATCGCTCTAGTCTTTGGCAACAGGTCAGCAGGGGCAGGGTTGATGATGTCTGCCTGACCGTGAACCTGGTAGCTGGAAAAATAATGGCAATGCTATTGCGAAAGAGAATGAAATCAGAAGCAGGAAAGGAGGGAGAAAAAGATCTTGATTTTGTTACATGTGGAGACTCAAATGCCAGAAAAAAAAATATTTCAAAAATGTCCACTTCTCAACTGAGAGCAAACATCGTTGGGAGCTCAGCAGGAAAGTTAGGGTTAGAAATGGTTGTTTGAGACGTACTCTGTATTAGGAGATACTGATTCAAATACCTCCAGAGTCAAGGCCAATCAGGATGAAGTATAATAATAACAATAATAAATAATATTAATAAATCCCAGCATACTGCCGAGATTAAATGATAACCACCTCTTGGTTTCAGCAGCGATGTGACAGAGTTGCTGGGAACTAGGGAGAAGTAAAGGACACACTCCCCGTCTTAGGTGCCAGTCACTGCTAAATGGGAAGGTGGAGCCAATGTTAACAGATACTCTGATTTTTGAAGAGAAATTATAGGAGTTCCCTGTCACCTAGCAGTTAAGGATCTGGCATTGTCACTGCTGTGACCCATGTTCGATCCCTGGCCAGGGAAATTCAGCATTCCGTGGGTACAGCCAAAAAAAAAAAAAGGGAGTTCGCATCGTAGCTCAGTGGTTAACAAACCCGACTAGTATCCATGAGGACGAGGGTTCAATTCCTGGCCTCGCTCAGTGGGTTAAGGATCCGGCATTGCCGTGAGCTGTGGTATAGGTCGCAGATGCGGCTCGGATCCCGTGCTGCTGTGTCTGTGGTGTAGGCCAGTGGCTACATCTCCAATTGGAGCCCTAGCCTGGGAACCTCCATATGCCACAGATTCGGCCCTAAAAAGAAAAAAAAAAAGGAAGAAAGAGAAATTATGATTCTAAGGAAGGGTTTTGACATGACATTTCCTAATAGTTAAATGTTGACAACTAATTTTTTAAATACTTAAGCATTATACATCTGTGAATGAGTCAGATCTGCCTCCGAGGCTTCCAACTTGTGACTTCTGAGCTACACACACAGTATTTGGTATAGAGAAGAAATCCAGAGACCATGTGCTGTGGAGAACCGCGACTCTGCCAGGCTTCCAGGTTTGCCTGAGGGTCTGCCCAGTAAGACTTAGAGAGGCCCTGATTTTTTCAGCCACTGGGTGTCTGGTGAGCTCCCAAGTTGGTGGCCGTGGTAGCAAGTGAAGCCTACATCTGCCATGGCTATTTCTTTTTCTTTCTTTCCTTCTTTCTTTTTCTTTTTCCTTCCTTCCTTCCTTCCTTCCTTCCTTCCTTCCTTCCTTCCTTCCTTCCTTCCTTCCTTCCTTCTTTCTTTCTTTCTTTCTCTCTTTCTCTCTCTCTTTCTTTCTCTTTTGTCTTTTAGGGTCACTACTGTGGCATATGGAAGTTCCCAGGGTAGGAGTCAAATCAGAGCTGCAGCTGCCAGCCACAGCCACAACAATGTGGGATCCGAGCCACATCTTCAACCTACACCACAGCTCATGGTAATGCTGGATCCTTAACCCACTGAGCAAGGCTAGGGATCGAACCTGCATCCTCATGGATGCTAGCCGGGTTCATAGCCCACTGAGTCACAACAGGAACTCCATGCCATGGCTGTTTCTTTTCATCACCTGGAAAGCACGTGGGCAGCTGCCGAGGTTCTGATACTCTGCAGGTCAGATGTCACTTGGGACCATCAGTCTTTATTCCCCACGCTCAGTGGTTTATTTTCATACCTCACCGTAAAGATACCCTGTGCCTTGGAGTGTCTGAGTCCTGGCCAGAGCAGGCATCTCATTTTAGCACATCCTAGTGGCTCACGTTCCTATCAGGAAGTTCTTCTATGGCCTAATTTTGGTGCTTTTTTTGTACAATGGAATCTTCTTTTTGCTTCTATCTTCAAAGCAAGAGGAGTAATAGGTTACTGTTTAGCTAGCTTACTCTTCTCCAGCCCCCAGCATATTCTCAGAAACGGTCCTTAGGGATTTGAAAATTGTTGTGACCTGGGGACTAGAAAGCCCTTTTCATATTTATATCTGACCAAGCCTTCCTTCAGCCCAGCTGGGTAGTTTTCTACTCTGCCCTAACCAACTTTGCATTATCTGTTTCTGTCCCTGTTCTCAGTTCACTTTGGGGCTGGGGGGAGGGGTTAAAGACAGAAATTGTAAAAATAACCCATATCCCCACTTTCTGGCCATCTTCATTTAACAGGTCCTGGGGACAATGTCATCTTCTTCTGCTCTTGATTCTTGTTCTTGATTCTAAAGGATTAACTCCCAGATTGGCGGTCCTTGAGCTGCTCTTAAAGGGTACAACCTCGTGAGAAACAGGGAACTCTCAAAGTTGTCCTGGACATTATTATCCAATGATGCTGACAAAGAATTAACGAATATATTTAGCAACATTTCCACTCTGATTAGAAAGCAAGGAAGAGGCCTCTGTCTTCCTTGGGTGATGTTTCTTCATCAGCTCTGGGCAACAGAGCAAAGCTGTCACCCATGAAGCCAGAAAAGAGGAAAGGTCAAGTTAGTGTCTGTACCAGCCACACTCAGACCTGCCAAAATACACACGCCACCAAAATACCCACACCTCACAAATGGTGTTCTTCAATATCTAAGTGCATATGAACATGTGCAAACATAGGCAACTATATAACCATATTTCCTCCTATCCACAAACATCATACACATTTAAGTATGTACACTCAAGTGTATATATATATATATACGTGTGTGTGTGTGTGTGTGTGTGTGTGTGTGTGTGTTTATATGTCCGGCTCACACTGACACCCACATCCCCACAGACCCACTAAAACTACATGCTGCACAGTGTAGGAGTGAGCTGATGTCATCTTCCTAGAATATCGCAACCCAGCCTCTGCCTGCAGATGGGCTTTCCTCAACCTCAGGTTTCTCCATGTGGTCAGGAAACTGAGAGCTAACCTTGACAACCAAGCCAGGTTCCTTGAAGGCCCACCAGGATGCTGGGAAAGACCAGTCACGTACAATGATCTGGTTGTTCCTGACTGGCGAGGGGAGAGCAAGGTGTGTGCGACGAACCCACAGACAGAAGGCCAGGGCTGATGAGGCCTGAGGAGAGGGACCAAGTTCCGGGTGGGGATTTGGTCTCAGGAGGACAGTTTGGGATGCTGTGGGTCGCTCTACAAGGGCCACACAGGTAGATGATGCAAGTAGGTGACATGGGCAAGGGAAGCCAGTGAACTGGGGTCACACGTCCCCAAAGAAGTTTTTGGTCCAGTCGAGGCACAAACTGGCATCCACCCAGCTCCGCCCCGACCCCCACCTGCCCATTTGGTGGTAGGTGGAGTCACAGGTCAGCACAGAGTGTTAGGGCATTTAATGTTCAAAATTCAATGCAAGGCCTTTGTGGGGAGGGGAAGAGATGAGTGAGGATGCAGAGGAACAGAAAGAAGAGGAGAAGAGGGAGGGAGGGACTTACTGTCCTTATCCTGATGCTGGAACTACACCGTGGCTATGCCGAGGAAACGGAGACAGCAGGCAACAAACAAAGGGAAGAAGACATGAAAGCTGGACTTTTGAGCATCTAAGGATCCTGGTCCTAGCAATTTAAACAGAGTTTCAGAAAATTTCAATTTGGGTTTTTATAATGTATTTGGACTGTAAAGACATTGATTAAGAATCTAAATCCTGGCGTTCCCTTCGTGGCTCAGTGGTTAACGGATCCGACTAGGAACCATGAGGTTGCAGGTTCGATCCCTGGCCTCGTTCAGTGGGTTAAGGATCCGGCGTTGCCGTGAGCTGTGGTGAAGGTTGCAGACGCGGCTCGGATCCCGCTTTGCTGTGACTGTGGCGAAGGCTGGCAGCTACAGCTCCTGTTAGACCCCTAGCCTGGGAACCTCCATGTGCCCAGAGTGCGGCCCTAGATAAAAAGGCAAAAAGACAAAAAAAAAAAGAATCTAAATCCTGAATTGGGTACAATTACACTATAGAGTGACCTAGGAACTCTGAATGTTGGATAAATTAAACTTAAGAAAGAGGATGAGAAAAAAGGTGAAGCGCTTTCTGGCTCTTACCAATGTTCTATACAAAATCTACAAACAAATCACCAATGATGAGACTCATAAGACATTTCCTGGGTAAATGGGAGAGTGTGGAAGGTAGACCTCGGTGCTCCTGTCCTCAAAATAAAGACAGTTTTCCCCCAATTCATTACATCAGCATCAAGAATAACAGCTCTGCGAGTTCCCATCGTGGTGTAGCAGAAATGAATCTGACTAGGAACCATGAGGTTGTGGGTTTGATCCCTGGCCTCGCTCAGTGGGTTAAGGATCCGGCGTTGCCGTGAGCTGTGGTGTAGGTTGCAGATGCGGCTCGGATCCCGTGTTGCTGTGGCTGTGGTGTAGGCCGGCAGCTACAGCTCCTGTTAGACCCCTAGCCTGGGAACCTCCATATGCCGAGAGTGCGGCCCTAAAAGGCAAGAAAAAAAAAGGAAAGAATAACAGCTCTATGGGACCAGGAAGGACCAGAGGCCACTGTAACAATAGCATAGAGACTCTATGATCTAAAGAAAAAGATATGATATTTAAAGTCGGCAGATTTGCAGCCAGTTCTGGCTCAATTGAGAATGACCAGTGTGACCTAGTGAGTGATCTCTTATAGCAAAAATCCACCTAAGGACAGAGTTCTATTTCCTAAGACAAAAAAAAAAAAAAAAAAAAAGCGATAGTCCTTGACAACAATTTGTCCATCAACTATGGACTAAATCAAGGCCTGGAACTCCCGATCCCTGTCATCCGCACACCCGGGAAGTTGTTCATTATTTGTGGATTTCAATGTTAAACTGCCCTGTACACCTGTCTATAACTTGACCTGTTCCCCTGACCTCTTTGTAGGTTAACTTTGGTAGATTCTCCTTGGTTGACACCTGGTCTCTTGGTTTGCTGCATTCTAGTTCATCTCGTTTCCAGCACTAGCCAGATTCCTGTAATATACTGTTTCCCTATCAATGAGCAGAGGTGAGAGTCTCATCTGGCCTTATCCAGCTTTGGGGAGGAGCCCGTGAAGAGGTCATCTGAGGGACGTGTTCAATGCCGAAATACTGTAATTCGGGCCATTTTGATGAGCTCTGTGAAGCCATGGGAGTAGAATATTTGAAACCTGAGCTGTGTTGGACATGTAGGCCACACACGCACAGTAAACTGTTTTCAGGCAGCCTGCAAACAAGATGTCAGCCTCTAAAAATATCACTGACAAAATCAAACAATAAATAGATTCTAGATGCCAAATGAAGGGTATGGAGAACATTCTGTAATGAAAGAACGGTCAGCACAGGTTCTCACGGTGAAGGGCCGAGCTTAAGCTGTGCCTTCAGAAGTATGAAGGATGCTGAAAGATGGGAAGGAGACAGTGACGAATGCAGGACGAATGGCACGCGCTTTGGTGCAGCAGAGCCATGACATTCAGGCATATAAGGAATGGGGACAATATTTCCAGGCCTCAGACAGGAATCACGGGCAAAATGCTGAAGGCTCTGGGATGTTTAGAGAACACTGAGGAGAGTAACTTTGGAGCACAAAGTGATAGAGACCTAAAAAGGTAGATGGGGCCAAATTATGCAAGGTCTTAACTATTAGGCAAAGGAGTCCAGAGTTAACGCAGATGACAAATGGCGGGTGTCTCAGAATGATCTGAGCAAAAAGAAAAACAAGTGAATGTCGACCTCAAGGAAGGGAGGCGTACTAACAGTGAGAAGAGTGACTGGGGGACAGGATTTGCAAGAGTCCACTGCAATCATGCAGATAGACAAGCAACAGGTCTTGGGACCGGACCCGAGGAACAAAATCCAAGGTGAAGCCCAGAGTAGTCTGAGTTTTCCGGGTGGAGTGACCGGGGAAACGATGGTATCTCTGATAGAAACGGAGATCCGGAGGGGAGCTGACCTCGGAGAAGATGGCCGACTTGACTGACATTATGTAGTAGCTGGACATTGAAGGGGAGAGACGGAGCAGCTGGTGGGAGGGCCAGGATGAAAGAACAGGTGGATAGACTACATGCATCGGAAAGTCAGTTATCAAAAGTAAATGTCAGGAGTTCCCTTGGTGGCTCAGTGGTTAACGAATCCGACTAGGAACCATGAGGTTGCGGGTTCGATCCCCAGCCTCGCTCAGTGGGTTAAGGATCCGGCGTTGCTGTGAGCTGTGGTGTAGGTCACAGACGCGGCTCGAATCCCACGTTGCTGTGGCTGTGGTGTAGGCCGGTGGCTACAGCTCCTGTTAGACCCCTAGCCTGGGAATCTCCCTATGCCGCGGGTGCGGCCCCAGATAAGGCAAAAAGACAAAAAAAAAAGTAAATGTCAAAACAGACAAGGGTAAGATCGCTCTGAGGAAAGAAAATGGAGAGAAAAGGGGAGAGGAGTGCGTGTGCACAGTGAGAGAACAGGGACAGGAACGGATCCAGGGCAGAGAGAGGCAGGGAAGGAGGCAGAGAAGCGTGGGGTCAAGGAAAAGGAGGGGAGACTGCCTCCAGATAAGGTGGTCAGTAGAGCCCAGAGTTAAGGAAAACAAGAATTTACAGAGGCTATCAGGTTTGATTCATTTAACATATTTTTTTCCTTGGCCGCCCCGAGGCAATATGGAGTTTCCCAGCCAGTCCAAGCTGCACCTGCAACCTAAGCCGCTGAGTCAGATCCAGAACCCCCTGTGCCCAGGCGGGGTATAGAACCTGCATCTCAGCCCTCCCAACGAGGTTGCAGATCCCATTGCAGCACAGTGGGAACACTTCATTTAACAGATATTATGGGCACCCAGGTACGCCAGATCCTAGGGTACAGGTTAAGAGTTATCCCCATCCAACAGACCTCTAGGTGTGCCTGTGATGGTGCCAGTTTGAGCATGGTCCCCGTGTGAAAGAGGAAAACGTAAAAATCTTGCAACACTCCTTCCAGCCCTAACGCACTCAATACTAGGTGAGACGCGGATATTTCTAGGCAAGAGAGAAGGCTGTAGAAGAAAGGGGGAACTTGGAGAAATTGAATTACTGTGGAAGTAAACAGAAGACTTCGTCCCCATTTCCAGAGAACCAACTGGAAGTAGAGAACCCACTTCGACTAGTTAAAGAACGAGGCAAAGCGGTAAAATTGTGGCAAAGCGTCTGGTTGAGTCGTCCTAACAGCGTGTGGTTGGAAAAGTGGACATCAGAAAAGGGGTGGGACAGGTGAAGTCAGCGAAGGCTTCTTGGAGGAGGTGGCCTTTGAGCTGTCTTGAAGGATGGGGGAAGAGGAGAGGTCGAGGCCTTCCCAGCTTGAAGTGCCGCTCTCCTTCGGCCCCTCCCCGGCTCTTCCCTCTCACCGCTCGCAAGCGGGGCCCAAGTTCCCAGCACTGACGTCAGCTGTCGATGACCTCAGCTCCGAAGCGGCGGCTCTGGGGCTAGGGGCGGTGCCGAGACTGAGGGCGCGCGGGGGCGGGGCGGGCGCGGGGCTCCGCCCCTATCCGCTGGAGACGGCCAATGGGCTCCGCCGCCGGCTCCCCCTTCTCTCGAAATAGTATGAAAGGCGCCTCTCGGGTAAAGTCCGGGCAGAGCCCGAGAGGCAGCCGAGCTAGTCTAGGCTTTTGAGGCCGCACGTCCCACCGGAGACCTCTTTCCGATTTCTCCGCCGCCACCACCGTTCCCTGAGCCGCGCACGACATGAGCCAGACCCGCTGGACCGGGAAGAGAACAGATATGCTCCCGGAGATCGCCGCCGCTGTAGGTTTCCTCTCCAGCCTCCTGAGGACCCGGGGCTGCGTGAGCGAGCAGCGACTCAAGGTTTTCAGCAGGGCTCTCCAGGAGGCACTGACAGGTGAGCACCTGAGGAGGGTCCTGGCGCTAGGCAAACCTGCCGCCGGAATTCGGCTCCCTTCCCTGCCGGAGGCATCTTTCCCCCCAACCTAGGGCAGAGTGGTTCCCCACTCGAGTGGCTCAGGGAGTCTGTTTCCCTCCATCTCCCCAGGCGGTTCACAGTCTCCATCCTCATTCCCTTGGGTCAGGTCTCCCCTCTCTGGCCCCGCTCTCGGGTCGGGTCTCGGTCCGTGGAGGTTCTGGTTGGGAGTGCCCCCTCCACGCGAGCAAACCCTAGTCTGAGTGCGATAGCAAGTTCCTGGCTTCAAACCTACCGGTTTGAGGGAGGGCTCAGTTCTTTCACTGGACACCACCACCACCACCCCCCCCCCGCCCCGCCCCGAGATCCGCAAAGACCGGCGCTGGCGGCAAAGCCCTGCGGGACGAAGGGTCCTAATTGGAACTAGAAGGAGCAACTAAACCTTCTCAACCACTTGGAGTCCCAGCCGTGGTTCTTCCGGTGGTGCGGGGCTGCACTGTGCCTGGGTCTGTTGTCGACGCACTCCAAGCTGGAATCCGGGCCCCCTTTGTATTCTCTGCCCCCCGCCCCCCAGCCATCTGCCATCAATTATGGTACCAAGGGAGTCTCGGCGTGTGTTGGGGCTGGGGGCTGTGAGGCGGCATGAGACGCAGGAGGTTGACGAGAGATAAGCCGCGGCTGGCTGGGGAGAGACCTATCTCCCAGCTGTTTCTGGCAGGCTGGCCGGCGGTCTTGGGCAGCGATAACCATCTCCGATCTTGCCCACACGCCCGCACAGATACTGGCGTCTGAGGAACGGCATATGTTTCATCAAAACATCCTAGTTTTCCCTCCATTAGCCACTGCTACTGGCCCCGGGTTTTCAAGGAGGCACAGGGGCTGCTGAGGCACAGGGGCTGCTGAGGCACAGGGTGGGTCCGGCAGCGAGGGCAGCCTTCTTGGCCTGAAACTTCAGCTCATAGGTGTCCAGAGGCTCTGCCTGGACATACCAGCCCCAGTCACACCCTCCTCCTTAAACTGGGGACGTGCCAAAGGCAATATACTGGCCACACCTCCCAATACACACACATACACTTCTGTCCTGGAGGAGGGGGTCTTTTCAGGTCCCATAATTTATTTATTTATTTTTTCTGCTACAATGTCAGGAGGGCTTCAGGAGGGTCCTGAAACTCCTGAGAAACCATGTTGCTTACTTAGAATCACTGGGTCCCTTCCTGTCCTCTTCCTTCGCCCCGACCCCTCTTGCGGTAGCGTCCATGGCCCGGCTGCTCTAACCAGGGCACATGGCCCTTGTCCTGTCTCCACAGAGCACTACAAACACCACTGGTTTCCTGAGAAGCCGTCCAAGGGCTCTGGCTACCGCTGCATTCGCATCAACCACAAAATGGACCCCATCATCAGCAAAGTGGCTAGCCAGATCGGACTCAGCCAGCCCCAGCTGCACCAGCTGCTGCCCAGCGAGCTCACCTTGTGGGTGGACCCATACGAAGTGTCCTATCGCATCGGGGAGGACGGCTCCATCTGTGCCCTGTACGAGGAGGCCCCGGTGGCCACCTCCTATGGGCTCCTCACCTGCAAGAACCAAATGATGCTGGGCAGGAGCAGCCCCTCGAAGAACTACGTCATGGCCGTCTCCAGTTAGGTCCCCCGCCGTCCCCACCTGGCACTCTCCTGTCCTCGTTTTGCCTGCCGTGACAACAGGCCCTTGCATACCTCAACCTGGGGAACTGTATTTTAAATGAAGAGCTATTTATATATATATATATATTATTTTTTTTTAAGAAAAGAGGAGAAAAAAAAAACCAAAAGATTTTTTTTTTTAAGGAAAAAAAAAAGTCCTTAAAGGGAGCTGCGTGGAAGTGGCCTCCCCAGGTGCCTTTGAAGAGCAGTGTTGTGTGCTTGAATCTGGGAGCCAGTGTCTGCCTATGGGAGGGGGGAAAGATCGGGGGAAGGGGGTCTGTCCAAGGTGACGGGGGAGAAGCTTGGCTAGCACCCCAGGAAGATGTGAGGAAGAGCAAGCAAGGTTAGCAACTGTGAACGAGAGAGGTCAGGCTCCGTCCTGGAGGGAGAAGAGAGGCTGAATTCAAACCAGGGCACCTGCATTCCCAGCCCCTCTCTCACTCAGGGGCATCCAAACCCAGGCCTTAAATTATACTGTGTTGCCTAATCTTTCTTTTTTATTTTTCTAATGAGATCCTAGGCAGAGAGTGAAAAAAGCCTCTCCTGATTCCTTCTGTCCTGAGCAGCTTTTCTTAAAATCGTGACTTATTTCTAATTCTATTCTCAGGGGCCTGTGGATGTTGCTACCCACCAGGAATATCAAGCTTTTGCGGGGGGGGGGGGTTCAGGGGAGTGAGGCAGGGGTTGCAGGTTATTGGAGTTGGGACGGAAGGGTACTCTGCACAAAATCTTTGCCTTGCTATGTGCTGCTCTATGTGTACGTAATTCGGGGGTGATTTGCAATGGAAAGTCCTGGCGATGCTGCCCTTATTCCTCGGAGACGTGGCTCAGAAGTTACAGGGAACTCCACGTCCTGGATTACTGCCTTCTTTTTTAAGAGCACAACACTCCTCTCTAACTCTCCCTGCTCCTCTTTCCTCCTGGTTTGGGTCTTGCAGTTACCCTGTTTTCTAGGACAAAAGTTCTCAGTCACTGTGCAATATGGCCTCTTGGGTCCCAGGAGGGTCTGGAGGAAAACTGGCTCTTAGAACCTTCTGGTGCCTTGGCAGGCTTAGGGAACTGTCTCTCCCTCTGTCCTCGGGACCATGGCTGGATCCTCAGCCTTGCAGTATTCCTTGGCTGAATGGGAGAACGCCCCAAGTCCTGTGGGACTGCTTGGTATTCTTGTAGGGCTGACACTAAAAGCCAAACCTTGGGCATTGTTTTTTTGTTTTTTGTTTTGTTTTGTTTTGTTTTCTTCCCGGTGCTCAGAGCACCTGTGGGAGATGTTGCAATCCAAATCTGTCTGTCGACTCGTGCAATAGTTACTGTTCTGGGTTGGAGAAGAAGGCAAAACTACACTGGGAAGAAATCCCCTTCCTTCGGTTTTCCAGTGGTATTGGTGAGGGGTTCTTAGAAGGCCTTGAGTTTCCCAAACCCGAACCACCTCAAGAAGGACAGGGCTTGAACATCTGGTCAGCCCGGCTAAATTCCTGCCATTGCCGCTTAAGTGAGAAAGCTTCCTCCTCCCCACCCACCGCCAGTCCCCTTTCCTGGATTTCTTAATTACTCAGTTCTGATTCAGAGGTGCTGTTTACCAAACACTCTCCCTACCCATTCCTGCCAGTTCTGCCTCTTCAGATCCCAGTTGCCTTCCCAGACCCTGTTTCCAGTCTTTATTGCTTTAAAGGTAACTTCGGGCCCACAGACCCAAGAGTTAATTTTCTGGCCTGTGGGTTGAAACAAAGCTGTGAATCACTGCAGATGATGTCGTTGCATCTTGTCTGCAAAAACAGGCCCCTGCCTTTTTATAAGCAGCCTCATAGTCTCATGCTTAATCTTTTCTCTCTTTTTGACGTTCACTTTAAAATAAAAAAAAAAACAAAAAACCCAGAGCTGGACTGTTGAGCAGGCCTGTCTCTCCTATTGAGTAAAAATAAATGAGTAGTTTGTAAGCTATTCTGATAGAAGAGGCAAAGGTTACTAATTGTATAATAGTGTTTTTATATGGAAGAATGTACAGATTTATGGACAAATGTACACCTTGTTTTTGTTACTTTAATAAAAATGTAGCAGATGAAGTTGCGTGGTACAGAGAAGGTAAATTTTGCAAATCACCAGTTTGCATTTCTCTCCTTTGTGTCTTAGAGTATTTCTCTTCAGTTGCATTCAGAAGACCTATAGCACGTGGCTCATATAAAAGAAAAATCCAGTTAAGTGGGGGCACCATTTCCAAGCATCCTCTTTTTCCTCGGAAATAACTCCTTCTCTCTTTTAATGCATCCCTGCGAAGATGCTAGATGGGCCAGTGGTCCAGTCTGAGCATTCCTTAGTCTAGCCAGGGCTCGTCTTATGCATCCTGTTTTTTTTTTTTTTTGACAAGTTGGAAATATTTTGTTTGAAAAACATATGGCAGGGAGTTCCCATTGTGGCGCAGTGGTTAACAAATTCGACTAGGAACCATGAGGTTGCGGGTTCGATCCCTGGCCTTGCTCAGTGGGTTAAGGATCCGGCGTTGCCATGAGCTGTGGTGTAGGTTGCAGACGCGGCTCGGATCCTGCGTTGCTGTGGCTGCAGTGCAGGCCAGTGGCCACAGCTCCGATTAGACCCCTAGCCTGGGAACCTCCACATGCCGCGGGTGCGGCCATAAAATGACAAAAGGCAAAAAAAAAAAAAGAAAGAAAAACATATGGCAGAAAAATGATTAACCTTCTTAATATAAAATAAGCAATTATACATCCATAAAAACAATTTTTATACATGTTTAACAATTGCAACCTCATACATAATTAAAGTTAAGTGGGATATTATTTTTACTCATTCCGTTGAGTGAGATTAATAGTAATAATAATTATAAAAATTGATCTTGCTTCCTACATTCTACTATCCTCATTTTATTTTTTTGATTATTTTTTATTTTAAATGATTTTTATTTTTTTCCATTAGAGCTGGTCTACAGTGTTCTGTCAGTTTTCTACTGTATATCAAGGTGACCCAGTCATACACACATATATACATTTTTTCTCACATTATCATGCTCCATCATAAGTGACTAGACATAGTTCCCAGTGCTCTACAGCAGGATTTCATTGCTCATCCATTCCAAAGGCAATAGTTTGCATCTATTAACCCCAAATCCCCAGCCCACCCCCTCCCTCCCCCTTCTCCTCCCCCCCAGCAACCATAAATCTGTTCTCCATGTCCATGATTTTCTTTTCCGTGGAAAGATTCATTTGTGCCATATATTAGATTCCAGATATAAGTGATATCATATGGTATTTGTATTTCTCTTTCTGACTTACTTCACTTAGTATGAGTCTCTAGTTCCATCCATGTTGCTGCAAATGGCATTATTTTATTCTTTTTTATGGCTGAGTAGTATTCCATTGTGTATATGTACCACATCTTCTTAATCCATTCATCTGTTGATGGACATTTAGGTTGTTTCCGTGTCTTGGCTATTGTGAACAGTGCTGCAGTGAACATACGGGTGCATGTGTCATTTTCAAAGAAAGTTTTGTCCAGATATATGCCTAAGAGTGGGATTGCTGGGTCACATGGTAGTTCTATATTTAGTTTTCTGATGTACCTCCGTACTGTTTTCCATAGTGGTTGTACTAGTTTACTTTCCCACCAGCAGTGTAGGAGGGTTCCTTTTTCTACACACCCTCTCCAGCATTTGTTATTTGTGGACAATCCTCATTCTACAAGTGAGAAAACAATGTGATCCTCTTAACATCACAGAGCTAGGAAGTAGTAAATTGTCATTTTTAAAACATTTTTTCTCCTATTTATTTTTTAAAAATTTAAATGGAATATAATTGACTTCCAAAGTTGTGTTAGTTTCAGGTGTACAGCAAAGTAAATCATATATATATATGTGTGTGTGTGTGTGTGTATATATATATATATATGTATATGTATAGTTTCAGGTGTACAGTAAATTATATATATGTGTGTGTGTGTATATATATATATATATCCATTCATTTTCAGATTCTTTTCCCATATAGGTTATTAGACAGTATTTAGTGGATCCCCCTGTGCTATATAGGTGACAGGACCTTGTTACCTAGCTATTTTATCTACAGTAGTATGTGTATGTCAGTCCTGACCCCCAAATTTATCCCTCCCCCCCATCACATTTCCCCTTTGGTAACCATAAATTTGGTTTTGAAATCTTGGAAGCTATTTGTTTCGTAAGTTCTTTTGTATCATTTCTTATTAGATTCCACATATTGGTTATATGATACTGGTCTTTGTCTGACTTAGCTTAGTATGATCATTTCTAGCTCCATCCACATTGCTGCTGCAATGGCATTATCTCATTCTTTTTTTATGGCTGAGTGGTATTCCATTGTGTGTGTGTATATATATATATATATACACACACACTACATCTTCTTTATCCAGTCCTCTGTCAGTGGATATTTAGTTTTCTTCCTTGTCTTGGCTATTGCAAGTAGTGCTGCAAGGAACATTGAGGTACAGTTATATTTTCACATTATGGTTTCCTCCAGATATATGCCCAGGAGTGGGAATGCTAGATCATATGGTAGTTCTATATTTATTTTTTATTTTTATTTTATTTTTTATTTTATTTTTTTGTCTTTTTGCCTTTATCTAGAGCCGCACCCGCAGCGTATGGAGGTTCCCAGGCTAGAGGTCTAACAGGAGCTGTAGCCTCTGGCCTTTGCTACAGCCACAGCAACGCGGGATCCGAACCGCGTCTGCAACCTACACTACAGCTCACGGCAACACCGGATCCTTAACCCACTGAGCGAGGCCAGGGATCGAACCCGCAGCCTCATAGTTCTTAGTCGGATTTGTTAACCACTGAGCCACAACAGGAACTCCTATATTTAGTTTTTAAAGGAAGCTCCATAATGTTCTCCACAGTGGTTGCATTAGTTTACATTCCCACCCGTAGGTGTGAGAGTTCCCTTGTCCCCACCCACGCTCTCTCCAGTTAATGCATCCTGCTCTCACTCACTCATTCAGCAAGTGTTTACTGTTGGTAAGAGCTAGGCACTAAAAATATTAAAAATTGTTAAGACACACAGCCCATCGTGGCTCAGTGGTTAACGAATCTGACTGGGAGTCATGAGATTGCGGGTTCGATCCCTGGCCTCGCTCAGTGGGTTAAGGATCCGGCGTTGCCGTGAGCTGTGGTGTAGGTTGCAGACACGGCTCGGATCCCGCGTTGCTGTGGCTGTGGCGAAGGCCGGCAGCTATAGCTCCTGTTAGACCCCTAGCCTGGGAACCTCCATATGCTGCAGATGCGGCTCTACATAAAGGCAAAAAGGCAAAAAAAAAAAGAACAAACATTATCCCTGACTCTTGGGTTCTATCCATGACGTTTTGACACAGGCTTCCCCACCCCCACTCTACTTGCTAGCTCTGAGTTCCCACTGAGGTCACAAGTACATTTTAACCTGGACTAGCTTTTTTCTTGGCCATAAGTGGACTGTTTTTAAACTAAATTTTAAACATATTGACTTGTGAACAGTGTCACCCCCTACACACACACACGCGCACGCACACTTCATGTTGTACCTCCATGACCGCTGTCAATAAACATGCAGTTTGACCTAAGTGTCCTGGATGAGGTCAGTCTGGGAGTCTGTGTCCGATACACTGGGAAGGTAGCTAAACCAGGAGGTGGGCATATGGGGGAAGCCAGCTCATCTGCATCACAGATAGAATTGGGGACCCACCACCCGTGTCAAGGAATTGTTTAAAGGAATGGTCCCATTTTCATGTCTAGCTTCTAACACCAGTGTCCTAGGTACTCATTGATAAGGACCTACCTTTTTGAACATAAAGAAAGGGTTAGAGTTGAATTTTTGCCCATCCTGGTGTGCTCGTCTCTTATTCAGTGTGAAATCATCACCCACCTACTCTTTCCTAATGGGCTCCGCTCATAAAGGATATTTCATTGTTGAGTTGAAGGCCTGAAATTCAAGGCCAGTTGCCTGAAAACTGAAGGGACATCGTCACCCACCTCTGTTTCCAAGCCAGGGAAACTACACAATGACAGGTGGATCTTGGGGTGGCTCTTGGCTCTAGGTGGCCTGATAGCCCCTCAATTTACATAAGAGAGTTCTGCGATCAAGCAGTGTGTCATCTGCTTTAGAAACGACCAGTGTCAGTAGGGGTATGGGCCAGATGAGGGGACAGGGGCTGTGGGCAGGAACTGCTTGAGGATTTGCACTTGGTGATTTTTATGTGTTCAGGGATCCATTTGTTGATCCATTCTACCCCCGGGTTCGCGACTATAAACAGTGCCAGTCTGGGAAGACTTGTGCTCAGTCAGCTATTTCTGATGATAAGCACCAGCCCAGAGGGTGTAGACAAGGCCTGGGACCTGTAGATTAAGAGACATCCTGGCTCCTGATAAGGAGGTTTGAGTGGGAGAGTCCTTGACGCTGCAACAAATGAGCTCCAGGAGGAAGAAACCCCCTTCTGTGAGGCTGACGTCTGCTCCTCCAGCAGCCTGTGGTCGGGAAAGAGAGTGCTGGCACCTGGCCCAACAAAGCGTGGTGCCCTGGAAGAGAGTTCGGGGCTTGGGGGGTGAGAATTGGTGGGTGGTGGTCCCGGTTCTTCCTGCTAGCTAGCTGTGTGAGTTTGGACAAGCTCCTCCACTTTCCTGTCTCAGAAATTAGATGACCTTTGTCCCTTTCCTGCCGCTGTTGGCTTTAAATCATGTCCGTCTTCCTGGCAATCCCTGGAGGGCAAATTAGCACAATTATTGTCATTATTTTCAATTAGTTGAACTGAAAGTTCATGTGGGCTGGAAGGTGGAGTCTATAATAATCTCCCCTTGTCTGGATCAGACTCCTGCCCGATAAGGCTTCAATTTTCAAGTCTGGTGAGAGAGTGTGCCAAGAAGTCAGGAGCTCAGGCTCTGATGTCAGGCTGCATAGTGGTCCGATCTCAGCTCTACCACCAAGCTGCCAGCCGTGAAATCTGGGGCGGATTACTTCACCAGGCCTCCACTTCCCATCTGCAGAATAGGATTTAGAGCCCATCTCACAAAGTTAGGAGGATAAAATGAGATCCACAGTCTACTTAGAACAGTGCTTTGAAAAAAAGAAAGAAAGAGGAGTTCCCTTCGCGGCTCAGTGGTTAACGAATCCGACTAAGAACCGTGAGGTTGCGGGTTCTATCCCTGGGCTCGCTCAATGGGTTAAGGATCCGGCGTTGCCGTGAGCTGTGGTGAAGGTTGCAGACACGGCTCGGATCCCACGTTGCTGTGGCTGTGGTGAAGGCCGGCGGCTACAGCTCCTGTTAGACCCCTATCCTGGGAACCTCCATATGCCGCGGGTGCGGCTCTACATAAAGGCAAAAAGACAAAAAAAAGGAAGGAAGGAAGGAAGGAAGGAAGGAAGGAAGGAAGGAAAGAAAGAAAGAAAGAAAGAAAGAAAGAAAGAAAGAAAGAAAGAAAGAAAGAAAAAAGAAAAAAAAGAATAGTACTTTGCCCATGCAAGTACTAAATACATGTGAACTGTAGTTTTAAGTAGAAATTAACCTCATCTCATCAAGGGCCCTGAACTGGTTTTGAGGACTAATAAGGGCAGTGACATTCTGGTAACTGGAAGGAAACCATTGTTAAAGTAATCATTTGAACTAGTGCTTCGAAGAGCGGCTGGAGTTAACACCATGCAGACAGCCTCTGTAAGCACCTGCTAAATGAGTGAATGAACTCGCGTCTGACCTTTGTCATTCTCGCTGAAAGGACAGTGTCCTTTCCAGACATCTGATCTCGTTGGCCGCGGAGCAGTTTTGACCTGTTGGCTCCATGCTCTGCTTGTGGATTAAAACCAAAGCGGCCACGTGACCGCTCACACACCAAGTGGGTGGGGAAGGGATTTTTCCAATCCCAGCTATGTTCATCTCCAGTTCTGGGCCCCTGAGGATTCACACCCACCTGGCTCTCCCTTCCCAGAAGAGAGAGAAAAGAGGAGATTGAGAAGGGCAAGGGTGGTGAGTTCTGGAGAGTTCTGGCTTTCTCTCTGTACAGTTTCTTTGCAGAGCCGGCAAGACAAAATGTGTGAGCTCAGTCTAAGAGGCTACACCGGCCCTGAGTAACAATCTTGTACGAACAGGTGTACCCCAGATGTGCAGCAGGCTTCTCTGAGCCCCCAGCAGCTCCAAGTCATTTCGTCCCCAGATAAAGCCTGGCTCTTGGGCTCCTACCCTCCTTCGCATAAGCAAGGGCGGGCCTTAAGAAAACCCTAGCCTGGTAAATCTGACGGGCTGCCCAGAGCACCTTCTCTTATCAGATAAGAGAAGGTTATAGCTTCGCAGGTTGGAGCAAGGGCTAGTTTATTTACTAGCAGGAGAGGCCCTTTAGAGTTTCGTGAGTCCCAGGGGGTGCGGGGAAGACCAGATGGTCAGTGAGTGAGGAGAGCTGAACAGAGGCTGCGGTGAACCAGGAAAGTCAGCTCAAAACTTGCCTGAAAAGGACTCCCACTCCTTAGCTCTAGTCCGCCGTCATCCTGGTTGACTAGTAATAACAGATATTGTAATTTTTTCAAAAGAAACCTGAAATATGTGACATTTCCCTACCTCCCAATGATAGCAACTGATTTTTTGAAGTGTTAAATAATTTGTTTAAGGGCGTGGCTGCAGGTCCCCAGGTTGTGACCTATCAGGCCTCTAGGACCACTTAGAGTAGGGGTTCCTAGCTGCAGGGGGTTCTGATCCCATCTCCCATACCAACAGTGAGGCTCCACATTGAGGAAATCAACGGCAGGCTGTCGCCATGGCCATAATCTTTAGGAAGGAATATTCCAGCATGTTCCCGATAGAACCCACGGCACACGTGGGACTTCTTCCTCCTCCAAGGACTGGACTAGAAGCAACTTTCCCTTCCCTCACCTGGTATCTATTAACCTGTCCCTGGGACTGTAACCTCTGGGCCTTTGCCCAAGGATGCTTAGCCCCTCTCTTACTCCCTCGCTGGACCTGGACAGCTCTTCTCTCTCAAGATTTACACCATCTCTTCTGGGCACATTTTCTAAGATATTTCCCCCTCCCAGCCTGGGACAGGTTTTCCCATCATATCAGTTATTTCTTCTGTCCTGGTCCTTATAATCCTGAATTTACAGCTAGCATGCAGGCCAAGGACCTTTCCTGAGTACTGTTTGGTACTTGGTAGATGATACTGACTACTGGTTGAATGAATGAATGTCAGAGTTGCTGAGAGTACAGCCCAGTAGATGACAGGGATTTAGATCGGGGGTGGGAGAAAAAAATTAAGTCCATTTTGGGTCTGCCCCTGAGGGGTTCCAGCTCAAGAGAGCCAACCTGTGATTGCACCTTCTTAAAACAAACAAACAAACAAACAAACAAACAAACAAACAAACAAACAAACGAGTTCCCATCACAGCTCAGAGGTTAACAAATCTGACTAGTATCCATGAGGACGCAGGTTTGATTCCGGGCCTTGTTCTATGAGTTAAGGATCTGGCGTGGCCGTGAACTGTGGTGTAGGTCACAGACACTGCTTGGATCCCACATTGCTGTGGCTGTGATGTAGGCCGGCAGCTGCAGCTCCCATTTGACCCCTAGCCTGGGAACCTCCTTATGCCTTGGGTTCAGCCCTCAAAAAGCAAAAAGAAACAAACAACAACACAAAACCAGTCCTTTGAATCTTGCAGGCTCTAAGGTCTCCGAGCACTTTCCAGGGAAATGTAAATGTCACTTACAGAGGGATGGACATTCTTTAAATCATAATGGGGAGGGGGAGCCTTAATTAACCATTAACTTCGAAGATGGGTTTACCCAGAAGGTAACTCATCGGGGAGGAAAAAACCCTGTGCTGACTTCAGGAAAGAATTCTGACTTAGGTGGGAGGAGAACAGACGCCACAGCTTCTGAAACCGGTCCTGTCCTTGGGAGTCTACTTGGGAGGCCAGCTGTGGGCTCCCCAAAATAACTCTGGGGTCAGGAGTTGGGAAATAGGGGCCCTAGCTTCAGGTCTGATAACTAGTAACAAATGTCTTTGATAAACAGACTGGTCGCTTCCCCCTTCCGTGTCTCGATTTTCTTATCTGTAAAATGAGTCACCTTCGCTAGATCACCCCTCGTCGTTTCATTTCCATTTCCAGATGGAACAGGAAAAACTTCTGCTTCTTCTGTCCCATTTGGGCCAGCACAGAGTCCCAGTCTGGCTCCCTGTCACCCTTGAAATAACACAACAGTCTTCTATGTGCTCCACTCCCTGGCCTGGCCAGCGGCCCGGGACAACCACAAACTGCCTTTTCATTGTGTCATTTCCTCCCTGCTGCCTTTCCCTGACATTCAGAATCACCGTTGCTGAACATCCATCCTCGCCAGGTACTCTGCCCGGTGCCTTACGCACACACCACGTCTCATGGCGTGTCCACAAGCCCACTGTGAGATAGCGCTGCTCAAGTTCATGGATGAAGAAAGCAAAGCGCCAGTAACTAGAAGGAGAGAGTGGATACAGGTTTAAAACCTAGGTCCGGAGTTCCCGTCATGGCTCAGTGGTGAACGAATCCAACTAGGAACCATGAGGTTGCTGGTTCGATCCCTGGCCTCGCTCAGTGGGTTAAGGATCCGGTGTTGCCGTGAGCTGTGGTGTAGGTTGCAGACGCGGCTTGGATCCCTTGTTGCTGTGGCTGTGGTGTAGGCCGGCTGCTACAGCTCCTGTTAGACCCCTAGCCTGGGAACCTCCATATGCCACGGGTGCAGCCCTAGATAAGGCAAAAAGACAAAAAAAATAAATAAAACCTTGGTCCGTCTCTCTCCAGGGTCTGTGCTTTCTCCCTCACTGCTGCCTTTTCAGGTTACCTTCCCTGAATAATTCCACTTGGCCTCTTTCAAAACATGCTTACCTCAGGGCTTTTCAACATTTGCACATAGAGTTTTAAACTGATCACACTTTTATAACACCTTTTTTTTTGACTCCAGAACCTCTTGATAATATGTACATGGCATTTATTACTATTTACACTTTTATTTTTTAAATTTTATTGGAGTATACTTGAACTACAATGTAGTATTCGTTTCAGGTGTCCAGCAAAGTGAGTGTAAGTTATACATATAAACACATCCATTCTTTTTTTTCCCGTATAGGTTATTACAAACTACTGAGCAGACTTTCCTGGGCTATTCAGTAGGTTCTCATGAACTATTTACACTTAAGAGTCAGCACATCTTCATGTTTTGATTTGGTTGATGTCGGGTGGCTTTGCAACCTTGTGTCCCCTCTCCAACTGTCACCAGCTATTGTTCCATAGGAAGAACCAGGTCGGGTTGCTCCCCGACCTGGCACGAGACAGTTCGACTACGCTGCCTGACTACACTGGCAGCCGAATGACAGGATGTGGCTTGAGTAAACTGCAGTGTGCCCATGGGCGGCTGTGGGGCAAAGCCCTTTCTTCGCTGTCCACTTCTAATCTCCCCACTCAGGACCTAAAAAGGGAGGTGCCCAACTTGGGAGTTTTCTAAGAGGGGACGAGGGAGCCCCTTGAGCTGAAGCCGCTGCGTCCATCGCACTTCCCAGCATACAGTCTACACACCAGCAAACCCGTTCTTAGGTGGATGCTGATAGGAAGACTTCACTAGATCTTTTTAGTTAAGTCTGCCCCCGCCCCCAACTTGAACCGCAACAACGTGAAATAACAAGCGGGGAGTAACCAGACGTGGATGCAGATCTAGACAAATAAGCTTGTCTAGAAACAAATGGAGACATGTTTGGGGGAAAAAAAAAAGGCTCTCAGATAACACGGGCTGGTGCATCATTTAAGGTTTCTGTCTCCGTGCCTGGACCACGGATTTAAATTGACAGAGTCAGAAGAGAATTAGACGCTGGCTGAGAGCGAGGGGACCACAGGAGGAAGGAGAGGTGCAGAAGCAGAAGCCCTCTAAGGAGTCTTTCCTTTGGGTGTTCTTATCCGGGTCCCTTTCCTCTGCGTGCGCGTGCGTGCGCGCGCCTGCGCTGGCTGGTGGGGGAGGGATGGCGCGTTTGAGCCATTCAGCTGTCACCCCAGAGCAGCTGTGGGTACCCAGAGACGTGCAATTAGGCAGCCGATCCCCTCCTCCAGCCCCTCACTGGCCTAACTAATCCCACAAGCCCTTTCTTCTCCAGGGCAGAGCTTCCCCTTGCCAGCTGTCCGCTGCTCCAGGTGTTTCCTGTCGCTTCTTTGTTTGCTGGCTGGGTGGCCCAGGGCGGGCGAGAGGGACTCTGTTCTGGCTCTCTGTCAGCCAATGGCAGCCAGCGTGGGGGCAGGTCTGGCGCACCCGCACCCGTATCTGGGGAGAACCGACCACAGGCAGCTGCTGCCTCCTGACACCTGCCTTTCTGCGAGCGTGTAAACAGGGCTGGGACCCGGGAGGAAGAAGGATCTCTTAGCAGGGAAGGGCGGAGGCTTCTGTGGGGTCAGACCAGAGGGGTCATTTCACAAGTAAAATGTCCAGAAGCTTCCACCCCCCCCCCCAGTTCCCCTCTCCCCAGGGGAGAGCCTCAGGGTCTAAAGTGTGGGGGCCTCAGAGCAAAGGCCCGGTTGTCCTGGACTCTCATGCCTAAGGGACAAGCCCAGGCGGTGCTGCTGGGTCACCCTCTGCTGTCCACCTGCTGGGAAGGGGGTGCACTTGCTTCTCAAGGCAAAGGTGGAGAGTGGAAGGGATCCTCCTGATAAAGCTTCCATTTCCTTCCTTCAGACCTGAAACCACTGCACAACCCGCCGTCCCCCAAACCCCCCAACCCCCGACGGCTGGTGCAAAGACAAATGCTGTCTTGGGTTTCTTCCTGGCCACTCTTCCCAGGAAAGCAGGGCAGTGTTTGCAGTTCAAGTTTTCTCCATTTCGGTTGAAATGACCCATTCGTCTGAGCGATTCTTTCATTTATGTCTACCTGGAAGGCTGTTGGCTCTGGTAGCTGGGCTCTTTTGCTTCTGCATTGTACCCCCAGTGTTTCCATAGGGCCTGGCATACAGTAGGTGCTCAACCAGACTGTAAAGGAATGAATGGGCATGTTACCCCCTTAATCCTTTTCTGTCTTTACGTGTGCAGTGGGCTAACAGAATTACACACACATACACACACACACACACACAAATAGCACTAGTGAGCACTCACTGGATACACCATCTCATTAGAGTCTCGGAGTAACTCCACAGGTTGATATTATTACCCTTAGACTATAGATGAAGAGACTAGAGCTCAGGGAAGATGAAGCAAATTACCTACAGGCCTAATGAGAGTAAGTGACACAGGCAAGTCAAATCCAGGACTGGCTGAATAAGCAGAGGAAAGGAAAAAAAGAGAGGGGAGGGGAGGGGAGGGGAGGGGAAGTTAGAAACTAAGACAAAACTGGTCCCAGGGTTTCTTCTAATCCCGCCCCCCCTTCGCCCTTGGCTCTCTGGTCATCTGGATTCCAGGAATTTTACTCCAAGCCACAGTCCGCATTGCAGATAGTCACACGCACACACACACACAAAAGTAAGAAATCTGGAATTTCAAACTTACACGTGTTTTATGTCCAAACGCAGACTGCCTGTTCTCTGAAATCCTGAAATTTATCTCAGCCTGAATGGATTTCACAACTCTCTCAACTCTTCTAAAAGTTGCTGTTCCCTCCCTTATTCATGTATGTGGTGTTTTGTTTTTATATGTCTTCCTTGACTTTTTTTGGGGGGGTTTATGTGTCATATTTCAACTATAATATATGGGTCTAGAGATTCCCTCTGATGTTTCTCAATACTCACCATAGCATCTGGGTCTAATGCAGTATCTGGGTATGAATCTGAGAGCAAGACGGCCTGGGGGACCAGGTAGTCTGGTCTATACAGCCTGCTGGACTCCCCCACACTCCATGCCTGCCTCTCTGTCTCTCTCTCTCTCTCTCCCTTGCCCTTTGCCTCTTTCCAACTGGAGAAATCCCTGATCCAGTAGAGACAAACCAGCCAGATGGATGGCTTCACCCTCAGCTGCTGATTTCCCAGCTCTTATGCAAAACACAGGAACTCCTCGTGTTCAACGTGACCCACCTCCTTTCTCACTGGGACCTGCTCAGGGTGGAGGCTTGTCTCAGTGGCTCCTCTTGTTTTCACAAGAGGAAAATAATCTCCCTGTCATAGCCTGCTTGGCCAATACGCTTTTCCCATGGCACCTCCCAGGTAGGGGGGGAAAAAAAAAGGAAACACTGACTGTGTCCTGAGATGAGATTCAAAGATATCCAGGAGGGCAGGACAGGATATAAAAACACTTGTTAAGAGTGTTATTTGACTGTGAGGGGGTTGAAGTGGGTCAATAGAGGTCTTAGAATCCAGGTTCTGTATCTGGGCTCTTGCACATGGCAAGTTGAAGGACGTCTTTATGGTTTTGAGTTTGCAGTTTCCCATCTGGCAAGCAAGCAATAGGTATCCTGGTGTTAAGGGCCCTCATATGACCAGAAATTGGCCCTTATGAGAAGCACAGGGTCGCAGGGTGGGCAGAGACATAGTTTTTGGTCCTCAGGGTGCTGCCCATCTACAGGTGGTGATGGGATAATTATAAACACGAGTACCTCACACTGACATGGGTTTAAATACAAACGGCTGGTATTACCTGGAATG
>PVHT020000151.1:982801-1014933 GCA_004024745.2 Catagonus wagneri | reverse complement strand
GTGGACGAGCAGGGCGTGAAGCCAGGTAGGAGAAGAGCTATGAGCTGTGTTCCCTGAACTCTGAGCCACTCTGCCTCCCCCGGCCACCTCATTCTTCACCCCAGTGCCACCAGCTCAGCTCTTCCTCTGGCTCCGGGGGCGGGGGGGCGTTCAGCCCAGAAGGATGCATACCTGTGGCTTCAGAATCATCAGTGCACATGCTATAACTTTTTACTGTTTCAGGACGTAGGGAACAATTCCCTTCTGTTATGAATTTCTTTTTTTTTTTTTTTTTGTCTTTTTAGGGTCATACTGGCAGCATATGGAGGTTCCCAGGCTAGGGGTCTAACAGGAGCTGTAGCCACCAGCCTACACCACAGCCACAGCAACGCGGGATCCGAGCCACGTCTGCGACCTACACCACAGCTCATGGCAACGCCTTAACCTAGACTTCATACTAATCCTCCTGAATCAGACTGGATAGATGTTGGAAGCTGGAGGGAGAAGGGAGACAAATATCAGAGACTTGGGGGATGGGGGGGGCAGGGGGAGCCTTCACCCCCTACTCTTTAAAAAAAAAAAAAGACCTTTTTGGTCTCAATTGCCTCATGAAATAATAGATGTGAAGCACTGAAAAACATTTAAAGTACCACGCGCATCCAGCTCTCCTGGGAGAGTGTGGGTATGGGGAAATTGAGAGTAAAGCCTTCTGTTTTCACAGCCTCTCCTGTTGACAGAGCGCTGGGTTGCACCAAGGCTTACTCTCCACTCTGCTGGGAGGCAGAGGGGGGTGGGTGATGTCACTCCCAATTTATGGAGGAAACTGAGGCTCAGGCAGACTAGATGACTCGCCCAGAATTATACAAGAAGCAGGTGGTAAGCGGAGCGTGGCAGCCAGGTCTCCCAATTCCTGGTCCACTCATTTCCACCTCGCTTCTTAATTTTTGAGCGCACCCATGGTTTATTTGATGGAATCCCATTCTAGAACAACTCCTACTTTATTATTTAGTGACTCAGAGCCCGGATCCTACTAATCTCCATGTCTTCCCAAGGTCTTCGATTTTTTCCATTTAACCCTATTTTTTTTTTTAAGAGGCTCAGCCAAGGGATTTCTGCAGAACAAAAGCCTTCAAAGCACAAAGCTCCAAGCTACCATGGCAGAGCCTTGCTGCCTCAAATCGAGGTCTCCCTTCCCAGGGGCTCTGGCCCTGTACAGAGCTGGCCAGAAGCCCGGGCGGAGCATGGGGGCAGAGCCTCCCCAAAGGAGGACAGATGGGCAGGCTGGCCCCAGCCTCAGTGCTTTGAACAACCCTTTTCTTCTCCAGCCAAACGTCCAGCGTCAGTTTCCCTCTCACCTCCAGCTCCCTGGCAGTCCCCCCCACCCCACCCCACCCCCAAAGTCCATTCAGTCTTTGGGCTGGTTTTAAGGAGTTGATGGGCTCTGGAGGGATGGAGGCCCTTCTTTATGACTGGCAGACGGATGAAAGGAGGCTTGCAACTGGTACGGGGCAACTGTTGCCATCTGTCTGGTTGGACGTCACCAGGGATGGTCTCTCCCATTCACTCCTTCACGCACCGCTGGGCTCAGGCCTTTTGTTTGGTTGGCTGGGGTAGGGGGCTGCTGTAGGGCAGTTGGAGGGGGGCAGCGGGTGAGAGAAGCAGCTTCTTTGTGTCTGGACCAAACTTTCAGCGATTCACTAGGGTAATTTGCATGAGGAAGCTGCCTGAGCCCCCAAACACCCAAATGATTGTCAATCGCCAGCCCTCTCCCCATTTCACACCCTCCGCATCTCCCACTTTGGCCAAACAGCTCCCCGGGGTTACAGGGAGTGGCCCCAGCTCCTCTGCAGGGATGAGGAGCAGGAAAAGCTGCTCTGGTCCTCTCCATCCATCCTCTGTCCCCAACCTTTTCCCAGTTTGAGGTGGGTCTGGTGTCTCCCTCCCTCCCCCACCCCCACCAGTCCCTTACAGCTTTTTTTCTTTTTGTTTGGTTTCCGCCTACTAGGCCAGGCAGGCAGAGGGGCCAAAGCTGGAGGAAAGGCCCATTAGCCACACGGCAGCTGAGCAGGGGAGAAAAAAAAAAAAAAGAGGAAACTGAATAAAGGCAGCGGGGTTGGCAGTCCTCCAGCCCAGCCCCTGATCTTTGCATAACACCCCAGGTCAGGGCCTGGGATCAGTGTGTGGGAGGCTTTGGGGCATTTAATTATTTAAAGGTCTCAATAAAAGGAGCTAAAACCCCGGGGAAGGGGGAGGATAGGCAGATGGCGTGCCCAAGTTGCTGGGAACCGGGTGCAGGGTGGGCGCGGGTGGGGTGAGGGAAGTGGGGAGAACTGGGCTAGAGGTCAGGGCTCAGAAAGTAAGAGAACGGGGGATGGGAAGTGAAACTAGAGCTGGCCCTGCAGACAGCCTTTTCCTACACCTACCAGGGGCAGGATCTCCCTTTCCTGGACTCCTGCCCCCACCACACTCCCCAGCTTCAAAATCCCTATCTGCCCTCAGACAGATCCATTTTGGAAACACCCAACAAAACTGCGAAGCACAAGGGATCACCTCTTCATATCTCTACTGCCACTCAGGAAGTCTCCAGAGTGGTTCAGGAGTGACCCGAACTGGGCAGATGGCTAGGAAGGTTTTCTCGGCTTCTTTCTTTCTTTGGTAAAACTGCTATAAAATAAAATTGACCATTTTATCTCGTTTATAAGGTGAGACATACATGAGTCTCTGGAAATACTGGGAAAGCAGTTAACTGGAGGTCCTGCCCTTGAGGACACACGCTGCTTCAAAAGGTCACCCATCGGAGTTCCCTTCGTGGCTCAGTGGTTAACAAATCCGACTAAGAACCATGAGGTTGTGGGTTTGATCCCTGGCCTTGCTCAGTGGGTTAAGAATCCGGCGTTGCCGTGAGCTGTGGTTTAGGTCGCAGATGTGGCTCGGATCCCACATTGCTGTGGCTGTGGTGAAGGCTGGCAGCTACAGCTCCAGTTAGACCCCTAGGCTGTGAACCTCCATATGCCATGGGTGTGGCTCTACATAAAAAGACAGAAGAAAAAAGGTCACCCATCACAGCCTTTTTCTCTGATGATGTTGCAGGAGGGCTGCACCTTGAAGGACAAGGTTAGAGAGGGTCCCCAGGTAAAAACATACTGTCTAGGTTCAATCTGAAGTCAGCTCTGTGACCTCAGGGAAGTAATTTAGCTTCTCAACGCCTCGATTTTCTCATCTTTAAGATGAGGATCAGAAACGGTTAGTGGAGTTCCCATTATGGCTCAGTGGAAAGGAACCCAACTAGTATCCATGAAGCCGCAGCTTCGATCCCTGGCCCCGTTCAGTGGGTTAAGGATCCTGGCATTGCCGTGAGCTATGGTGTAGGCTGCAGATGCAGCTCAGATCTGGCATGGCTGTGGCTGTGGCTATGGCCAGCAACTTCAGCTCTGATTCCATCCCTAGCCTGGGAACTTCCCTATGCCACAGGTGTACAGCCCTCCCCCCAGAAAAACTGTCCCACTCAGCACTGTTGAGGGCATTAATTAATATGTGTGAAGCACTTAGGAGAGTGGCTCTCGGTAAGCACACAATAAATGTTATTAAATATTATCGTCAATACCGTTACCAGATCAGGAGGCTACACAATGGAAACTGAGAGAAACAGGAAATTTGGGAAAGGCGTTCGAGGCCAAAGGGGAATTTGTCATTTGGTGAGGGTGGAGATTTGCCATGGTAATTTGTAATGAGCTACCGCTGGAAATGTGGTCTTTGCTGTTCCTAAACAGTAGCCCTGTTCAGGCGCCCCTCCTTTCCTACCTGCACCCCTCTTCCACCTTAGCTAGGCCCAGCTGCCTCAGACCCTCTGGTCCAGACCCAAGCTTAGCAGCAGTTCGGGCCCAAACTGTTTTACTGATGAGATGAGCAATTCAATTCAGGTTGAGAGGACCTGAGATCTGATTCTCTGCTTCCGGGGGCTCTCCCCACTCTCATCAGCCCCTCCCAGGCCACAAGGTTACGGTCATGAGGTCACCTCTGTTAACCTGTCTTCTCAGTCTGGTCGGCCTCAACGTGTGAGGTGGGCTTGTTATTTTTTTCGGCACCGCCAGCAAGGCAGTTTTTCGATCCTCAAAACATCTTGGGGGGCAACGGCGTCGCTCTGCAGCCTAGGCGATTCGGGCGTGGGCCGCCTGGACTCAGACGTGCCCAGCCAGGGCGGGGCCCGGGGAGGCTGCGGAAGTGATGGCAGGCAGGTGTCTGGCTCCCTCCCTCCCGGATGTGGGCTGAGGGGAGGAGCCCTCGTCCCTCAGTCCCTACGGAGCAACTGGCAACCAAACGCGCTTGCGAGTCTGTTTTCCCAGTTTGGCAACAGGTTTGGGGCCGAAGCCTCCGCCTCCGCCTCCGCCCCCGCCCGGCTCTGCGAAACCCCACCTCAGCAACAAGCTGCTGATTGGCTGGCGGGCGGTGCTGAATGAGCCAATGAAAACCCTCCCTGAAGCTGCAGATTTGGCCGGGAGAGTTTTAGGGGGCGTGGCGGGGCGTGGCGGGGCGGGGCGTGGGCGGTGCCAGGTGGTTTCCGAGCGGAGGTGCTCCCCTACCCTGGCCGAGGATAAACTGGCCTTTCACCCGGGAGGCGCAGGCTGTGGAGGGGCCGAGGCGCAGCGGCCGCCGGGCTCGGAGACCTTCTCGCCCGCCCCCTGCGGCCAGTTATTTGGGATCCCTAAAGCTTAAGCCTTTCCCCTGTTTCTCAGACTCCCCTCGCGCTTTGACTGACTGCAGCATCGGTGCAGTCGTTCTTGAACAATTCCGGAGGTTCTGGATTTGGACAATTATGATCCCAAGTTCGTTAGTTGGCCCTCTTCCTTTTCTTCCTGTCTGTGTGTGCTCACGCCCTCCTGTGGCCGTTCGCCCGTTCTCTCCAAAACCGAATTAATCAAGTTTTATTACACTGGACCTATTGGCACCAGCCTCGTGGACTTAGTATACATTTCGGAGGGCGTAGATTGCAAGCTACGTGAAAGAAAGTATTCGGAATAACCTTGGTCCCCGACCTCAGCGCACGCACACACACCCATACAGATTCAAAAAAACCCCACAGTAGTATCAAGATTAGGACTCGAGAAGATGAAGAGGGTAGATTACACCTCTGCCACTTTCTAACTCTAAGACCTTGAGCTCCCTGAACCTCAGTTTCTACCTACGAAAAATGCTAATGATAATAGCACCCACACCCCTTAGCGCTATTATGACAGAATGCCTGGCAGAGAATGCCTAATAAATGATATTATTTTAGGTATTAATCATAAAGGAATGAATAGCCCTTCCCCAGGTTTAGTCTCAGCCCTTCGTTTTGGGCTTAGGTGCTGAGGATGACAACTAGCTTCCAGGGACATTTAAAATCATTATAGGTAAAGCAATTTAAGATAAAATTTAGCTTAGCCTCTGGAGTTCCCTGGTGGCCCAGTGGTTAAGGATTTGGCATCGTCACCGCTGTGGGGCGGGTTCCATCCCTGGCCCGTTACTTCCCCATGGTGTATAAATAAATAAATAGTACTTCCTTCTATGGGAAAAGAATCCGAAACAGAATGGATATATGTGTATGTACACCTGATTCACTTTACTGTATACCTGAAACTAACACAACATTGTAAGTCAACTATACTCCAATAAAATAAAAAAAAAATAAAATAAAAAATTCTTAGCCTCCAGCCTTCACGTGGGTACCCCTTCTAGCCCATAGATTTTTACCAAGAGAGAGATCTCTTGGAAAGATAGGATTCCTTTTTTCCTCAAGGACTTTTCTTCAACATCCTCTCTCATAAATTTTAGGACAGCAGCCTCTGACAATCTACAATAATCCCACTGTAATAGGATTTTTCATTTCATTTTGTATTTTTAGGGCCGCACCCACAGCGTACGGAGCTTCCCAGGCTAGGAGTCGAAACGTTGCTGGCCCACACCACAGCCACGGCAACGTGGGATCCGAGCCACCACAGTCACAGCAATGAGGGATCCGAGCCACGTCTGCCACCTACACCACAGCTCACGGCAACGCCGGATCCTTAACCCACTGAGCAAGGCCAGGGATCGAACCAGCGTCCTTGCGGATGCTAGTCAGATTCGCTTCCACTGAGGCACATCAGGAACTCCCCATTTTAATAGGATTTAACATTCCCCTTTTTTTCATGGACACACGGGGT
The DNA here is from genome assembly GCA_004024745.2 of Catagonus wagneri. Lineage (NCBI taxonomy): Eukaryota > Metazoa > Chordata > Mammalia > Artiodactyla > Tayassuidae > Catagonus > Catagonus wagneri. The sequence goes on along the minus strand of PVHT020000151.1, from coordinate 1,008,772 downwards.
GCCCCATCTGATCTCTCTCTATACCTACATTAGCACCAAGATGTGTAAATTTCCCCACAACTCCACCACTGAAGTCCTTTGTTTTCAGTGCTCATAGACCCCTGGTGGCCATCCTGCCGTGTTCTATCACCTCTTTCGGCCTCACGGATGTCCAAAGGGCCTTAGTTGATGTTTTGCCTTGTTAAGAACAAAAACAATGATGTGTCTGGGGCATCTCAGGGGTGCCAGATGCTGGGAGAGGGAGGAGATAAGAAGTATACACCACGTTGGGGTGTAGTTTAAACCCAGTAGACCTGGGGTTCAGGGTTGAGTCTATGCCAACAGGGGCAAGTCAATAAAAAGTGTAAGGTCTCGATTACCCTATCTGTAAAGTGAGTGAATCAGAGCTATCTCCTAGCAGTATAGATATATACCCATGAAAGCCCTTGATATTTGGGGGTGGGGGAGGGTGTATGTGTGTAACAGGCTCCATTTAATTCCGGTATTTCCATCGGGCCCCAAAGAATATGCTCCAACCGGTATTATAAAAAACTTATGAACCGAGCTCTGTGCTAACTTGCGGGGCATAGGGAGGGCTTCTACGGCATGATCTCTACATTTAAGGAATTTACAGTCTGTTTGCTCAAATAACACTTGAAACGACGTACGGTACTGACTGTGGTCTCCCCACCTACCCTCTTCTATTTTCCAGGGAAAGGATGATCTGATGGGGCGACAAGGGAGCCGAGAAGCGGTCGTGCCCACCTCTGATTAGCATAACTGCTGGCCTCTTACCATTGCCTTTCTGTCTTAGGTGAAGCGTGAGGTCTCTCAAACCATCCTCACTGCTGCTTCTCCGGTGCTCGGGGGCCTGACGCCTTATGACCTGAGCTTGGGGAGATGCCGGTGCATTCCCAGGGGCCTCCTCTTGCACTCACCTTTGATGTTGGCCTCCACCTGTTCCTGATGTGTGCTCACCTGCATTCGCCCACTCCTGCTGCTTGCAAATGCCATGACATCCACTGTACATACAGCAGCTGCTCTGGGGTGGGCTTTTGATGGGACTGGGGGCGCTACTGTTTCTACTCACTTGCCTTCCTCTTCTGCGAGACAGGGAAGGGTGCCAGCGTACCCCTTCTATTCTCTGCATTTGCGCCCCAGGCCAGAAGAGATGGAAGGTGCTCACCTTTACCCACAGCACGGAGGGCTGGGTCCCCCTGGGGGACTCCCCCCAGCCTTCTTGGTGGAGGGGGCTAGTCTGGGATGGATGAGGTGGAGCTCTGCCGCTGCAAGCTCAGCAGGCGGAGTTCAGCTCCAGATGTCCAGTGCTGGGCCAGCAGATTTAACACCTTTCCTTTTTGGGGACTATCAACAAAGTCGCAACATTACTTCTAAGAAGGAATAGATCAATGCAATTGCTGTCATCTGAAAATAAATGACGAGCGTGCAAATTAAAATAAAAACCAGTACAAAGCCTCATCCATCAGACCCATGCAAATTGCTAAAGCCTGAAGCAGTGTTTGGCGTCAGGGGGATGTGGGGAAATGGGGGCTCGGGTACAAGCGCTGATAAGTGGAGCAGTTTGACAGCATCCAGTACAGGTAAGTTGTTGATACTTTACAACTGAGCAGCTCCCTCCTGGGCATAGGGTGGAGCTCTGCCTCCCAGGGAACATTTGGCAACCATGGAGACATTTTTGATTCAGACGGTGGAGGGGACAGATGCTAGTGGCGTCTCATGGATAGAAGCCAGGGATGCTGCTAAACATCGATGCTACAGGCAGTCACGCTACTCACCCCCACCCCATCCCTTGCCCCAAAGAGAATTGTCCAGATACAAATGCCAATAGTGCACTGTTTAGAAACCCTGGTAAAAAAATAAAAAACAAAACCCGAGACTCTCCAACACAATCCCAAAGAGACAAGTAAAAGAGTGTTCCATTCTAACATGACAGCGTGATTCCATTCTAACGTGACAGTGTTGAAAATAATCGAAAGAGCCCTCCAAAGGAGAGTAGAGAAAGTCAGATGTTTTCATACACTGACTTTAAATGATAAAGTTAAATGATAAATGGTAAAAACAAAGGAACCGGTGCTCCAAGAATCAATACGGATAAATCTTTTTTTTTGTCTTTTTGCCTTTTATGTAGAGCCGCACTCGCGGCATATGGAGGTTCCCAGGCTGGGGGTCTAACAGGAGCTGTAGCCGCTGGCCTTCGCCACAGCCACAGCAACGCGGGATCCGAGCCGCGACTGCGACCTACACCGCAGCTCACGGCGACGCCGGATCCTTAACCCACTGAGCTAGGCCAGGGATCAAATCCGCAACCTCATGGTTCCGAGTCGGATTCATTAACCACTGAGCCACGACGGGAACTCCTTAACACATTAAATATGGATGCTAAACACCCAGGTCTTGGTTATATAGCGATTTCTGTGCTTCCTTGCAAGTGTGAAATATTTCGTAATTAATTGAAAGAGGAAAGATGTAGCCTCATATGTGAATTATCTCAGACTGCCTCCTGGGGTCTCAGATCGACTCAGGGTCTTAAACGGCAAAGGCAAAATGCACTTTAGTGAGTCTCGTCTCCATCAAATTCCACAGCAAAAAACTGGAGACCTTTTGTTCATGCTTTTATGCAGTAAATGCACCAATTATTGACATCAGTCTCAGGGCTTTGCATATGGAAAAAAATGGAATGATTGAACTATGATTTGCCTTCTCTTGCCTTCCTCTCTGTGACCCATCTTTCTGCCTGTCTTTTCACGGCTCGTTTTAGAGAGGGTCCCTGAACTTGGAAGACAAAACAATCTTTATTTTTCACTTAGCCAACTGAAATTTAGCATTGCCTTCAAGTCACTGCAGTATGAGCAACCTGAAGCTTTGTCAGCAACCGACATTACAGAATATTTTTATAGCACATTACAGTTAGCGAAAAATACTTCGAGGAGTTCCCTGGTGGCTTAGTGGGTTAAGGAGCCGACCTTGTCACCGCTGTGGATTGGGTCGCTGCGGGGGTGCGGGTTGGAGCTCTGGTCCAGGAACTTCAGCATGCTTCGAGTGTGGCCAAAAAAAAAAAAAAAGATACTTTGAAATGCCATTCCTGCTCATCAGCACTTCAAAATGACTGTAGTGTTAATTAGACCTGTTGCTAGATCTTGCTTTTTTTTTTTTTTTTGTCTGTTGCCTTTATCTAGAGCCACTCCCGCAGCATATGGAGGTTCCCAGGCTAGGGGTCTAACAGGAGCTGTAGCCACCGGCCTTTGCCACAGCCACAGCAACGCAGGATCTAGCCGCGTCTGCAACCTACACCACAGCTCATGGCAACGCCGGATCCTTAACCCACTGAGCGAGGTCAGGGATCGAACCCGCAACCTCGTGGTTCCTAGTCGGATTCATTAACCACTGAGCCACGACGGGAACCCCAGTCTTGTTGTTTATTACATTAATAATAAACATATACCTACGGACTAAACTATTTACATATTTTATATCTAGCTAACTGTATTTCGATGTAATTGGTTTCCTTTGGAATCCCATGGATTTTATTTCATGCCTTAAAAAACATCTTGAGAAGAGGTTCATACATACAGATTGCCGAAGGGGTTCACCAATGGCAAGACTCTGTTACACTGTACCTTCTGATGCTTGGGATTATAGGAGAAGTGTCCCAAGGGGCCTCTGGAAGGGAGAACGTGGACTCGGATTGAGGTCTTGAAAGGTTCTAGAAGTGAGATGCTGCCCACTAGTTGCTGGAAGACACAACTGTAAGGCTGAGCTGGGACTTTGGTGTGTTAGTCGAGCTTCTTGGTACTGTGTCCGAAATAAAAAAGTAAAGGCAGTGGATGTTGTCACCCCTGCCTCCAGCTGCAGTCTCATTGCTCCAGTCCCATACCCTTGTCATCTGTGCTCCAGTCCTTAACGGTCTTTCAGTGTCTGGCAAGCTCCCTCCTGCATTAAGAAGTGTATACAAGCTGTGTCACTGTTTTCGCTGGACTGCTTCTCCCATATCTACATCTAGGTAACTACGCTCTCCCTCGCCTCTGAGTATTTGCCCTTGAACCTCCTGTCCAGGTCAGGCTCCTTAACAGCCCTCGCGTAGCCCTCACGCTCCTTCACGCCCCTTCTCAGTGTGTAACTATACGATCCTCGGGTGGTTCTTTTGCTCAAAGTTTCCGCACTCGATTATAAATCCCCCAATGACAGGTAAGTCTTGCTTCTGTTGACTGCAGTATTCCCATTGCCTATCAAGGGCATGCAGTCAATATTTATTGTGGGAGAGTGAATTTTAACTGGAACATTCCATCCAGGGACTGTGCTTGCTAGAAGAATAGATTCGGGTCCATAAGATATAAAGTCAAAGGGCCCCCCTGCGTTCGTGACACCCCACCTACTACCAAGCCTCCGCCAGACTCCACAGTAGTTCTACACACACCAGTTAACACACAGATCTCAAGGCCAGTAAAGCAAAGCTAACAGGCCAGGGAGAGAGATGGCCTGGGGTCAGATCCTGGCCTCGATGCTTCCTTCCCAGGTGACCTCAGCCTTTGTGTGCTTTGGTCTTCTCATCTATGAAATAGTGGAAAAAATAGCACCTCTGGTGTAGAATGTTGAGGAATGCCAATGAGGTGCTTGATAAGTAAAGCGCCTAGCATATAATAAGTACCGATCCAACAGGAGCCTCAAGGAAAAGAGCCAGCTGAGCCTGGATAACTCGCTCCTGCTACCCCGTTGAGAAGCACTGTCTTTAGAAATGAGGGAAGACTTGCAGCAGGGCTGGCCCTGGCCCTGGATGCTTCCCCCTCCCGCCCCCGCTCTGTCTTGGTTGGGATGTTCATGGGAGCTGCTAAGAAGCAGAACGAAGAGGCAGTTCTGTCTTGTAGCTTGGCTGGATCCCCTCCTATGTGCCTGAATCTCCATCTTCTTCACGTGACATCTCTGCATTGGAGCCACGGCTGGTGTCCTGAACTTGCTTCCTTGAAGAGAGACTTGTGGTTATAGATACGATGGACCCTTTTTGCTTGCTCACCTTCCTGCCTAACACTTGCTCCAGATAGTTATAATCAAATTAGCTTACTCTGGCTTACTCTGAAGTTGTAACTCTTGCAACAGGCATGGCACAGAATATATTCAGCAAATAAGGTATTTAGCTTGGGAGTTCCCACTGTGGTTCAGCGGTAATGAAACCGACTAGTGTCCCTGAGGATGTGGCTTTGATCCCTGGCCCTGCTCAGTGGGTTAAAGATCTGGCACTGCCGTGAGCTGTGGTGTAGGTGGCAGATTCGGCTCAGATCTGGCGTCGCTGTGGCTGTGGTGCAGGCCGGGAGCTGCAGCATCGATTGGACCTCTAGCCTGGGAACTTCCATATGCCGTAGGTGCGGCCCTAAAAAAAAAAAAAGGGAAAAGGCAAAAATTAATTGTAATTATATATTCAGCTCAATAAGTATCATTTGTGGCTATTTCTCTCTTAGAAAATTGTGAACTGTCCCAAAAGCACAAGCCTAGCCCACCCTCCTAACTTACATAACACTTGATAAGCATCTTGCTCTTCAAGACTTTTGCGAAATGTGCATTGAGTAATTGCCTTGTGGCGCAACAGGCTAAGGATCTGGTGGTGCCACTGCAGTGGCTGAGTTGGCTGGTGTGGTTCAGGTTCGATTGCTGGCCCAGGAACTTCCACATGCTGCGGGCATGGCCAAAAAAGAAAAAGAAAATTGCATTGAAAGGCTGAATGAAAGAGCCGTTGGGCTTATTATCTTCCAAGCACCGCAGAGCTTTGCAATGCTTGACTGCCCTCAGTTGCACACACTTGCCACCAGAGGGCAGAAGCAGTTAAGACAACAATACTCGGAACCTACCGGGGCCAGAATTACTGGGCAGATGAGGGAGGATGGTTGAAGGAAAAACAACATTAAAATGAATGGAAAAAAAAAAAAGAAAAAAAAAGAACAAACAACCAGTTTTCTTTATCTTTTGGGGACCAAACGGAAGGAAAGGTGTAGCTAGTGGGATTGAAGTTAGACTATAAGAAGAACTTCCAGGGCACAAAATTCACTAACTGGAGCTTTCAAAAACCCTTTTGCTACATCTGCCCAAGCAGAAGATGAGAAAGTGGGCTCCTCCAATCTGAGGCCCATGCGACCCCACCAGGTCCTCTTCTGTGTCTGCCTTAAATGACTCCATTCTTGCAGATGCAAACATAAAATAACTTTATTGGGCAGGTTAGCCACCACTCATGCTTTTCCTGTAGTAAGGATCCTTTATAGAGGCATGATGGTGTTCACATGCAGATGCTTTCTGAGGAGCCCTGGGGCAGGCTCGCCCCTCACAGCAGAGCTCCTTTGTTGAAATGAGCTGGTTTGGCTTTTGTGGATTTCAGGGTCTAGAGCTAGGAACACAGTCCAAGGACAACCCCCCCCCCCCACTGTATCAGGGATGCAGTGGCATCTGGGCAGGGACCAGACCAGGGCTAGCTCTCCTCCAGCAGTCCCTGCTCCTGGCTGCCCAGACGCTCCATCCCAATGGGACCTCAAAGATAGGAGGGCCCCAGGTAACATTACTTTCAGAAATGAGAAGGATTACTTGTTCTCCCGCCAAGCTATAAAAGCAACAGCCATCTTCCGTAAAGAGGGTAGAGCTCAGAGGTGTGAAAGCAGAGGGTTTTGTGCTCAGCACAGGCAAGATCTGGCTGCCTGGCCTGGGCTTCACAGACCCAGTGAGCATTTTCAGCCAGAGCTGGTACTATTAACTGTGGTCTTAGAACAAAACAATCAATACAGCTACCAAAACCATTAACACCACAGCCTCGTCCTTTGGGCTAGCAGGCGAGTCCGGGACGAATGGAGGCTGCTTCCACCATCAGAATACAGACCTTTCTGTTTGCATAAGAGGAGCGGACATATGACCTTCCTCATGCTCTGAGAACCACGTGTCCTCTGCCTTTGAGGATAAAGACCCAGGTAGGGAGCTGCTGGGAAATGTACAGCGTGCTGGGCGACAACGAAACTTCCGGGGCTGCTTCCTCAGTTCAGCCAGTTCCAGGTGTGTTTGCTCCCGTTGCGGATGCTGATGATAAGCAGGGTCTGGCCTTTCCCCTTGTGACATCTGATTCACCTTCAAAGATCTGCCCAGCTGCTAAAACACAGTCCCACACATTTAGCTAAGCCAGGAGTGCTGTCATCATATTGGTGATCTCTAATACGGTGGCTTTCAAGGAGTGAGGCTGGGAAGGTACAGGTGACTCTTGGTGTCCCCCAACCTCAGACACGAGCATGCGTTCCCTGCACAGGCGCTGGGCAGATGCACACACGCCTTGGGGTCTCCTGCCTCTGCCTAAGCCATAGAAGAGGTGTCTCTAGAGCAAGACTGGGGGGGATAAAATGGACTTAGGAGGAGGCATTTAGGCAAGAGGTATATTCTGAGGAGCAGTGAGTGGGAGCCCGGAGTAACTGCACCACCAGCCCTGCATGTGGGAGAGCTGTCAAGCACTGCTGGCACAGTCAGTGATTGTTTATAAAGCACGGTTGTGCCCCTGAACTTTGAAAGTTCATGACAGCACATCATCGTGAGGGAACTTGAGGGTAATGAGATTTCTGGGTTTGGGACTTCAAAGATGACTCCCTCTGCCACCACTTCTGACATAGAAAAGAGAGTTTCACGTCCCTCAGCAGAAGAAGGCTGCCTGTCCCCGGATTCCACCTTAAACCCACCTACAGGGAAGAACACTATAGAGGGAGCCCATGGACTTCGGTCACATGATCTGTCCCAGACCTTCCAGCAAAAGCCAAACCAAACCATCAAGCCAAATGCAGAGGGGCCCCCTGGGCGGCTCCGGCCCTGCGCCCAGTGTGCGGGCCGCTCAGATCTCAATGAGGCTGGCGAGACGCAGGCAGAGGGGCGCGTCGGCGGGCATGGCGCTGCGCTTGATCTCGTTTCCGTCCAGACGCAGCACCTGCAGCTTGGAGAAGTTCATGACGTCCACCACGGTGCAGAAGCTGCTGATGGAGAACTCTGTGGAGACAAGAAAGGCAGAGGTGGATAGGAGAAACCCAGATCTGGGACCTGGGTCCACAGCCGCGAGGCCAGACAGCCTCTGTGAAGTTTCTAACGCGAGACGTGGAACTCAGCTGCCTGCGTCCGTCGCTGAGCCTCCTACCCACCCTGCAACCTTGTGCCCTGCAGCCTCTGGGATGTCCTTGCGCGTCCTTCCTGGGAGGCTCCGTCTTTTCCCAGCTGTGGCCAGCAGGTGGCAGCAGAAGGTAGTCAAAGAGGAACCCCAGCAACTTTGACTCGATTGCTTTCAGAGACCAAGGCGTTTCGGAAATACTTTGAGAAGGAAGACAGGGGAAACGGAGGGATCTGAATCTGGACTATTTCCTAAGACTTTGCAGATGGAGGAAGTGACAGGAAATTAAAGAGAGGAGACCCTGGCTGAGAGACAAGTGTCTCTGAGTGCAGAGCTTTGAGCAGGTAGCCCGTGCACGTTCTGAGTACAGCCTAAAGGAGTGAGCAAGGCCCTGAGGTTCAAGGAGATGGACATTCATAGACAAACAGGGCTGCTATGGAGCTAAAAAGTCAAGTAAATGACTTCCTTGCCTCCTGTATTTTTTATTCTATGGTTTACTCCATAATCTCAAAAGTCTCCTTTGTTTTGAGGCTCCCCCCCCCCCCGCTCCCACCCACGGACACACACACACCAAAAAAATCCATGTAATCCTAATAGATACATGGTTCTGTTTGGTTCTGCTGCCATTCACCTTGTACTTCCTCTGATTATCCTCTTGGCTAAATCAACCCCGTCCGTCTCTAGTCTACTGGGTCAGGAACTCGAAGGATAAAATCTGAGAACTCAGCTAAAACTCCAGCAGGGACAGTGAAAGTCACCACTGAAAAGCGGCCGAAGCTTCCATGGACTGCCTTCCATGGAGTAAGAGTGTCAGGAAGGTCGCTCGGGAGTTCCTGTCGTGGCTCCGTGGTTAACGAGTCCGACTAGGAACCATGAGGTTGCAGGTTCGATCCCTGGTCAAGGGGGCTTTGGGTGAATTCACCTAGCAGGTCTCGGTAGGCTCTGTGTCGAGGGTTGGGATGCTTAGGCAGACCCAGAGCTGGGCTTGCTTTTACCTCCACCAGAGGCATTCCTCAGCTTGGCGCAGCGGTCAGGAGCTGTGTGTCAGCCTGGAGGGGTTGGGAGAAAGGCATTCCTGTCTGTCTTCCTAGGGCTGACGGTCAAGGGCATGGTGGATGGAGAGGTTATGAGTGCGAAAGTGAAGGTTGCAAGGAAGACAGCGTGGAGAGTTTAGGTATATGAAGAAACTGCTTTTTTTTTTGGTCTTCTTGCCTTATCTAGAGCCGCACCTGCGGCATATGGAGGTTCCCAGGCTGCGGGTCTAACAGGAGCTGTAGCTGCCGGCCTTCGCCACAGCCACAGCAACGCGGGATCCGAGCCGCGCCTGCGACCTACACTGCAGCTCACGGCAACGCCGGATCCTTAACCCACTGAGCAAGGCCAGGGATCGAACCTGCAACCTCACGGTTCCTAGTCGGATTCGTTAACCACTGAGCCACGAGGGGAACTCTGAAGACATTGTTTTTAAATTAGCACTAGCAATTGCTTTCCATCTCTGTTGAGAACTGACAAAGGGGAGATGGGGTGAGGCGGTGGACAATTAACTTGTACTCATTATGAGACAGTTAACAAGTATGAGATGGGAAACCCAGCCTCAAAGAGTGATGAGAAGAGTGGGGGAGATGGGAAAAACCCTTCTTTGGAGAACACCCAGATGTTTCCTTTCTGGTCCCAGGGAGTAGATCAAGTGGCTTCTAAGTCCCCAAGGCTGGGGGCCAGGTCTATGCTGTCTGTGGAACAGGTGACATGGGGCGGGCTGGCAAGAAGTATAGCCGTGCCTCTTAAATATCACTTCCAACCCTGCTGGGGACTGAGCTTAGGGATTCTGAAATAGATTCTCTAACCCAGCCTGGGGACTTCAGAACTGTCTGCAAAAGTCCTTAATCCCAACTGCGCAAATATACATTTGGGGGACACGTAGGGGCTGCTCAGTACACAGCATATCCACATGCCGAGCACGGTGCCCCCCCCCTTTGTCTTCCCCACGTTCGTGAATAGAACAGGGCTTCTTCTTGGAGACTCTGGAGGCCACTTTCCATCCCAGATTAAATTCTGACATAAGCCTTTCCAAATTCCTCCTGGTGCACCCGCCCGTCTCCACTGGATCCCCAGAGCTACCGAATAACATTCAGAGCTGTGTTTCCCGCTGTTGCCAGGCTGGAAAAACTGAGGGAGATGCTAGTGGAAGAGGGAAGGGGGAGGGAGATGGCCGGCCCCGGTGCCCCCCCCAACACACACCCTTCACAGCTTGTCCTTTCAGCTCCCCCTGTAGCTGCAGCTTCACCCCCCCTGCCCTGGGTCCCTGAGGGCTGTGCAAGGAGATCTGCTTTCCGCTTGCCCACCTGAGTGAGGGGCCGAACTTGGAGAACTGTCTTTCCTGCTGGTGGTCTGAATCTGAGACTTATTCCTTCCATTCTCAGCCAGAGAAGCCTGTCTCTAGGTCTTTTGATGCTGAAGACGGAGGCCAGGCTATCTAGGTGGCCCCTGGAGAGATGGCTTTTTCAGGATCTGCGTCTCAGTTTCCCCACTTTTGCAATGCCAAAAAAAAAAAAAAAAAAAGAAAAAAAGAAGCAAAAGAAAGCTACCTGACAACTTCAAAATGGCTAGGAGAAGAAAAGCTTCTAATAGTTACTGGGAACTGCCTTTTCATGTTAACGTGCCGGGTCCTGGACCAAGTAATGTACACGTATGAATCCACTAAGAAAGAAAAATGAGGAGTTGGTATTATGTTGCCAAGTGAAGACTAAGAGAGGGACTACATGATAATCAGATAAAAGGGGTTTAGCTTAAACTGCACAAGAAGCCATTGGGCGTGGACACAATGTTTTTAGGTTTGACTCGAGGGAGAACTTTCCTGCAAGACCTTGGAACACTAAAGTGATCTTATCTTTGGCAGAGCTTTTGGAGGAGGGGGGCACCTTGTATTGGAGCGACACATACGGTTCTGCATGAAGGCAGAGGGGTGACAAGTTGCCATGATGAGGCCTTTCCCACTCCGAGTTTCACTGATTGTATAGTTAGGCAATAACTAGTGGCTTCTCTCTCGTGATAGCTGCTCTGTGATGTCATATTTTCAGGGTCAAGCTCTGATAAAGAACAGCATGCTATATGACTTTTTTCTTTCTTTTTTTTTTTTTTTTGATTTTTAGGGCTGCACTCGCTAAATATGGAAGTTCCAAGACTAGGGGTCGAATTAGAGCTACAGCTGCCAGCCTGCACCACAGTTCACAGCAAAGCTGGATCCCCGACCCACTGAGCGAGGCCAGGGATCGAACCCACATCCTTATGGATACTAGTCAGATTCATTTCCACTGTGCCATAACAGCAACTCCCAATATAACATTTCTTTTTTCTTTTTCTTTTGTTTTTTTTTTTTGCTTTTTAGGGGTGCACCCACGGTCTATGGAAGTTCCCAGGTTAGGGGTTGAACTGGAGCTACAGCTGCCGGCTTACACCACAGCCACAGCAAGGCAGAATCCTTAACCCACCGAGCGAGGCCAGGGATCGAACCCACAACCTCATGGTTCCCAGTCTGATTCGCTTCCGCTGAGCCACAACGGGAACTCCCCAACAGGACATTTCTAATGTGACAATCCTCCTGGATTCAGGGTGGGTGGCAGGTAAGCGGTGGTGACTTCCAGGTGGGATCATGGACAGCTATAAGCAAATGTCACACCCTTTGCAGCCTGCAACATCTTAGAGCCCAGAAAATGTCCCTCCGGGAGAGAAAGGACCCCATCCCCACCCTGGGGAAAGAAAGAAAGACTCTAAATACAAAACAGTTTGCGCTGTACATGATGGGGTCTTGCACTTCAGACTAGAGAACCAGACACCTTTTCACCTTGCCCGCCCCACCGTCAGCCTCCGGGGCCGGTGCCTCTCTCACTCAGAGGACAGTCCAGCTCGTTAACATCTTACCAAACCACTGCTCTGTTCCCTGAGCACAGGGAGGGAGAGGATGGATGCGAGAGGATGCGGACTCAGTCCCTTATCCGTGCTTTGATGGTGCTGTTTGCTCTCAGCAGGCTCTACTTCAAAGCCCTTTGCCAGTGGTCATTAATGAGTCTTTCTTTCCCCAGGGAGAGGGGTACTTTGGCTGCAGAGAAAGGGAAGTTAAATGCTGGCCCGGCACCTCCCAGCTGGGATTAAGACATCAGAGTCCCTGGGAGTGATGTCAGCACATTCTGAACACAAGATTCCTGAGAGGGAGCTGAACATCTGAAATGAAGATTTTAGTTCTCTAGAGAGGCAGCTCTTTAGGCCTTTGCTGGGCAGTGCTTGGAAAACAAGAAGCCCAAGTGCTTGTTCACCACCCTAGGGTTTTGTGGATGTCGGGCTCGGGTTACCCTAGGGGGACCTCTGCCCTGCCACCAGGGGCTCCTTGTACTCCAGGGGAACCAAACCCTAGCAAGTGCCGCTTGCAGTTCTGAGAGGCTACATATTCTTGTCCACCAGGTGTTATGTTTATAAAACAAATAAACATTGGGGGAGGCAGGGGGATGCACTGGGAGTTTGGGATGGAAATGCTGTAAAATTTGGCTGTGATGATTTTTGTACATCTATACATGTGATAAAATTCATTAAATAATTTAAAAATTTTATATATATAAAAAAGAAAACAAATAAACATCCAAACACAAGACCAGGCAGTCAAGACGGGAATAGATCATATGGAAACACAGAGAGCTCTTCTTCTGGGTCAATAAGTTAAGTACAGATGCCACGGCTTCTTATTTAGCAGCGCGCCTTCCTCTTAAGATGGACCCTGGAAGTTCAACTTAAGACCCCCTGTCTGCGAATTTCCCCTCCCAAACCTCTCAAACTTCTCTCCTACTGCTTAACACGTGACATCGTCCCCTTAGACACACTTCCTGGGTGCCCCCCCTCCAGGTGGCCTGTTAAATGACAAGTCCCTTCGTTTTTGGCCATTCCGATTCTCCGAATGGCTCTGTCCTGCGTTCCCCCAGCCCGTTGCCCTCTTACGTCTCAAGACCTAGGTCGAGACTTACCGCTTCTGGAAGGCCTCCTTCCACACCAGCCCACTCCCCACTGACTTCTCCTAGCACTGCTGTGTGGTCTGAGAGTGTGCCGTGGTGTACAAGGGTGTGGCTGGGTTTTCCGTTAGCTTCGTGGGTACTCTTTGGCTCCCCTACTTCTATTGTCTTCTGCATTGTCACCAGAACTCAGAATCGGGTCTTTCCAATGCAACCGACAGCCCTCCCCACCTCCCTTCGCCAAGGTCTCACCATTGATCCTATTGCCTTGGAGGTAGAGGTTCTCCAGGTTGGTGTTGACTGGGGGAATCTTCTGCAGCTGGTTGTAGGAGAGATCGAGCTCAAGGAGGCTGCTGGAATTGAAGGTGTTGGAGGCCAGGCCATTGTTGGTGAGACTGTTGTGAGACAGCCGCACGTACAGCAGCTTGGGCGACCCCCGGAAGTAGCTGTCGGGGACCGAGTAGACATTGTTGTGCTCTAGGTACAGCTGCTCGAGGGCCGAGGGCAGCCCATCGGGCACCTTCCGAAGGTGGTTGTAACTCAGGTCCAGCAAGATCAGCGACCGGAGGCCTCTCATCGAACTGCCTACTTCCTGGATCTCGTTGTGTTGGAGGTACAAGGCCGTGAGGTTCTCCAGCCCCTCCAGAGCGTTGTTGGGGACCCTCGAGATCTGGTTGTGGTCAAGATGGAGCTCTCTCAGGGACCGGGGCAGTGGGCCAGGCACCCGGGTCAGGTTGTTGTGGTCCAGGTACAGCCTCTCCAGGTGCCTCAGCTTGGAGAAGACTTTCTTGCCCACTTTGTCACTGGTGATCTGGTTGCCGTGGAGAGCAATCCAGAGCAGCCCAGTGGCGTTGTCGAAGACGCCCTCTTGGATGGAAGAGATCTGGTTGTTCTGGAAGTAGACATACTTCATGCGGGAGGGGACGAAGGGCAGGTACTTGAGGTTGCGGTTGTCACAGTACATGGCTGTGGGGAAGTTGGGGGGGCAGTCGCACTCGTGGGGGCAATCTCGGGGCTCGGGTGGGGATGGAGAGCCATAGGCATAGGCTGGACCTTCCTCGACCCCGTAGGGGTAAGGCTCATAGGGCTCGTACGGGTAGGGATCATAGGGGTCATAGTAGGTGGACTGCTGGTTGCGGAGGTAGTGGAACCACCAGTGGGAGTCGTCTTCGTACTGGGCCCAGGAGAGGGAGCAGAGCCCTGCCAGCAGCAGGAGAGAGGCCCACTGCATCTCGTGTCTCTGTAAGAAGGGAGAGAGGAGAGAGTCAGCAGGTGTGAATGAGACTCTAAGGCTCCAGGGAGGCAACGGGTGAGCCTTCTGCTTTGAGCTCTGGAGTTTTGACTTCGGGAGCAAACAGCCCTGGGTATGAGCCTTGCTGTCACTTCTGTCTGGGCCTCTTCCAGTGCCGCCTCGGCACACTCGGTTCAGCCGGACCTTGCCTATCTGGGGGGAGCTTGGTGCATTTTCCTCTGGTCATAGAGTCACAGAAACACAGCCTTTGAGATTACAAGGAGCTTGAATGGAGGTGCTGCATCTTTTTGGAGGGGCAGATCCATAGGACCCTCCAGCAGCCTGAAGGTACTGCTGGGGGAGCTGGAAAGCCCACAGAAATTCCCACGGGAGTGCTCGTGGTGGTGGTGGTGGTGGTGGTGGTGGGTGCTCCTTAGGCCTGATTTCACATCCATTTTGGATTCTCCAGAAATAATGTTTTCTAAGAGTCCAAGGAAAAAACCCTCAGGCTCTTTCCAGGTCTCTGGGGAACCTCCAGAAGTGGCTTGAGATCTCAAAGGGGGAAGATATGGGAGTTCCCATCGTGGCTCAGTGGTTAACGAATCCGACTAAGAACCATGAGGTTGCGGGTTCGATCCCTGGCCTTACTCAGTGGGTTAAGGATCCGGCGTTGCCGTGAGCTGCGGTGTAGGTCGCAGACGCGGCTCGGATCCCGCGTTGCTGTGGCTGTGGTGTAGGCCGGCGGCTACAGCTCCTGTTAGACCCCTAGCCTGGGAACCTCCATATGCCGCGGGTGCGGCCCTAGACAAGGCAAAAAGACCAAATAAATAAATAAATAAATAAAATGGAACAGAAATGGAAGACTTCCAAGGGAATATGGCTTTAGAATGGGATTCTGGCCTCTTTCTCTTCTGTCCCAAGCCACCTATGATGACCTCTGGATGACCAGACTCCCTGTTACCTTTGACCTTGTATGCTAGTGAGATGGGAGCCTGTAGGCTTGGAGACATGTGTGGGTTTGGTGTCATCTGAGAAGGAAGCCGAAGGGGTAGAAATGAAGGTGAGGTGTTAGGCTGGGTGTCTTACTCTGAGTACCTAGAGCCAAAGCAAAGCAAAGTCCCTTTGAGTCCTGGGCTTCCAGAAGGGCAAGCATTACCCTTGGCGAGAGAGACTTCCTTGGCCAAGGAATTGTCACGTCTATTGTTCACATTGATGTTGGCCTTGCTGGACTTGGCACCTCTGGACAGGGAAAAGAAAGGAGTCTAAAAGCCTAATCACATGCCATGCACTGATGAGAAGGACCCTAAGAGTGACAGTCAATTTAGTCACCTTCTAGCCACTGGCTCTCTCAGATCACTCTGTCCCCTAAAAGCGGTTCCCCGAAGCCCACCTCGTTCCCTTGGCCTCTGGGCAGCGGAGGCGAGGCCCCTGGCTCATCCTCAGGGATCCTCAGACAAAGAGCCCACAGTGTTTTGGAGGAGCTGACCCAACCGTCCACAGCCTGGGCACGCTGGCTGGGCCCTGGCACTGGCCAGGAGAGGACGGATGGAGTGGCCCACTGCCAGCAGTGCATTTTTCCATGCACAGCTCTGGGCTGCTGCAGGACCAGGGTGGCTGTCTGGAGGCTGGCACAGTGAGCCTCTGTCTCCCTTCCAGACGAGGCACCTTGGCAGACCAAAGCTGCCCCCTTCCTCTTCAAGACTCAGCCCCCCAGGGCTGTGCATCCTGCCCGCTTTGGCTTATCCTTCGGAGTCCTGACCACCACAAGGCTTTGGTGGGGACCTTATGCCTCTCTTTACCCAACCCCCATCTCTTAGCCATGTTGCTCCAGGGCCGTATATACTCTCGAATCCGCCCCCATCCCCAGCGCTAGAGACCCTCCCGTGCTCAGAGTCTTGTGAGGTGGAAAGTTTCCAGGTCTGGCAAGTTGGAGGGAGCTTCCTCAGGGGGCTACCGCTGCTTTTTCATTTCTAAGTTCTAAAGAATCATTTCTCCCTCCTGTCAGAGGCCAGGAAGTCAAACCAGAAGCTATCCCCCTAACTTGAATTGGATTCCTATTTCGCAGCTCCTGGGCCATGGTCAATTCTCAACGCTTCTCTTTACTCTTTTCCTTTCATCCCAGCAGAGCGTGCACACACACACACACACACACACACACTATACAAAACCCCTCTCCCCTCCCATAACAGCATTCAGGCACCACAACTGGTCTGTAAAGAGAGGACACAGGGAGAGAGACACAAGGCTGGGACCCTGGGGTTTATTAGTAGACAGAGCTGGCTTCCCCAGGTCCCTGGCCCTTCGCTGTTTCATGCCTGAAACTGGAGGCGTCCCCACCCCAACAACAACAACAACCAGAGAGGAACTGGAGAACAAAGATAGCGTGTTGGAACACCTTCCCTGCCTCCAGCATCCTGGGACTCAGCCCAGAGGGGCTAAGAGGAACGGATAGCTCCCTCCTTCTCTGGCCCTTTCCTGCTCCCCAGCCCCTTTCCTTTAGGGAACTACCGGGGGACGAAAACTGAACTAAAATGGAGTTGACTTACCTGGAGTAGAACCTTTTCAGAGAGTGACTGAGTCCCTCTGTCTGGCCTCCTGGGTTGGAGAGCGTGTGAGACGGAGAGGAGTGAGTGTCTACTGAGAGTGCGCGCGCGCCTGTGCCAGGCCAGGGCCCGCCCCACATTCCTAATCAAATATTGAGAAGAGAGGGGTTGGGGAGCCCGGATCCTGGCTTTTTCGGCTCCGCTGCAGGGGCGGAGCTCACACTCAGCCGCTCACAATCCTTCTGTCCGCCCCGACGCTAGCAAAACCAGCTTCTTTCCACTCCCTGTCTTCCCTGAAGCATTGGCAGCTCGGGGTCTCCTTCTGCTAAAGGAGTTAGTGGCGCCCTGGAAGTTAATTTGTACCGAGTAGTCATCGTCTCTTACGAAGCGCCTGGCTTTCTCATTTAAACCCACAAAGGCAGATGCAGGGAAGGGGAGGGCCGGGGATTCGGGGAAGAGGCATTTTTAACTCTTTCAGCAACGCACATGTGTCCCCCACCCCGGGAGGGCACGTGCTCGCTCAGGCACCCTCTGCGGGCACTTGGTTAGGCTCGCGGACAATGGAGCAGGGCACGAGACAGCTGGCTCTGGCTCCAGCTCCACCCCTGACCAGTGTAGACACATCTGGACCCTAGGGTTTCTCTCTCCACACTGGGATAAAGGGAAAGAAAGGGACTCTCGTATTTGTTGATCGCTGGCTGTGCGCTAGCATCACGCACTTTCATCTAATCCTCGCAATGATCTTTAGGCTAATAGCAAGTACCTTGTTGCAGCAAGGACCCTGGGAGGTAAGAATATAGCTGACCTAGAATATAGGTGATGCTCGCACTGTAGTAGAGTGTTGTACCCATTTTGCAGATGTAGAGACCCCGAGTGAGAAGAGGATATGGTTGGAGAAGCAGGCAGGAGCTGGACTTTGAGGCCACAGAATGGACTCAATTTTATTTTGAATGTTTGAAAAATAACTTGTTTTAAGCAGAAGAAGTGAAAGGATCAGACCCACAGTTTTAAAAGCACACAGGAGAGACTGCTGTCTAGAGAAAAGGAGGAAACTCTGAAAGCAGGAGTCTCTAGCCCAGCTTCCTTGAGAGCTAATGGCAGATTGTCAATGGAAAACGGAATAATGCATTTTTATTATTTTGTTTTCGGGCCACCCCTCGACATGTAGAGTTCCCGGGCCAGGGATCAGATCTGAACTGCAATTGCGACCTAAGCTTAAGCTGCAGCTGCTACAATGCCGGATCCTTAACCCACTGTGCGGGGCCGGGGATCGAACCTGCGTCCCAGCACTCCCAAGACACCGCTGATCCTGTTGCGCCACAGCAGTCCCTCCAGGATAATATATTTTTAGACAAGGAGCTGACAAGTTCTTGAAGATGGACCAGACAGGGAGTTAGGGTAAGTCAAGGACGAGTCCTTGATTTTGAGGTTGAGCAACTGGGTGGGTGGTGACGCTGTCTCCTGATATCAGAAAGATGGAACGGACAGGATCTAAGTTAGAGATGCCTGTTAGGTCTTCCCGTGGGGATACACGCAGGCAGTCAGATATATGAGTCTGAATTTGAAGTTCAGGGGCCAGAAGAATCCAGGCTACCTAGAATCTCAGTAGCTTAGATGTACCCACGTACCCTAAATGCTTTTTCTTCAACTTCTTGTCTCATGCCAGCATCCAAGAAACATCCGTTTAAAGTTTTTGTAACTGTGGTATATTGCACATCACATAAAATGTACTGTCTTAATTTTAAGTGTACAGTTCAGAAGTGTTAAGTATTGCTGTATGACCAGTCTCCAGAACTTACTCATCTGTCAAAACTGACTCTCTACCTTCATTAAACAAAAATGCCCCATTTCACTCTCCCTCAGCCGCTGGCAACCATCCAGAGTAGAAAAAAACTACTTCCTCTTTCTTCAAATTTGAATTCTACCCATAACCTTTTTTGTTGTTGTTGTTGTTGTTGCATTTTCTAGGGCCACACCTGCAGCATAGGGAGGTTCCCGGGCTAGGGGTCTAACCTGAGCTGTAGCCAATGATCTATGCCACAGCCACAGCAATGCGGGATCCGAGCTGCATCTGCAACCTACACCACAGCTCAGTGCAGTGGTGGATCCTTAACCCACTGAGTGAGGCCAGGGATCGAACCCGCAACCTCATCGTTCCTAGTCGGATTCGTTAACCACTTAGCCACGACAGGAACTCCCTACCCATAACTTTTATAGGTGGAATCATATAGTATTTGTCTTTTTGTGATGGCTGATTTCACATAGCATAATGGACTCAAGGTTCATCCATGTTGTAGCATGTGTCAGAATTTCTTTTTTTAAAGGCTGAATAGTATTCTCTTGTGTGGATGTATACCACGTTTTGTCTATCCATTTACTAGTCAATGGACATTTGTGCTGCTTACACTGCTTAGCTGTTATGAGTAATGCTGCTATGAACGTGGGTGTAAAGGTATGTCTTTTAGATCCTGCTTTTAATTATTTTGGTTCAAAAGTGGAATTCATCTATTTCTAATTTTGTTAAGGAGTCGCCATATTGCTTTCCTCAGTGGATATACAATTTTGCGTTTCTACCAACAGTGCACAAGATTTTTTACATTTCTACCAAAAATGCACAATGTGAAACACACAATAGTAAAAAAAAAAAAAAAAGAAAGAAAGAAAGAAAGAAAAAGCCTCGGATTTGAAGTTGAAGACTTTAAAATTTGAATTTTAAAAAGCAGCTCTTTTGGGTTGCTCCAAGAGGTTTGACTGTCGACATAATATGATAGCTCCTTGTTAGGGATCCAGCCTACTCAGGAATTTCAAAGCTTTTTTAAAAAGATTAAGTAAATGAATGGACCTTTGCTGACTACCTACTATAAGCTAAATGGCTTACTTATGTCATCTCACTTAGTGATTACAGTAGCTATTTTGTGTTGAAATAGGGGCTCAGAGATATGATATGGATAATGGCAAAACAAAGACTTGACCTTTGACCTACATGACTCCAAAGATGGGAAAAGGCCTTAGGACTGGGGTTGTGGAAGGGGTGATGGACCCCACCCTGCTGTCGGGGCTGAGCGATTCAGTTAATACAGAGCCCAGCTAACTACAATGGCCCAGTCTGCTTCAATTTGGGGCACAGGGGAGTGTAAAGATGAGAGGGGGCTGAGCTGCGGGGTCCTTTTCCTGACCCCACCCATACTTCATTTCAATTTCATGCCTCTCCTCTGTGCCTGACATGCTCTTAAGTGTTGGGGACACAAAGGTTTTTGTATAATACCTTTTCAAAATAAAGCAGATGTGGGAGTTCCTGTTGGGGCGCAGCAGAAACGAATCTAACTGGTATCCTGGTGTCCATGAGGGCGCACGTTTGATTGCTGACCTCACTCAGTGGGTCAGGGATCTGGGTTGCCGTGAGCTGTGGTGTAGGTCACAGATACGGCTCGGATCTGGCGTTGCTGTGGCTGCGGCGTAGGCTGGCGGCTATAAGCTCTGGTTTGACCCCTAGCCTGGGAACTTCCATGTGCCACCGGTGTGGCCCTAAAAAAGCAAAAACAACAACAACAACAACAAACCAAGTAGATGTGTATGCAGCAAGCTGTGATCTCACAAGTGAGGCAGGGTGACTTCAATGTGAATTTGGTTATAAATAATGCACAGACAACTTTCTTACCATTTTTGAGTCCAGAAAGCCATCACTTTTCAACAGAAAGCACTGGTTCCGGCAGCTGAGCCTGAGAGGCACTCCTTAGGCCTGTATAGCTTGGACAAACCCACCCATTAAATACAGATGTTAATTTTTTTAAATTCCAGGCATGCTGAATAATACTGTGTTTACTAACAGTGGAAGTCTGTGGAGTCTGGAGACCACATATTCATTGGGATTCTTTCCAACTAAGATGCACCAAAAAATCATGGTATCCCCGTATAGGACTTGCACTTGGCCTTTAGTCCTTCATCCCATTTCAAGGTAGGCCTGGGAGGAGGGAAAGAAGGAAGAGATGATCGGGTCAAGGTCAGGAGACAAAGTTTCAGGGAAACAGCCACTGTTCAAAAACCCCTTCGTCAATGGATTCAAATTTCCATTTTGACCACCGCCTGTTGGCCTGGTTCTTGGATCTAGGCCCTCAGGGCTTGGTTTCCAATGTGCAAAACCAAGTAGGGGATCCTGATGTCTCCCAGATTGCCAAAGGACTCCACATGTGAAGGAGCTGCCCTTGGGACACTGGTGCTTTCCGGGAGGTGTCAAGCCAGCACTACCCAGTTACTAGATGGCAAGCAAACTTAAGAGAGCGGCTACGTTATTTCTGTAGCCCCTCTGCCCAGCTGGGCACATAGTGCTTGGTGCTTAGAAAGTAATCGGTAAAGAATTACAAGATGAACTGCTTTTCCGGCTCCCTACAGAGCCTGCCTCTCTTCAGAACCCAATATTTGGTGGAATAGCCGCCACTAACCAGGCCAGGAAAACCTTTAGGACTTCAGGCCAATTAGACTTTCCAGGGGTTCAGGTCATTGCTATTTCCTCTTCACCTGAAAATTACAGGGTGTTGTTGTTTTTGTTACTGTTGGCCGTGACCAAGGCATATGAAGTTCCTAGGCCAGGGGTTGAATCTGAGACGCAGCTGCGATCTAAGCCACAGCTGTGGCAACACTGGATCCTTAACTCACTGCGCCACAGCAGAGACCCCAAAGCTGATTGCCTCTGATGTTGGATTCACCCCATCTACAAGAAACAAGGTGATTCAAATTCCTACCAGCGAAGACACAGTTACGCTCCTTTAGCTGCCAAACCCTTCTTCTTCATCCTTCACAGGACCCAAAAGGAACTGTTTTTATAAAACAGTCTCTGATCTCCAACCAAGGGATGAGGGATAAGACCGGAAATCCACCCAGAGAGAATCATTGGGTTGGATATAAAGAGGTCAGTAGAGAGGTTACCATGATTCCAGGCCCTGCTCCTCGCCCATCCTGAAATCTCTTGATGCTAGAGACAGACTGTTTACTGGTCTGAGGCTTTGATGGAAAGTCCTGGCTACACTGGCACCCAACAGTGCTGTCCCACAGTTTCCAAGGGCAATGTTTTTCCTTACTCCCTTGGCACTGAGGTGTTATTAGGAGCCCTCATCATGACTGGCCTCCTCTTTCCAGAAGATGAGACAAAGATGTTGGAGCCCAGGCTTAGAGTTGTTTTCTTTCAAGTGCGACAGAAGAAAGACCTCAAGTTCCAAGCTCTGGGAAATGCATTGATAGTTTTAGAATTTCCTTCTGATGTGCTCTTGAAAAATGAGACAGAGAACAACCCTTCTCCTTTAAAGGACAGCATCTCTTAGTTTCACTGTATATTTACCACACACTTGGTGTTATTAACATGATGATGACATATGTGATGGATTCCAAAGATCATCTTCTGGAAAGTATCAGTGTATTTGAGTCAGAAAAGGGAGTTTAGTTTAGGGAGAATTACCTAAATGAGGAAGGAAGCAGAGAAGACAAGCTAATTTGAAGCCTGCAGGGTTTGGTCATTCCGTGAATCATGGCACGACATCCACATTTGTTCTGCAAATGAGCTAATGGTGCCCCTTAGACCATGCTTGTTTGAGAGAACAGGTGTAGGATAGATCAGCTCCCAGGAAGCTGACATCTGCCATGTATGCCACACCTGGTACAGGTTAAGACAAAGCCTGGATATTAGCTCTAAAATACCAGCTGCTCTTTCTGAGATTCTCACCACGATCCTATGAGATGGGTATTTTCATATCTTATTTTCACAGACGAGGAAACCGAAGTTCAGAAAGGCTAATTAATTCGTTCAAGATTCCATAGCAATCGAAAGTAGCAGAGCTAAGTTTCTTTCTTTTTTTTTTCAGGGCCACACCTGCGGTACATGGAGGTTCCCAGGCTAGGGGTTCAATCGGAGCTGTTGCTGCCGGCCTGTGCCACAGCCACAGCAACTCCAGATCCGAGCTGCGTCTGCAATCCACACCACAGCTCACGGCAATCCCAGATCGTTAACCCACTGAGCAATGCCAGGGATCGAACCTGCAACTTCATGTTCCCAGTTGGATTCGTTTCCGCTGCACCAGGACGGGAACTCCTTAGAGCTGCGTTTCTAAACTTAAGTCTGTCCGCCTTCAGAGTCTGAGGCTCCTGACCACTATGCTATATGGAATCTCCAGTGTAAAGGAAAAAGCCTGGGTAGAGAACACAGACATATGTTCAAATTCCAGTTCTGCCTCATATTCAGATAAAGTCTCTGTGACTTTGGGCTAATTACTTGAGCATCAGTGAGACTCAGCATTCTCATTTATAAAATGGGGGCAATAAACCTAACCTCGTATGTTGGGAGAACTAAATGACATACGGAATATAGGCTCCTAGGAGGGAGCCTGCCACTGAGAAGCATTCTTCAGTTATTTTAGGAGATTGCAAGCTCCCTGAGGAAGCCTCTGTGAGCACAATACTTAGCCAATTTCCTGGCATGTATTGGGCCCTTTCTAAACATTATGAATAAATGAAAGGTGAAGAAGCTGTGTTTTACTAAAGGGTAGTAAACATACGTTGGTAACTTCAAGCATTACCAAGACTGGACTTTTGGTAAAGCCAAGGTGGGACTTTCAGGCCTAGAATTATTGAAGGCTTTCATGGCTTGAATCACTGCACAAGGAAGGGCAAGAAAAGTGACTATGAGGTCAGTGTAGAACCCTCCATAGACATATGCAAATATCTTTTGGGAAAAGGTAGGGAAATATCTTACCCAGTGGGTCAGGATTCGAGAGCCAAGCACAGAGCAGCCCAGAAGAGGCGATGGCCCCACTCCCTCCCAGACAGAAGCGTAAGCATCGAGTTCGGGTTGGGGAGAGAACACCACCACTCGGTGTCTCCTTGGGCTAAGGATAGTGGTTAGTTTCTCCCTGGGGATAGACAAGGCTGAGTCCTCGAAGCAAGAACAAGTGGCAGGTCCCATGCACCCATCCAAAGATCTATATGGACTTGGATCCAGTTCGATTAGAGTTCTGCAAAGATGAGAAATAATGATCCCAGTACCATGTGCCACGTCTCGAACTCTAGTTCATTCCATGGTCCCTGTAGTAAAGCAATAGCGTAACAATAAAAGAAAAAGAAAAAAAAACCTTATAAACAAAAAGAAGAAGGGCAACCTATGGCTCATTGTCATGGAAACAGAAAAATTTTGAGTCAGACAAAATGGCTTTGAATCCCAGAAATATAAAGCACGTTCCTGAATTTCCTTGGTCTTCAGGTGCCTTATTACACATAACTCTTCGGGTGGTTTTAAAACAACTCCAGTATCTAACACAGGAGTTCCCATTGTGGCGCAGTGGTTAACGAATCCGACTAGGAACCATGAAGTTGTGGGTTTGATCCCTGGCCTCGCTCAGTGGGTTAAGGATCTGGCGTTGCCATGAGCTGTGGTGTAGGTCATAGATGCGGCTTGGATCCTGCGTTGCTGTGGCTGTGGCAAAGGCCAGCGGCTACAGCTCCTGTTAGGCCCCGAGCCTGGGAACCTCCATGTGCCGTGGCTGCGGCCCTAGATAAGGCAAAAAGACAAAAAAAAAGGTATCTAGCACAGCACCCGGTACGTGGGAGACACTTAGAAAGTGTCATTTCCTGGAGTTCCTATCGTGGCTCAGCGGTTAACGAATCCGACTAAGAACCATAAGGTTGCGGGTTCGATCCCTGGCCTCGCTCACTGGGTTAAGGATCCGGCGTTGCCGTGAGTTGTGGTGTAGGTTGCAGATGCGGCTTGGATCCCGCGTTGCTGTGGCTGTGGCGAAGGCCGGCGGCTACAGCTCATGTTAGACCCCTAGCCTGGGAAACTCCATGTACTGCGGGTGCGGCCCTAGATAAGGCCCCCCCCCCAAAAAAAAGGAAAATGTCATTTCCTTTCCTCACATTGGGTGTTTGTCCAGGAACTGATTAGAAAGGAAGGCCTTAAGTCCTAATGCAGAGAGGAATGTCAGAAGGAAGAGAATTTTAGTAGGACCATGCCTAGTGGCAGTCTAGAAAGAAAACAGACTAAATATCTAATTTTTGTAAGAAAAAAGCAGACCTGGGGGGCTGGGTAGCAGGCCCGGAGGGTCTAGGATTCTGACAGCACAGCCCTCCATTTAAGGGGAACAGTTCTCAGCCCCAGCAGCACATGGAGGCCACTGGGGCAGCTTTGGAACAGACCCAGGACCAGACCCCCTCCAGATAAATGAAATATAATCTCTGACATCTTTTTATAGATTGATGGGTGATTTTATTTTTTTTATTTTTTGCTTTTTAGGGCCACACCCGCGGCACATAGAAGTTCCCAGGCTAGGGGTCGAATCGGAGCTATAGCTGCTGGCCTACGTCACAGCCACAGCAACGCGGGATCCGAGCCGCGTCTGTAACCTTCACCACAGCTCATGGCAACGCCGGATCCTTAACCCACTGAGCAAGGCCAGGGATCGAACCTCAACCTCATGGTTCCTAGTCGGATTCGTTTCTGCTGCTCCAAGACTGGAACTTCCTGATTGGTGATTGCAATGTGTATCCAGGTTTGGGATTGCTATCTGGAGGCAGGGGAATGGTCACAGTGACGTCTCAGATAGAGGTCCTCGTCACAGCTACCTCCAAAAAGAGGGGCTTGTCAAACTTTCCTTTATGAAGTAACCAGAAGAGGAGAGACTGAATGAATGTGTCCCCTCCAGCGATCAAGGAGCATAATCTGAAGCAGTCCATTCAAGCTGAAATCTTGCATTTGATGTTAAAAAATCATTTGAATTTTCAATTTTGTTCCATAAAAATTCATGTTTATTTCAATAGAAATTACACCTCCCCACCTCAAAAAAAAATCTCCTTTAGTAGTTCCTATCATGGTTCAGCGGGTTATAAACCCAACTAGTATCCAGGAGGACATGGGTTCGATCCCTGGCCTCACTCAGTGGGTTAAGGATCCAGCGTTTCCGTGAGCTGCGGTGTAGGTCGCAGATGCGGCTTGAAGCTGCAATCTGGGAACTTTCATATGCCACAGGTGAGGCCCTAAAGATGAAAAAAAAAATCTCCTTTAGGAAAAAAAAAAAAATGGTGCTTCAGATACGCCATGCTTCTCCAGGGCGTCACGAACCC
>PVHT020000151.1:946706-967892 GCA_004024745.2 Catagonus wagneri | reverse complement strand
GATCCCAGGGTTTCTGGGCTCTGGGGGGAGCTGGCTGCCGAGAGGGAGCCGTAGGGAGGCAGTCTCTCAATTCTGCCTAAAGTAGCGGCACTCCGGAGAGCAAGCAGCCCTGGACTAGCACCCAGACATGAAGATCACCCCTAGGAGCACTGCCTCCTCCCGGGCTGGCTCCCTAAGAAGCCCCTTCTTTCTTCACCGGGGGCGCAGGGCCTCCGTCCTTTCTCCTCTGCTCCTTCCTGTGCCGCCGCCTACCCTCCCCCGGTGGCTTTCCAGCTCCCCAACCCTCCAAACCACAAGTACATGGGTCTTGCTATTTAAAGATGTCTCTGTGTGGAAACAGACAGGAGGTAACCGAATTCTAGAAAATATCCCCAGAGGTTTTATACATTTTTTTCTATCAGAAAAGAATTTCTACCGGGTAGTGGCTGACTCACAGTGACACAGCAGACCAGCAATTCCTGGCGGGGGGGGGGGGGGGGGGACACATATCTGTGCTTCTTTACGGGGTCGTTCACGCCTTGTGATCACAGACAAAGGTCCTCGTAGGTGCACAGGGTCTAGTGGCGTCTGCACGTAGTAGGTGCTCACTAAAAGCTTCACGCACTCATTTTTCTCGAGAGCACTTATCGCGTGTCCTTGAGCGCCAGGCACAAGGACTGCAACGATAGACACGACTGTGGAGTCCCTACTGGGAAGGAATGCGTGACTAGAGAAGGATGGGAACACATACCGTTGCAGGAGAGTATCAAAATGTCATCAGAAGCCTGGTTAGGGTGGAGAGTCCCCTGAGGCTTCGCAGAGGGCTTTGAAGGATCAGGCGGACTTTGTCAGAGATGGATGCAGAGAGAGGACACGGCAGACAAAGGCGGCAGACTTGGCCTTTCCTCAAGACGCATGGATGGGCTGGCAGGAAGTGATTACTGGAGGCTGAATGCGGAGGCCCTTCTCTCTCATCAGCCCCTCTCTGACCCTCCATTGCCCTCTTCTGATGAGCGTGGCAGGGATGGGTGAGGGGTGAGAAAGAGGGAGCTCAGTGGCCTCTCCGTTTTCCTCCCAGGTCTTCTCTAGATTATTCCCCTTTCAACCCCCACACCTATTCAAAAAGGAGAGGGGGCCGCTGAGAATGGGGTAATTGCATGGCATCCTGGCTCAGAGGAGGGATTTTATGGCCGCACCCGCGGCATATGGAGGTTCCCAGGCTAGGGCTAACAGGAGCTGTAGCCGCTGGCCTTCGCCAGAGCCACAGCAACGCGGGATCCGAGCCGCGTCTGCGACCTACACCGCAGCTCATGGCAACGCCGGATCCTTAAACCACTGAGTGAGGTCAGGGATCGAACCCGCAACCTCATGGTTCCCAGGCAGATTCGTTAACCACTGAGCCACGACGGGACTCCGGAGGAGGGACTTTGGAGTTAAGACTTTTCTGCCATCAAATTTAAGCTTTGCCACGTACTAGCTATGTGATCTCGGGGAAAGCCTCTTAATGCCTCAGCTTCCTAATCGATAAAATGGAGATGCTAGAGGTGCCTACTTCGTCGGGTTCCGTGAGAAGGAAAGAAAGGGGAAAGGACTTGGAAATAGCATCTGGCACTTGGGGAACAGCCGTGAGTGCAGCCATCATGACTACTCCCACCTCTGTTTTTGTCGTTACAGAATTCAAAGCTATGAGGGCTCGCTCTCTGGAGCATCTCTCAGTTCTGATTGCACAGAACTGATACCCCTAAACCAGTAGTCCCCAGACATTTGCATCTGAATTATCTGCAGAGCCAGTGGTGCAGCTGAGGGGACTCGACCTCAGAGATTCGAATTCAGGGGGCCTGTGTTGGGGCTCAGGAACTTATAATTTTCTCAGTCTCCCAGGTGCTTCTGAGGAACACCAAGGACTGTGAACTTTGCTGAGGCCGCTCGTTTCCTCTTTCAGGTTTCGGGCCCAGGCATTCTTGCTCTAACACCCCTGTCCTTCAGAGATGGATTAGCCGGGGACTTTAGAGAAGCAGAACTGGGAATGGATTTGAATCTATCTGCATCTTGTTAGCAATTCAGAAGTGATGTGGGCAATCTGGCCGAAGGGCCTGTTAAAGCACTTAGAGTTATCTTAACTAATACAGGAGTCAGGGGCCCAAGCCTGAGAAGCCTTGATTAAAAATGGAGGAGGGACATGGAATTCCCATCGTGGCTCAGTGGTTAATGAATCCGACTAAGAACCATGAGGTTGCGGGTTCGATCCCTGGCCTCGCTCAGTAGGTTAAGGATCCGGCGTTGCTGTGAGCTGTGGTGTAGGTCTCAGACGCGGCTCGGATCTCGCGTTGCTGTGGCTGTGGCGAAGGCCGGCGGCTACAGCTCCTGTTAGACCCCTAGCCTGGGAACCTCCATATGCCATGGGTGTGGCCCTAGATAAGGCAAAAAGACCAAAAAAAAAAAAAAAAATGGAGGAGGGACAGCTTAACAAGGTCTAGGTCACAGAAGGAAAGTCCTTCCTTGTCCAGGGGTCCAGGAGAAGGAGGGGACCCAGGAATGCTAGCGTAGGGGCTGCACGGAGGTACAGCACAGCCCAGGTCAGAGATGCTGAGATGCAGATCCTAGGAGGGACCAACAGTCTGTCGTTCCACCGCCTTAGGTCCCCCGGCCTCCTCGCTGCTTTTTCCTCTTTGCACCGTCAACGTTTGGACCCCTTTTTTGGTCCTGAGTTTCCTCCCATTTTCTTTTGAGAGAAGGATCTTGCCTCTTTGTGGAGGAGGGCCAGAAAAGGTTTTCAACAAATACCAGGAGCTAGAGAAAAAAACCACATGCGTTAATGGGAATGTGAGCTGAAGAGAAGCAGTTTCCCTTCACATTTGCACAAACAAATATTAGGCTTTAAGGCTGATTCTCCAGGAGGAAATGGAGGGGAATTTTGATCTAAGGCCAGGAGTCTTAGTCGAGTTTGGTGCCTTTCAAAGCGAGAAAACTTTTAGTTAAAAGCTATCCTATGGCTGATCCCGAGGGAAATTGAGCCAAGTGAACTACGAAGTAATTTCTGACCTTGAGAAAAGGGAAGGCAAAATGAGCCAGCCTCCAGGCCTGGAGAGAACAGCGTTTATTGCGAGGCCTGCAGGGTCTGTTCATTCCAATAAGATGGTATTTAAAAGTACAGTGTTTACCAAGCTGTGTCTTCAGAGGGAGCAGGAAAGTTCTAGAAGGGGTTGAGGAGCCTTCACGGTCTTCTCTCTGTTGCTCCTCCTCGGCTCGGCTCCCACTCAGCCACAGGCCATCGCTAGGGCACAGCAGTGATGCTCTCGCTTCTTCAGAGCTTTTCATGAAGGAGAGCTGCTGGGAGTTTAGGCCCGTGGGGCTCCCTCAGATACGCACGCCTGTCATTTCTAGCAATGTCTAGTTCCCTCATATTGGTCAACCCACTTCAAAATTCCTTTAAACAGGAATTCCCATCGTGGCTCAGTGGTAACGAAACTGACTAGTATCCATGAGGACACAGGTTTGATCCCTGGCCCCACTAGGTGGGTTAAGGATCCAGGGTCGCCATGAGCTGTGGTGTAGGTTGCAGACGTGGCTCGGATCCCGCGTTGCTGTGGCTGTGGTGTAGGCCGGCAGCTGTAGCTCCGATTCAATCCTAGCCTGGGAACTTTCATACCCCACTGATGTGGTGCTCAAAAGACAAACAAACAAACAAAGTATTTCTTTAAGCATTTTATCAGATACAGAACTTGAAGTCGTGATATACGATTTCAGTACCTGCAGCCCTTGTGGGGAGGCAGGGGTCACCTTTTTGGTTATGATTTATTTCTCGTGTGTTTGCTGATATTTGAGAGTGAGCTGTTTGACTTTTATTTCTGATAAACCTGGAGAACTAAAATAAAGATGCTTTCTTCGTTGAGAATTTGCAATTTTTTTTTTTTTTTTTTTTTGCCACTTCTGCCAGGAATCCAACCTGTGTCACAGCCATAAGAGCCACTGCTATGACAATGCCGGATCCTTAACCCTCTGAGCCATGAGGGAAATCTTGCGTTTGCTTTTGCTGGAAGCAAGGAGCACTCCTGGTCATGGACAGCCTTACACCCTAATGGATCCTTGGCTTAACCTTAGGGTCTTGGGTTCAGTTCCCCATTTTGCTGATGGCCTAAGGCTTAGTCTCCTAAAGCCACCCCTGAAAGCAGCATTTATCCTCTGGGACATCGTCACATTTTACTTATGCTTACCATTCACAATACTGGTTTTAGTTCCTTGTTTTTAAAGCACTTTTTTTTTTTTGGTCCTTGTAGAATTATTGATTATGAGCCTGGCATTGAAGTAACAGTTATGTTTTGTGTCAGATCTAGTAGTTTTGTAGCAGAAAGCTTCAGGATTCTTAATCCACCAAACTGCTGCATGATGAAGTCAAGATTTAAATTTGTATCCTGCCTCTGATATGATCAAGCTGTGGGCTCCTGAGTAGAGACTTAACTTTGTTTGTTTGTTTTTCTTTTTTGGCCTTTTTAGCCCCGCACCTGCGGTGTATGGAGGTTCCCAGACTAGGGGTCGAAATGGAGCTATAGCCACTAGCCTATACCACAGCCACAGCAATGCCAGATCCAAGCCACATCTGCAACCTACACCACAGTTCACTGCAGCGCCAGATCCTTAACCCACTGATCGAGGCCAGTGTGTCAGGACCTGGCGATTGTAACAGCAAGGAGCACACGGCAGATTTTATATACCCCGAGCTCAGTGCCTGTGTTTCTTTCCTTCCAGAAACTTTCCAACCCCAACCTATGAGAGAGCAGGTGACTTCCTGAGGTTTCCTTCCAGCTTTGGGTTTTTATGGAATGAGCACACGCTTCTGAAAGTGTGGCTGGTGATTGGGCCTTGGAGGTCCACCTGCCTTAGCCTTAACCCTCTGTAAGAAGAGGTACGGATGCCTCTGAGCTGACACAGAGCCCTGGAGCTGAGTTGATAGGATCAGGAGGTTCTAATGGCCAACTGTGTGGACTCTGGGGCTAGACTACCTGTGTGTGAATCCTGAACCCATCATTTACTAGCAATGTGACCTAGGCCAAGTGTCTTTACCTCTTGGTGTCTCATTTTTCTCACATTGTCAAGTCAGGATAATAATTCTCCTTGGAGTTCCCGTCGTGTCTCAGTGAATAACGAATCCGACTAGGAACCATGAGGTTGCGGGTTCGATCCCTGGCCTTGCTCAGTGGGTTAAGGATCCTGCGTTGCCGTGAGCTGCGGTGTAGGTCGCAGACGCAGCTCGGATCCCGCGTTGCTGTGGCTGTGGTGAAGGCTGGCGGCTACAGCTCCTATTAGACCCCTAGCCTGGGAACCTCCATATGCTGCGGGTGTGGCTCTAGATAAAAGGCAAAAAGACAAAAGAAAAAAAACAAAAAACAAACAAACAAAAACTTCCAGAGGTCGTCTTGCTAATTATACGTCCCTCCGTGACCCCACTTTAGCATTCACCTTAGAGAGCCAGGAGTCTCCTCCTTTTATTTATTTTATTAATTCCCTTTTATTTATTTATTTTTTTGGCTGCACCTGTGACACATGGAAGTCCCTGAGCCAGGGATCGAATCCGAGCTGCCGCTGCAACCTACACTGCATCCTCCACCCCCTCTGCTGCAGTGGGAACCCCTAGTCCCCTCCTTTCAGAAGCATCTGGAAGAGAATTCACAGACACTTTGGAAAGTCCTTACTGTATGTCACGGCCCTTCCCTGGCTCTAACCTTTTTTTGGCTGCAACGCCATCTCACGGCTTCTTTGCGTCTCTTTGTCCTCAAAAGAGAAGAGCATGCCCTTGCTCGCGTGCCCAAGGGATTCACAGCTAGAGACAAGCTCTTTCCCTTTGAACGGCAGGGAGAGGGCCGTGATGTTTTAGAAGCAGATGGTAACAGCTGGAGAGAAAGGGCAGTTGATATATTCAAACTTGCCCCCTCAGGGGCCATGGCCTCTCATGCTGCCCCTTGTAACATTCCTTCTAAGGAATTTTTAGCTTAAACTGAATAATGAAATCCTGTCCCTGGATGAAATCAACAATCCTTATCATGACAAGAAAATGAATATCTGGGATTTTTCCATTACACATAGGGAGTCTTAAAAAAGAATATGTTGGGGTGTTTTGTTTAAAAAAAATCCTTTCTGCAAAATGTTTCATTCTTCTGTTTTTAGAAGATAATGACATGCATCTCAACCAGGTTTGTGAAAGCTCACTCCTGCTCACAGGGCATCACATCTGCCTAGGCAAAAACACAGAGGGACACATGCACATGATTCTGTGTGTGTCCACACACACAGGCATCTGTAAAACGGCACTCACAGATGCCTGTCTACACACACACACACGCGCGCGCGCGCGCACACACACCTGCAAGAATACAGCTTCACAATAAATGGCTATACTTCATCCTATCACATGCATATAAACAAATAGAAACCAGTCAGTAGAGCTATTTCTTTTTTTTTTCTTTTTTTTGTCTTTTTGCCTTATCTAGGGCCGCACCTGCGGCATAGGGAGGTTCCCAGGCTAGGGGTCTAACAGGAGCTGTAGCCGCCGGCCTTCGCCACAGCCACAGCAACGCGGGATCCAAGCCGCGTCTGCAGCCTACACCACAGCTCATGGCAACGCCGGATCCTTAACCCACTGAGCGAGGCCAGGGATCGAACCCGCAACCTCGTGGTTCCTAGTCGGGTTTATTAACCACTGAGCCATGACGGGAACTCCAGTAGAGCCATTTCTGCTGTGTCATCAGCATATAAAAGCATACCTCATTTTATTGTGCTTAATTTTACTGCATTCGCAGACACTGCACTTCGTACAGATGGAAGATTCACAGCAACCCTGTGTTGAGCAAGTCAGCCCACACCATTTTTCTAACAGCAATTGCTCACTTCATATCTCTGTGCCACGCTTTGGCAATTCTCTCAATATTTCAAACATTCTCATTGTTATTAGATTTGTTAGGTGATCTGTGCTCAGTGATCTTTGATGTTATTTCTATGACTCCCTGAAGGCTCAAATGATAGCATTATTTTAGAAATGCAGTATTTTTAAATTGGGGTGTGTACCATTTTTTGGACAATCTTAATGCATACTTAACAGACTACAGTGTAATGTAAGCACGACTTTTGGGGGGACACGCAGAAGTTCCCAAGCCAGGGGTCAAACCTAAGCCACTGCAATAACCTGAGTCACAGCGGTGACAAAGCCAAGTCCCTAACTGCCAGGCCACCAGGGAACTCCTACACATGGGTCTTCAGTGCAGCTATCACCATTGGGTTTGGTGGCAGGAAAGAAAATGGCATCTTTTCAGGGACAATCAGAAATCTAGCTACGTTTCTCAGCCCGCTGGGTTTCCTGTCTCTTCCTTCTTTCCTTGGCTTTCAAGGGAAATGACTGATCTTTGAATGGCATTGGGGCTGGAGGACTGTTTCCACTCAGAATAGCATAGCCTTGAACGTGGACCCTTGAGAGAGTCCTACAGAGTTTAAGCAATGTCCGCTATGAAAAGAGAAATAAATAGCTCCGCCACTGGAAACAAGTGTCTAGAAAACAGCAAGTCTGTCCTGTACCAGAGCCCAGGAACAACCAGGTGCCAGTTACAGCCCTGGGGGAGCAGGATTTAGAGGGGCGGTTAATGCCAGCACAGGCTGTGTCCTGTTGTGGGCGAGAGAGGAAAATCTGAATCTATAAGCTTTCTTTTTATATAAACCAGACTCATCAGTTTTCTTTACTTCAGCTGGAACTCACATCACAGCTGCCCTGTTTACTTACCTACCGGCTGCGTTCCTTAGAACCAGTTTGGTTCCTGTTCAAAAGGAAACCAGGCAGGGTTGGGAAAATATTGCCTCCGCCGGTGCCCCGGCACGGCTGTCTGTGGGAGACCATCTGACCAAGACGCCCTCCAACTAAGTAAACACCTGCCCCTCCCCGAGCAGAAGAGGGCATGTGAATAACGCAGAGAAAATGGAATTCTCCTGACGTGGACTGATGCTGTGGTTGTTCTGATTTTCCTAAGGTCTGTGGAGTCCAGTGGGATGCTGGTGCATATTTAATAACCAGTTCTCTGGGAGGTGGGGCGGTTGGATACTCTTGTTGTATCCACAGCCTATTTGGAACTACCCAACCTGAAGTCCCTGAGCACAGAGCTGAGAAGAGACTGGCACGGGCATGCCATTTTATACTATACCCTCCAGAGGGTGAGTAATCATAAAAATGCAATAGGATTATTAGCAAGGGTTGAGTCTTGAGAATGCCATCGCCTTTGTCTTTAACGGGATATCATTGTCAGCTTGTATCACTTAATTTCCAGTGATGCAGTATGCCTTTAACAACCTGCTCTCAAAGTTCTGGAAAAGTCAACAGTCTGTTCTTGCAGGCCAGTGTGGGCTGGCTCCACTGCTGGCATCCCACTTTTACTTAAGAGTCAGGGAATAAATGCATTGGTGTCAAAACCACTCGCACTCAAAGCAAAGGTTGCATCATTGGGGGGGGTGGCGGGGGTCAGGTTTAGAGTTGGTTCCATCTCTTGAAGAAGATTCTGTCTTGATGATTAGATTAAGAAGATGTGGTATATGTACACAACGGAATACTACTCAGCTGTAAAAAAAAGAACAAAATAATGCCATTTGCAGCAACGTGGATGGAACTGGAGACGCTCATGCTAAATGGAGTAAGTCAGAAAGAGAAAAACAAATACCATATGATTTTGCTTATATCTGGAATCGAATATAGGGCACAAATGAACCGTTCCACAGAAAAGAAACTCAAGGACATGGAAGAACAGACTTGTGGTTGCCAAGAGGGAGGGGGAGGGACTGGGAGGGAGTGGGAATTTGGGGCTAATAGATGCAAACTCATAGGCTTTGGAATGGATAAGCAATGGGATCCTGCTTTATAGCACCGGGAACTATGTCTGGTCACTTGCGATGGAGCACGATAATGTGGGAAAAAAGAAGGCATACATGTATGTGTGACCGGGTCGCCTTGCTGGGCAGCAGAAAACTGACAGAACACTGTAAATCAGCTATATGGGAAAAAATAAAAATTATTATAAAAGGAAAAAAAGCTTCTGTCTTCAGAAGATAGAACAGACACCCTCTTGGGGGAGAACAGAATTTGAGAATCACGGAGTTCCCGTCGTGGCTCAGTGGTTAACGAATCCGACTAAGAACCATGAGGTTGCGGGTTCGATCCCTGGCCTCGCTCAGTGGGTTAAGGATCCAGCATTGCCGTGAGCTGTGGTGTAGGCTGCAGATGCGGCTCAGATCCCGCGTTGCTGTGGCTGTGGCGAAGGCCGGCGGCTATAGCTCCTGTTAGACCCCTAGCCTGGGAACCTCCATATGCTGCGGGTGCGGCTCTACATAAAGGCAAAAAGACAAAATAATAATAATAATAAAATAAAATAAAGTAAAATAAAATAAAATAAGAAGCTGAGCTCTGGGTGCCAGCTCACTGCTCCCGGGTGGTTCTCTTCGCAGGCCCTCTCAGTGCACAGAGCTGCGACAGGCATGTGTGTTGAACCAAAGCCTTCAGTTTCCATTTAATATTGCAGAGGTGTTTTTTTACTTTTTCTCCCTTTCTGTACCTGTAACTTTTTCTAATGGAGAGAAGTCCAGCTCCCACTGTAATTAAACCACTTGGGCATTTAATCAGTGTCACCGAAGCAACCACCTTCCCAGCCCTGTCGCCAACCCTGCCCCTTACGGATGACATCTTCATCCTTCTCAGGTTCTGATATCCTTCTCTGGGCCACTCTTGTACGGGAACGTGTACGTATCACGCCTGGACTCTGACTCCCCATGGCAAGCTGCCCTTGGACCTGGAAACTCCACTCACCTGTTTGCGCTGACAACCCATGAAGATGCTGCGTTCCTACTCACGAATGCCTTCCTCACACCCCTCCCCTTGGACTCCAACGCCTTTTCTGGAGTGTCCCCACATGGATGCTCGTCTCTCTTTGCTTGGGTGCTGACTCCCTACATCAGTGTTCCCCCTGCTTGTGTGGGTGCCTTGCCACTCTGCTCTGGCTCTGACCGCCCCCATGCCTGGTGGCCCCTCTCTGTGGTTGCCTAACTTGCCCCGCCTTACCTGACAGCTTCAGGACCGCGTTTTTCAGGAAGGGAAGGCGTAAGTCTGCTTTTATAAATCTTTATATAGTTACTTCATTAATTTTTTTTCTAAGATATAATAATAGCTAATGCTCATGGTGCTTACTGGGTGCTAAGCATTTTTGTAGACACGGTACACTCCACCCGGGTAATTCTCATAGCCTCTAGGGAAGGTTGTATGATTATAATACAATTATAATTTTATTATATAACTATATAATATTTTTTTTTGTCTTTTTAGGGCCACAGTCACGGCATATGGAGGTTCCCATGCTAGGGGTCAAACTGGAGCTACGTCTACTAGCCTACACCACAGCCACAGGAACTTGGTGTCTGAGCCACGTCTGCGACCTACATCACAGCTCACAATGCTGGATCATTAACCCACTGAGCGAGGCTAGGAATCGAACCTGTGTCCTCATGGATACTAGTCAGATTTGTTTCTGCAGAGCATAATGGGAACTCCAATTCTATAACTATATAATTATAATCTCTAGTTCACAGATGAGGCAATTGAGCCACAGAGAGTTTTAGTGACTTGTCCCAGGTCACACAGCTCATAAGTGATGGAACAAGGATTCACAAACCATTCTAGAGTCCAGTGCTCTTAATCATCTTGTACACTGAACACCACCAGCAAAACGCTTCAGATACAGGTAAGCTCTACAGTGAACTGTCCCTGATTTCATTCCCTTCCCAGTGTCTCCCAGAAAAAACCCTTCTGCCTTTTGGTTTAAGTTGTTTCTATGCATGCATTTATACTTTCATGTTACATTTAGTATTACTTTGTATGCTCTTAAATTTTATGAATATTATACCGAATGCATTATGTTGCATTTTTGTCCTCTCTACATCATGATTCCAAGATTTTTACTGATAAACCTGCAATGCCTAGCTTTAGTTCATTCCTTGAAATTGCTGTAGAGTATATTGCATGGCTATCATCACAATTTACTTGTCCAAATTCTGTTGGTGGACTACTTAGGTTGTTCTTAATTTTCCACTATTAAAAGCATTGCTGAAATAAATATTCCTGTCTCTTCATGCAATCGTGTGAGTTGTTTTTTTTTTTTCCCCCCACACCTGCAGCATGCAGAGGTTTCTGGGCCAGAGATCACCATGCCATAGCAGTGATAACACTGGATCCTTAACCTACTGGGCCTGCAGGGAATTCCACAAGTTTCCTGTGTGCTGTGTGCCTACAGTGGAAAAAGCTACGTGCATCTGTTCCTAATTATTTTTTCCAAAATGGTATTAGTTTACATTCCAACTAGGGGTTGCTGAATTCACATTTTTCTACTTCCTTGCCAGTGTCTGGTACTGTCAGATTTCAAATTTTTTCCAGTCTGATGGGTACAAATATTCTTATTAATTTTCTAATTTGCAAGTCCCTGATTACTAGCAAAGTTGAGAATATTTTCACAAATATACAGAATTTGGGATTTTCTCTTCGGTGAAGTCTCTGTTCGCATCATTTGTCTCTTGGGTTTATAATTTTCTCACTGATTTGGGGAAGTTTTTCTTTTTCTTTTTCTTTATTTTTTTTCTTTTTCTTTTCTTTCTTTCTTTCTTTCTTTCTTTCTTTCTTTTTGGCTTTTTGTCTTTTTAGTGCTGCACCTGCTGCATATGGAGGTTCCCTGGCTAGGGGTCGAATCAGACCTGCAGCTGCTGGCCTACACCAGTCACAACAAAGCCAGATCTGAGCCATGTCTGCAATCTACACCACAGCTCATGGCAATGCCAGATCCTTAACCCACTGAGCGAGGCCAGAGATTGAACCTGCAACCCCATGGCTCCTGGTCGGATTTGTTTCCACTGAGCCACCAGGGGAACTCTGGGAAGTTTTTCAAAATATAGCATAGATGCAAATTCTTCGTGTGTGTGTGTGTGTGTGTGTGTGTGTGTGTATAGAGAGAGAGAGAGAGAGCGGGAGAGAAAGAGAGAGTAAATAAGTTGTCCTGTTCTTGTTTTTTCATTTAATAAATGTATTTTGGGGCAGAAAACTATAATTTTCAATCCAATTGATTACAATTAGATTTTGCGAGTTTTTATGATTTTTTTATGGTTCACATCCTTTGCATGCTCTTTAAAAAGATCTTCCCCACAAAACAAGAACAAAAACAAAATCTTCCTTATGCAAAATGCATAAAGATATATCTGTGTTTTATTTTTAAAGTTCTAAAGTTTTACTCTGTCTACTCCATCTGAAATTTATTTTTGTAAACGTTATGCAATAAATATCTACTTTTATTCTTTTTCCGTGGGGATACTGTGTCGTCTCTACATTATTTGTTCAGAATGCTACCTTCCTTATTGATTTAGAATGCCACCTTGGTTGTTTGTCAGGTTTTCACGTGTGCAGGTTCGTTTCTGGTTTCTTCTCCACTGTTCCACTGTCTTAATTATATTAGTTTTTAAAAGGCAAGTCTTCCTATTTATTAAGTCATGACTCTATCTGTCATGGCTGAGCTTGGGTCTTTGCTTTTATATATTTTATAACCAGTTTGATAAGCTTTTTTTTGTTAGCTTTTTACAGTTTTATTATTGATGCAATTTTTTTGTTGATGTTAAGAAACTGCACATTTTTAACATGTACGTTTTGGTGAGTTTCAACATAAGTGTATTCCCATAAAATCACCAGCACAAGCAAGTAAATGAATACACTTGTGGCAAAACAGACTCTCAGATGGCCTCTGATTGTCCTTGCCTCCTGTTACCCATGCCCTCATGTGCCCCTGCTGTGGTCTGGATATTTTTGTCCCCCCCCCCAAATTTATATGCCAAAATCCTAATGCATAGAAAGATGATATTAAGGGGAGGGGCCTTTGAGATGTGATTAGGTCACGAGAGTGGAGCTGTCATGAAGAAGACTAGCGCCCCTGTGAAAGAGACCCCAGAGAGCTAGCTGGCCCCTCCTACCATGTGAGGACACTGAGAGAAGGTGCCAGCCATAAATCAAGAGGCTACCACATGGGGAGTTCCTGTAGTGGCTCAGCAGAAATGAATCTGACTAGCATCCATGAGGATGCAGTTTCGATCCCTGGCCTCTCTCAGTGGATTAAGGATCCAGCGTTGCCATGAGCTGTGGTGCAGGTCACAGACGCGGCTCGGATTCCGCGTTGCTGTGGCTGTGGCATAGGCCGGCAGCTGCAGCTCCAGTTCAACCCCTATCCTGGGAACCTCCATATGCCACAAGTGCGGCCCTAAAAAGACCAAAAAAGAAAAAGGAAAGAAAGAAAAGAAGAAACTACCAGATGAAATCTGCTGGCACAATGGTCTTGGACTTCCCAGTCTCCAGAACTGAGAAATAGATGTCTCTTGTGTGTAAGTCATCCAGTCAATGGTATTTGGTTCTAACAGCCTAAAAGGACTGAAAGAACATCTTGTGTGGGCCAGACCTGTGACGTCTTTCCAACCAATAGAATATAGTAAAGAAATGGGCTATCACTCCTGTGATTTTGTTGATTGTGATTTCTTTTTTTTTCTTTAACAGTAATCTTTTTTCATTTTTTAAAGTTTTATTGAGGCATAATTTCTGCTATACAACCAAGTGATGCAGTTATATATATGTGCATACACATATTCATCCTTTTTCAGATTCTTTTCCCTAATAGGTTATCACAGAATATTGGGTAGAGCTCCCTGTGCTATACACCAGGTCCCAACTGACCACTGATTCGACATACAATAGTGTGCATTGGTCAATCCCAAACCCCCAATCTATCCCTCCCCCTCACCTTTCCCTTTTGGTAACATAAGTTTGCTTTCAAAGTCTGTGAGTCTGTTTCCATTTTGTAAATAAGTTCATTTGTATCATCTTTTTTAGATTCCACATATAAGTGATATCATATGATGTTTGTCTGTCTCTGACTCACTTCATTTTGATAATCTCTATGTCCATCCATGTTGCTCCAAATGACTATATTTCATTTTTTGTGGCCGAATAATATTCCACTGTATAAATATACCACATCTTCTTTATCCATTCATTTGTTGATGGACCTTTAGGTTGCTTCCATGTTTTGGCTATTGTAAATGGTGTTGCAATAAATATCGGGGATGCATTATATTTTTGAGTCATGGTTTTCTCTGAATACATGCCTAGGAGTGGGATCACTGGATCATATGGTAGTTCTATTTTTAGTTTTTTGAGGAACCTCCATACTGTTTCCCACGTGGTTGTACCAATTTACCTTCCCACCAACAGTGTAGGGGGGTCCCATTTTCTCCGCATCTGCTGTAGCACTTAATGTTTGTAGACTTTTTGATGATGGTCATTCTGACAAGTATGAGGTGATATCTCATTGTAGTTTATTTATTTACTTATTTATTTATTGGTCATACCCACAGCATGTGGAATTTCCCAGGCCAAGGACTGAACCTGTGCCACTGCAGTAACCCAGCCGCAGAAGTTACAATGCCAGATCCTTAACCCACTGAGCCACCAGGGAACTCCACCTCATTGTAATTTTTCTTGGGTTTTGGGGGGGTTGATTTTTTGGGTTTTTTTTTATGGCTGCATCCATGGTTTATGTAAGTTCCCAGGCCAGGAATTGAATCCAAGCTGGAGCTGTGACCTACAGCTGTGGCAATGCCCGACCCTTTAACCCACTGTGCTGGGCTGCACCTCCACAGAGACCTGAGCAGCTGCAGTCAGCTTCTTAATCCACTGTGCCACAGCAGGAACTCCCACTCCATTGTAGTTTCAATTTGCACTTCTCTAATAATTAGCAATGTTGAGCATATTTTCATATGTTTTTTGGCCATCTGTATGTCTCTGAAGAAATGTCTATTGAGACCTTCTGCCCATTTTTTGATTGGGTCATTTTTTTTTTTTTGATACTGAGCTACATGAATTGTACGTATAATTTGGAGATTAATCCCTTGTTGGTCACTTCTTTTGCAAATACTTTCTCACATTTTGTGTGTTGCCTTTTCGTATTGTTTATGGTTTCTTTTGCTGTGTATAGGCTTTTAAGTTTACTTGGGTCCTATTTAATTACTCTTGTTTTTATTTTCATTACTCTAGGAGATGAATCAGAAAAGATATTGCTGTAATTTATATCCAAGAGTGTTCTGCCTATGTTTACCCTCTAAATGCTTTATAGTATTCAACCTTATATTTAGGTCTTTAATCCATCTTGAGTTTATTTTGTATATGGTGTTATAGAATGTTCTAATTTCATTCTTTTACATGTAGCTGTCCAGTTTTCCCAGCACCATTTACTGAAAAGGCTGCCTTTTCTCCATTGTATGTTCTTTGCTGTAGATTAATTAATTGTAATTCTCCTTTGCATAGTCAACCATTACATATCCTTTACTGTAGATTAATTAACCATAAATGCATGGACTTATTTCTGGGCTTTCTATCCTGTTCCATTGGTCTATATGACTGTATTTACGTCAGTACCATACTGTTTTAATGACCATAGCTTTGTAGTATAGACTGAGGTCAGGGAGCCTGATTCCTCCAGCTGATTTTTCTTTCTCAAGATTGTCTTGGCTATTCAGGATCTTTTGTGTTTCCATGCAAGTTTTTCAATTTTTTTGTTCTAGTTCTTTGAAAGATGCCATTGGTAATTTGATAAGAACTGCACTGAATTTTAGATTGCCTTATGTATTAAGACCATTTTAACAATACTGATTCTTCCAATCTAAAAACACAGTATATCTCTCCATCTGTGTCATTTTCGATTTCTTTTACCAGTGTCTTATATTCTTTGGAGTACAGGTCTTTTGCCTCCTTAGATAGGTATATTCCTAGGTTTTTTTTCTTTTTTTTTTTGATGTGATGGCAAATGGTATTTTTCCTTAGTTTCTCTTTCTGATATCTTGTTAGTGTATAGAAATACAACAGATTTCTGTATATTAGTTTTGTACCCAGCAAGTGTACTAAATTCATTGATGAGCTCTAGAAGTTTTCTGTTAGTGTCTTTAGTGTTTTCTAGGTATAGCATCATGTCATCTGCAAACAGTGTCCTCCTTCTTTTCCAGTTTGGATTCCTCTTATTTATTTTTCTTCTTTGATTGCTGGGGCTAGGATTTCCAAAACTATGTTGGGTAAAAGTGCTGAGAGCAGGAGTTCCCATTGTGGCTCAGCAGGATATGAATCCGACTAGTGTCCATGGAGTATGTGGGTTCAATTCCTGGCCTTGCTCATGGGGTTAAGGATCCAGTGTTGCTGTGAGCTGCGATGTCAGCCACAGATGCAGTTCAAATCATGCATTGCTGTGGCTGGGGTGTAGGCCACCAGCTGCAGCCCTGATTTGACCCCTTGCCTGGGAACTTTCATATGCCATAGGCACAGCCTTGAAAAGCAAAAAAAAAAAAAAAAAAAAAAAAAAAAAAAAAAAAAAAAAAAAAAAAAAAAAAAATGGTGGGAGTGGGCATCTTTGTCTTGTTCCTGATCTTAGAGAAAATGCTTTTATCTTTTCACCATTGAGTATCATGTTAGCTGTGGCTTTGTCATATATGGCCTTTACTATGTTGAAGTATATTCCTTGTCTACCCATTTTCTGAAGAGATTTTTTCTGCATCTATTGAGATGACCATATGGTTTTTATTCTTCTGTTTGTTAATGTGGTATATCACATTGATTGATTTGCAGATACTGAATAATCTTTGCATCCCAGGAATAAATTCCACTTGATATGGTGTACGACCCTTAGGTATTGTGGGAGTTAGTCTGGTAATATTATGTTGAGATTTTTGCTTCAATGTTCATCAGTGACATTGGACTCTAATTTTCTTTTGTTGTGATGTTTTTGTCTAGTTTTGTTATCAGGGTGATGGTGGCTTCATAGAAGGAATTCAGAAGTTTTCCTTCTGCAATGTTTTGGAATAGTTTCAGAAGGATAGGTGTTACTTTCCTCTAAATATTTGGATAGAATTCACTTGTGAAGCCATCTGGTCCTGGGCTTTTGCTTGTTGGGAGTTTTTAATTATCGATTCAATTTCAGTTCTGGTATTTGGTCGATTCATGTTTTCCATTTCTTCCTGGTTCAGTCTTGGGAGATTGTACCTTTCTAAGAAATTGTCCATTTCTTCTAGGTTTTCCATTTTATTAAAATATAATTTCTCGTGGTACGCTCTTATGATCCTTTGTATTTCTGCCATTTTGTTTCTAACTTCTCCTTTTCCATTTCTGCCCTTATTGATTTGGGCCCTTTCCTTTTTTCTCTTGGTGAATCTGGCTGAAGTTTTATCAATTTTGTTTATCTTTTCAAACAACAAGCTTTTCATTTCATTAGTCTTTTCTATCATTTTTTAGTCTCTATTTTTTTCTCTGATCTTTATGATTTCTTTCCTTCTACTAACTTTGGGTTTAGTTTGTTCTTCTTTCTCTAGTTGCTTTAAAGTATAAGCTTAGGCATTTATTTGAAATTTTTCCTTTTTCCTGGGGTAAGCTTATACTGTTGCAAAATTCCCACTTCCTACTGCTTTTGCTGCATTCCATAGGTTTTAGATAATAATGTTTTCATTTTTATTTGTCTCTGTATTTTTTATTTCCCCCTTGATTTCTTCAGTGAAATTGGTTGTTGGTAGCATATTTAGCTTCCATATGTTTCTGTTTTTTGCAGTTTTTTCCTTGTAGTTGATTCCTAGTCTCAGAATTTTGTGGTTGGAAAAGATGCTTGATGTGATTTCAATGTTCTTAAGTTTACCAGAGCTTGCTTTGTGGCCCGGTATGTGATCTATCCTGGAAAATGTTCCAAGTGCACTTGAAAAAGAATGTGTATTCTGCTGCTTTTGTATGGAATTCTCTATAAATATCAAGTAAGTCTATTTGGTTCACTTAAGGTCTGTGTTTCTTTATTGATTTTCTGTCTAGATAATCTGCCCATTAATGCAAATTGGGTATTAAAGTCCCCCTCTATTGTGTTACTGTCAGTTTCTCCTTTTATGTCTGTTAACATTTGCCTTATAGAATGAAGCACTTCTAGGTTGGGTGCATATATATTTATAATTGATGAACCTTCTTCTTGGGTCCTTTGATCATTGTGTATTGTCCTTCTTTGTTTCTTTGGGAGTTTCCACCAGGGATGGCAGATTAAGAATCTAGCATTGTCTCTGAGGCAGTGTGGTCTGATCCCCAGCCCAGTACAGTGGGTTAAAGATCTGGTGTTACTGCCCCTGTGGCATAGGTCACAACTGTGGCTCAGATTCAGTCCCTGGCCTGAGAATTGCAATGGGTGCAGATGAAAAAGAAAGAAAAAAATATATATCCATGACTGAGACACTTTATTGTACACCCGAAACTAACACAACATTGTAAGTTGACTGTACTCCAATTGAAAAAAAAAAATTAGGAGACAAAGTCACATAAAAGGTAACTGAATCTGTCTACAAACAAAACAAAACCAAAAAAGGTTAACTGCATTTAATGTTATTATTGAATTGTCATGGTTCGGTTTAAATCTATTATCTTGATATTTGTTTTCTATTTGTCTCCTTCTGATTTACTTTATCCTTTTATTTTTCTGTCTCCTTGTTGGTTAATTGTTTTATGATCCTACTTTATCTCTTTATCAGCGTATTAATCATACCTCTTTGTAT
This sequence comes from Catagonus wagneri, assembly GCA_004024745.2. Lineage (NCBI taxonomy): Eukaryota > Metazoa > Chordata > Mammalia > Artiodactyla > Tayassuidae > Catagonus > Catagonus wagneri. Next base: position 949,256 of record PVHT020000151.1, on the reverse strand, counting down.
TGTTCTTTTTGATTGTTACTTTAGGCTAGTTCATCTGTATTCATCTGTAACTTATACAGTCTACCTTCAAGTAATATTTTACTACTTCATATAAAATATAACATCCTTACAAAGCATATTTGCATTTCTTCTCTCCCAACTTCTGTTATTGTTGTCATACATTTTACGTCTACATATGTTGTAAATCTTATAATACACTATTTTTACATTAAAGAGTAAATTATCTTTTAAATGTATATTTTAAAATTATTTAAATTTTATATTTACCCAGGTATTTACCATTTCCAGTAAATTCTTTTTTTTTTCTTTTGTGCAGATTCAGATTTCCATCTGATATCATTTTCCTTTTGTACTTCCTTTAACATTTCTTACAAGGCTAGTCTGCTGGTGATCTCTCCCTTTGCTTTAAGAATTTATCACTAGTTTTAAGTAATTTGATCATGTGTCTTGATGTGTTTTTCTTTACAATTCTTCTCTTTAGGGTTTATTGGGCTTCGTGGATATGTAAGTTTACAACTTTTATCAAATTCATAAAATTCTTAGTCTTTTATTAGTCATTATTTCTTCAAATGTTTTATGCTTCTCTCTTCTAATCACAAGTATATTATACAGCTTGATATTTTCCCTCAGTTTCCTGATGCTCTGTTTATTTTTTTATCAGACCTTTTCTTGATGTACATCTAGGTGTTATCTCTTCAAGTTTTTTAAATGTTTTCATATATTTGAGTCCGATACTAAATTGTCAATCTCTTCTAGTATATTTTCCATCTATAGAATTTGATTAGATTTTTGGTCCTCCTTGGCTCTCCTTATCATGTACACTCATTCCTCTATATTCTTGAACACACAGAGTATATCTATCATCACATTTTAATGTTTTCACTTAATTCTGTCTTCTGTGTCATTTCTGAGTCCATTTCATTAAATTAATTTTTCTCTTCATTCATTCCTGCCTCTTTCCATGCCTGGTAAATTTTGCTTGGAAGCCAGATGTGAGTCTTACACCGTTGGTTGCTGAATTTTTTTTAAATGTGTTTAAATAATTTTGAGTTTTGTTCTAAGAAGTTGTCATATCAAAAGAGTTTGATAGTTTGATTTTTTCCTGACTTGCTTTCAAGTTTTGTTGAGCAGGTCCAGAACAGCCTTTAGTCTATGGTTAATTTGGCCTCACTACCAAGGTAATACCCCTCTGAGGACTCGACTCGATGCTCCATGAGTTAGGAGAGCCTTCCCCTCTGGCTGGTGGGAACAAGAGTCTACTTCCTTGAGTTGTATTATCAATGGGGACTGTTCTACCTTCTCCTTTAGATGGCTCTTCCCCCAGCCTTGGGTAATTTCTCACACACATGCACTGATCAGTACTCAGGTGAAAACTTGAGGGTAACTTCTGCGGATCTCTGAGACTCTCACTGTGTGTAGGGCTCTCCTCTTCAGTGCTCTGCCTGTCAAAAACTGGCCAACTTGGACTTCCAAAACTGAACTCTGATCCCTAATTCAGAGATCACTTCATTTGTTTCTTTTCTGTCAGAAGCTATTATCTTACGCTGTTTATTGTCCAAAGTCTCAAAAGTGTTATTTCATGTATTTCACCAATTTTTAAAAAGTTGTTTAAGGTGGGAGGGCAAATCCAGTCCCTTTTATCCAATTACAGACATAAATAGAAGTCTTCATGATTTTTACTGCTTGGTTGTCTATAACTCAATGTACTCAGAAATAAAATTTAAGATAACACAACACATATTTGCAGAAGCAGATGTGACAAAATTCTAATACTTTAGTACATAAATCAAACACTGCTAGCACTCTGACCCCTCAGTAGATAATGTTCCTGGTGATAGCTCCACCTACAAGGAGGATCAGGTGAGGTATGAGTATGGGCGAGAGAGTGTGTACACTGAGAGATTTCTGCCCGCTTTCCACTCTGATTCTACCAGACTATAACTAAGTGACTTTAATGCCATCATGAGGAAATCTTAAAATTACCCAAAATGCAATATCTGCCATTTAAAAAACAAAAATCCCTTGATCTTACATTCCTACTCCAGCCTGATTTCTGTCCTTCTTTACAGCTAAACTTCTTTTTTAAATTTTTTTGGGGGCCACACTGCACACACGCTGCATATAAAAGTTCCCAGGCTAGGGGTCAAATCAGAGCTGCAGCTTTTGGTCTATGTCACAACCACAGTAATGCCAAATCTGAGCCGAGTCTGTGAACTATGCCGCAGCTCACAACAACATCAAATCCTTCACCCACTGAATGAGGTCAGGCGTCAAACCTGCATCCTTATGGATACCAGTCGGGTTCATAACCCAGTGAACTGCAATGGGAAATTCCTTTACAGCTAAACTTCTTTTTTTTTTTTTTTTTTTTTGCCTTTTGTCATTTTATGGCCGCGGGTTTTTATGGCCGCACCCACGGCATGTGGAGGTTCCCAGGCTAGGGGTCTAATCGGAGCTGTGGCCACTGGCCTGCGCCGCAGCCACAGCAACGCAGGATCCGAGCCGCGTCTGCAACCTACACCACAGCTCACGGCAACGCCGGATCGTTAA
>PVHT020000151.1:935077-945706 GCA_004024745.2 Catagonus wagneri | reverse complement strand
AGTGGGTTAAGGATCCACTGCTGTTGCAAGCTGCAGCATAGTTCACAGATGTGACTCAGGTCCCAAGTTGCTGCGACTCGGGTATAGCCCAGCAACTGCAGCTCTGATTCAACCCCTAGCCTCCATATACTGCAGGTGCAGCTGTAAAAAGAAAAATACATCCATAAATAAATAAACTTTCTCTCTTATCTCCTCTCTCTTGCATCCTGTTTGGTCAGGTGTGGCTTCACCATTTCACTGAAATTTTTCTTCTTAGGGTTACCAGTGTCCTCCGTGCTGCAGACCCAATGGAAGTCTTCATTCCTTATTTTCTGTAGCCTCTCATTCATACATAATTATCATTCCCTCTTTCATGAAACCCTTTTTTCCCTTGATCTTTGGGAAATCATTCTCATCCTTCTCTTCCTATTTCATTGGCAGCCCCTTCTCAAGTGTGTTTTCTAGTTCCTCCTCATTTTCCTGACATCTTTTTATCTATACTTCTTAGATAATCCAAGTCCATGATTTTAAATACCCTTTATATAAATTGATGATTTCCAAATTTACATCTCTATTTCCTGCATTTAACTCCTCCCTTCAATTGCCTACTTATTATGCATCTCCACTGGATATATAAGTATTATAAACTTAAGTCTCAAGCTAAACTTGATCTCCCCCCTCAAATCTATGTACCCTGCAGTCTTCTCCTTCTCTATAAATGGCATCACCACCCTACCAATTATTTGGGTGAAAAAATTTGGGGATCGGCCTTTGCTTCTGTCCCCTTCACATACGATCCATCAACAAATTTTGTCACGGGAAACTGTCTGTTGGGTCGGGCACCTGGGGGACTAGCAACATCGAGAGCAGTTTCTGCAGGTTGCTGTTGGCTGAGAGCACCGGTGTGTTGAGAAAATCTTTTCCTTCACAGTCACCTAGTCTTCCCTCTAAAACTCTTCCTCCTTGGAGTCCCCTCATGGCTCAGAGCAAAAGAATCTGACTAGCATCCATGAGGACACAGGTTTGAGTCCAGGCCTCTCTCAGTGGGTTAAGGATCCGGTGTTGCCGTGAGCTATGGTGTAGGTCGCAGACACAGCTCAGATCCCGCGTTGCTGTGGCTGTGGTGTAGGCCAGCGGCTACAGCTCCTGTTAGACCCCTAGCCTGGGAACCTCCACATGCTTCAGGTGTGGCCCTAAAAAGAGGGGAAAAAAACCCTTTTCACCCTTCACAGCTCTCGATCCTTTTTTTTCAAATTTATTTTTTATTTTTTTGCATTATAGCTGGTTTACAGATTTCTGTCAGATTTTCCAACTGCACTGCGTGGTGACCCGGTTACATGTACATATATGGATTTGTCACATGTGATTAAACATAGTTCCCCGTGCTATACAGTTGGATCTCCTTGCTTTTCCATCATTAAAGCACTAGTTGTCCCCATTCCCCCCCACCCCCTCCCCACCCCCTTGGCAACCACAAGTCTGTTCCCCAAGTACAGTCACCTAGTCACACCTGGGTGTTAAGCTTCACCCCACCCCAGGCATCATCATCACTGCCTCCAGCCGGGTACAGTTTGATAGAGGAGGCCTCAGCGAACTCGCAATCAGATGGGATGTGGGCGTAGGTATGTGTATGTAGAAATAATAATCATTTAAAAACAACAAAAGTGAAAAAGCAAATCAAGAATACACCTAAAGGCAAATGAACTCACGCTAAAGGGATGCCCAAGAGAAGAGGCTGACACTGGTAGGACAGCAGGACACCCCCGCTGGCGCTGGAACTGCGGGACCGACCGGGACGTGACGTCCAGAATTCATAGCCCATCAGCCCTGGAGAACTCAGTGCTCTGACCCCTTTGGAAACCGCTCTCTTCTCTGACAGCTGAGCCCTCTCCTCGGAGGCCCAGGGCAGGGAGCTTTCTCTGGGAGATGTACTCTGGTGCCCTTGCAGCCAGGATGATGGATGAGGAGGCAAGAGCTGCTCAGGGCAGCTGAAACCCCTGGGGCTGAGCAGGCAGCAACACAGCTCTGTGTGTAGACAACGCTCAGGGCCTAAAAACGGAACCCTGGGGAACACCCGGGTTAACAAGGAGAGTGCCTGAAGAAAGGGCTGTCAGAAAAAGATGGAAAAAAAAACAAGCAATGTGAAGCATCATGGAAGCCAAGAGAGAAGACAGTTTCGCCATGAGAGAGGGACAAACAGAGACTGCCGAACGCTGCAGAGAGGTGACTGCTGTAAGGCCTGGAAGTACCTACTTTGGGTTTGATCGGTGGGCGATCCCTGGGCAAGCCGGGGAGAGCAGTGTCAGCAGAAAGGAGGAGGAGGAGGCAGAAACCAGGTTTCAATGGGCTGAGCCGCGAATGGAAACTGAGGCAGGGCTACAAGGTCGGCGGACGCCAGATCTAGCAAAGAAAAACAGAGGAAGACCAGCTACGTGTGAATTCATCTGAAATTTGAAGTTCAGATTAACAGTGAAGAACTTTTTTAGTGGAAACCACTTTTTTCGTGGTTTATCTGAAATTCAAGTTTAACTGGGCATCCTGTGTTTGGTGTGGCAATCCTAACGGGGCGGCACGCGGACTTCTCGCTCAAGCAACGTGGCTGGGAAGAAAACAAGAGCGCTGGGGCCCTAGCTGGAAGGGGACCTAGGTCAATGGAAAGTTGTGTCTAGGATGGGATTGTCTGAGCATGGAGAGCAGATGAAAGCACTTCCCGTGGCCTTGTTTGGAGGCTGAAGGGAAAGAGCCCACAGCAGGAGAGGCTAAAGGCACAGTCGCGGGAATAATTGATTATGTAACCGTGGGCCTCTAGCCAGGACAAGAAATCACTTCCCACCCATAAGAAGCAGACAGTCCCTCCCCAACCTTCCATCCCACAGAAAGGTCCTAAATTACAAATTTCCAGTTTTAGCTTGCAAGTGGTTTGCTGCTCCTTTGAAACCTTGGGACGGTGGATTTCATGCAAGATCTAGCCAGTTCTGTCTTTTTCTTGGTGTTTGAATGGACTGCCATCTCTGCAAATATTTTTCTAAATAGAGCAATCCGATGTGCCAACTTCATTTCTTAAAATCCCATCACTGGAGTGAACCATTTTTTAGTGGCTAGACTCTATTACCAGTCCAGGCTACAAGCCTGGGTTTTTGAAGACAATGAATCACGTTAATGCTGTAATCAAGCTCCTCCTTCCTCCTTATTTTTAATCTTCCTGCAAATGGTGAAGTTGTCAAAGCTCCTTTTGATGATGAAAGAGTGATATCGTTGGTGTCATCACATGATATACACAACAGCTGTTTTTCTTCCTTGTTAGTCCTGATTCCAGGATCACATCTGGTTTGGAAAACTGACGTCCTTTTGTTAATTTTTGTTCGTTTTTCCTCTAATCCTTTTGATTCCTGCCAGATTGGTAGCCTTTATGAGTCTTTTGTTTCCACACTTGTGTGACAGTTAGGAAAAAGCACCTCCCTTTCCTCAAATCCTAACCCAGGCCACCAAGGCTAATTCCTTGCTGGGTTTTAGGCATGAGGACCCTGCAGCAGAAGCAACCCTGAGGCTTCTGCTTCCTTTCCTAAAAATGTTTCTGGCTGCTCTTGGGATGTTAGCAAATATCCCTTCTTCAGAGGGTCTCTGAGACTTTTAGTAAGGGGAAAAAAGTAGGGATACACAAATTCCCTTTTTCCCTAAAGTATTTGTTGTATTTTAGCTTCACAATAAGAATTCACCAGCTTTGTGTTAGAGAAGGCACAAGCAGACTGCCCCCAACACTGCTTGTTCTGTTTTCCATCAGCTCTAGTATTCAGCAGAATCCATGTTAGTGGAAAACAATTGCTTTGAACAGATATCCTCAAGAAAATCTTAATTTCGCCTTTTGCTTATTCTCTCAGTATTCTGGCTAAAGCTTGGTCATCTTTAGCTTGGAGTTCAGGATTGGGTTGGGAGCTGGGGAGGTTATGTTTGGGACATGATCTCAGATGAATATCTCCACCTAGTTAATGAGTAATTTAAGATACTTTCAGAGTTCCCATTGTGGCTCAGAATCCAACTAGTATCTATGGGCATGTGGGTTCAATTCCTGGCCTTGCTCGGTGGGTTGAGAGTCTGGTGCTGCTGTGGCTATGGTGCAGGCCAGCAGCTGCAGCTCTGACTCACCCCTTAGCCTAGGAACATCCATAGTCCACAGCCGCAGCCCTAAAATGAAATATATATATATATATATATATATATAGAGAGAGAGAGAGAGAGAGAGAGAGAGAGGGATTGTTTTTCTATGGTGCTTATCCCAAAATGTAGACAAGTGCAGAGGGGGCTGGAGCTAGAGCTGGGGGGCCAGGACAGGCCATAAAGGGAAAATTTCTTTTCTCCTTCTCCTTCTCCTTCTCCTTCTTCTTCTTCTTCCTCCATTTTTTTTCTTCTTATGGAGGTTCCCAGGCTAGGGGTCAAATCAGAGCTCCAGCTGCAGGCCTACACCATGGCCACAGCAACGCGGGATCTGAGCCGCGTCTGCGACCTACACCACCGCTCACGGCAACGCCAGATCCTTAACCCACTGAGCAAGGCCAGGGATCGAACTTGCGTCCTCATGAGTACTAGTCGGATTCATTAACCACTGCGCCATGACGGGAACTCCCAGGAAAATTTCTTTATGGATCAAAATATTTGCAGAGTTTCAAGCAGGAATGGTACCAACAGGACCCTCTGGGCAACTGCTGTCCTACTAAGCACCAAGTATCACGTCTCTGAATTAGGGAGGACGTCTCCTGTAACAACTGGCCTAAATCATCTTATCTAGAGGTTGAAGATCTCAGACTGTCCAAGACAGAATGGACTTTGAAGCCCCTGTAGCCCAAAGTCTTCCAGACTTTTAATTTCTTTTCCTTTTTTTCTCCCCCACTTTTTTTTGGCCACGCCCACAGTGTGCAGAAATCCCCGGGCTAGAGATCAAAGCCGCCACAGCAGTGACAGCTCTGGATACTTAACCTGCTGAGCCAGGAGCGAAATTCCAGACTTAGTATTTCAAGGTCTGTTAGAACTCGGGAGACAAAAAACAAACAAACAAAAACTATCATCACTTTTTATTTTGCCAACAGTGCAAATAAAATACTCATCTTCTGTCATCATTTCAGAAAAGGATACTTTAACATAATATGAAAGGCTTATTCTCTTACTCGTAACATAAAGAATATACACCAGCCCTTGCCCAGAAAGTCAGTCAAACTTACACCAGTGTTACACAAATACATTAGAATATATGTGTATAGACATGCATGCATCCACGTGTGCAGTTTTATGGTCATCTGCCTTGGTTTTTGCTTATCACACAGACAGCTGGAGTGGGCTGACTGAGTACATGAGCTCTGGGGGCCAGAATCAGTGAGTTTAAATATAGGCTCTACTACTCATGGTCTAACGAAACTCAGATAAGTTACTTCACTTCTTTGAGCCTCAGTTGTATCATTTATTAAGAGAAGGTGAGGCATTCCCGTTGGCGCTCAGCGGTTAACAAGCCCGACTAGCATCCATGAGGTTGCGGGTTCGATCCCTGGCCTTGCTCAGTGGGTTAAGGATCCGGCGTTGCCGTGAACTGTGGTGTAGGTCGCAGACGCAGCTCGGATCCAGCGTTGCTGTGGCTGTGGCGAAGGCCTAAAGCTACAGCTCCTGTTAGACCCCTAGCCTGGGAACCTCCATATGCCGCGGGTGTGGCCCTAAAAAGACAAAAAGACAAAAAAAGGTGATTGCATGCTTTTCCAGAGTCATCATGAGGATTAAACAAGTTAATATATGAAAAGAACTTAGAACTACCTAGTAACTGACAGCTGTTATTATCCCATTTCCACAGACCAGGAAGTCTTCATAAACTGGCCTCTGGGAACTGCTAATAGCGCGACCCTTTGCTCTCCCAGAAAAGGAAAAACTAGACATGACTTGTCCAGCTAACGTCCATGGCCAGTTCCTGAACATTACTGAGTAACTTGAGTAGAACTTAAGTCTCTCGACCAAATCTGATATCTCTCAGAAGTCTCCTGGAAAAAAAGTGAATTTGGCCAATGCCTGGAATCCCTGGGCAACTGTCCAGCGTCTGCAGGTACAGATAGGGAGCCGGGACTTTAGGAGGGCTCCATGGGGTCACTCCAGAGCCACCAGTAAGCCCGGCCACTGTGGCCTCCTTTCTCTTTCCTCCAACCCCAGGGAAACATGAAAACAGGAGTACGTGACAGCCTGGGAGCGGAGCGGGGAGGCCAAGGGGCTCTCATGCGAGGTGAGAGCAGGCGAGAAGCCGCACGCATCGCTAGCTTCCCGCTTCCGCGCTCAGGACCACCACTTCCAGCTGAGCCTCTCGCAGCTGGTGACAGAAGTCCTGCCCTCCGGACACCAGTCACAGACAGATGCCCCAACACGCTGACTGGTTTTGGCCATTGAGATTTGGGGGCTGCTCCCCATTTCCTAAGCCTTGATTGGAGGGGGCGGTCCCTGGGGCTGGTCACAGACCCCGGCAGTGAGGCTGCATTTGGATTTTAGGTAGCACGACATCAGGCCTCCCAGGCAGGCTCCTGCAGCATCTCTGCTCCATTATCCTTTGCTGTGACTTTCATCCTCATAATAGGCTCCTGGATTCCCATCGTGGCTCAGTGGTTAACGAACCCGACTAGGAACCATGAGGTTGTGGGTTCGATCCCTGGCCTCGCTCAGTGGGCTGAGGATCCCAGTGTTGCCGTGAGCTGTGGTGTGGGTCGCAGACGCGGCTCGGATCCCGTGTTGCTGGGGCTGTGGTGTGGGCCGGAAACTACAGCTCTGATTCGACCCGTAGCCTGGGAACCTCCATATACCATGGGTGTGGCCCTAGAAAGACAAAAATAATAATAATAATCACTGCCTCCCAATCACCTGTTCCAGACAGGAAGATGAAAGAAAGACAATGACAAAAAGGAAGGGTTGGGTCTATATCAGGAAATCCAAACTTTCCCACAAAAGTGCCAGCAGCTTCTGCAGATGCTCATTGGTCGGAGCTGTGCCAGCTCCAAGGTGCAGGGGAGGCCAGGAAATGTTGTGATGCATACGGGTGACAAACTAATTTATTAGTAAGGAAAGACTAGATAATGGGTAAGAAAAATTGTCTGCCAGGAAGGTGTAACCAGAATAAAACTGAGCCTTTTTAGTTCCTCTTACCTCCAAAGTCTCCTTTAGCAGATCACTTTCTTTTTTTTCTTTTGTCTTTCTGCCTTATCTAGGGCCACACCCGCGGCATATGGAGGTTCCCAGGCTAGGGGTCTAACAGGAGCTGTAGCTTCCGGCCTTCACCACAGCCACAGCAATGCGGGATCTGAGCCGCGTCTGCAACCGACACCACAGCTCACGGCAACGCTGGATCCTTAACCCACTGAGCGAGGCCAGGGATCGAACCCTCAACCTCATGGTTCCTAGTCGGATTCATTAACCGCTATGCCATGACAGGAACTCCTAGCAGGTCACTTTTGAAGGAACTGTTAGTCCAACTCCAGAAATCCTGAAGTCTCTATGGGTCTTTCTGAAACCCCTGTGCACCTGCATAGATCACACAGCACACAACATCCAGGCCATCTTCTCTACAAGCCTTCTTATACTTTCATCTGCCTCCTCCCAATAGCTGCTCCAATCTCCCTCCCTTGCTAAACAGAGAAAAACAGACCTCACTTCACCCTCTCACCTCCCACCTCCTCTCCCATGTTTCCAATTTTCCCTCACGGGTCTCTATGCACCCCCCTTTTGTCATTTTTTAGGGCTGCACCCGCGGCGTATGGAGTTTCCCAGGCTAGGGGTCGAATCAGAGCCACAGCCGCCGGCCTACGCCACAGCCCTAGCAACGCGGGATCCGAGCTGTGTCTTCGACCTACACCCCAGCTCATGGCAACGCCGGATCCTTAACCCACTGAGCGAGGTCAGGGATCGAACCTGCGTCCTCGTGGAAGCTAGTCAGATTAGTTTTCCGCTGAGCCACGATGGGAACTCCTCTGTGCCCTTTCTTGTGGAAATCGATTTGGTCTCTAGTCTTTTTCAAGTCTAGGCCTCCACCCATCACCCCTGTAAGCACAACCAAAGCTGAAAATAAAACCTGGAAAGCCTGGGCCGTTATATCAAGGTCTGTAAAGCATCTTTTGCTATTTCCCCTGCTACTTAAGTAATGAGAAAGCCAGTGTAAACTCCAGCCCTGGAGTTCCCGTCGTGGCTCAGTGGTTAACAAATCTGACTAGGAACCATGAGGTTGCGTGTTCGATCCCTGGTCTCGCTCACTGGGTTAAGGATCCGGCGTTGCCATGAGCTGTGGTGTCGGTTGCAGATGTGGCTCGGATCCTGCGTTGCTGTGGCTGTGGTGTAGGCCGGCAGCTGCAGCTTCGATTCGACCCCTAGCCTGGGAACCTCCATATACTGCAGGTGTGGCCCTAGATAAGGCAAAAAGACAAAAACAAACAAAAAAAAACTCCAGCCCTATTACACACACACACACACACACACACACACACACACACACACACACGCGCGGTACCTGTAGACACCTGTCAGGAGCCAGAGAGCCCGTCTCTGCCGTGCCTGCATCCCTCCCCTCAGCCTCCTGCTCTCAATTTTAGTCCGCCCTGTCCCTCCCAACATTCATTCTTATCCTATTGGTTTCAGCTAAATAATTTTGACTTCCTCCTCCAAAGATTCACCTTTTTTTTTTTTTTAAGGGCTGCACCTGGGGCATATGGAGGTACCCGGGCTAGGTGTCAAACTGGAGCTATAGCCACTGGCCTACACGACAGTCAGAGCAACTCGGGATCCGAGCCGCATCTGCAGCCTGCACTACAGCTCATGGCAACCCCGAATCCTTAATCCACTGAGCGGGGCCAAGGATTGAACCTGCATCCTCATGGATACTAGTCAGATTCGTTTCCACTGAGCCACGATGGGAACTCCCAAAGGCTGGCTTAAGGTTGACTGTGAGGAGGCTCTCAGGTAACCTCACCTGCATGCCAGCCAGCAGCCACTGTGCTCCCGTGAAAGTAAGCACTCGATTTTTAATATCATATTTACTTGACTTGGTATTCAACTTCTGGATCACATGTGTGTTTCCTTATAGCGGTTCTGTCTCCACCATGAGGCTGGGAGCAGCCTGAGGGTGAGGGCAGGGCTTGGGTCTCCATCAATCCTCTTTTTTTTCTAGCTGGAATGTTCTGGGCCCCTTCCATGTGTCAGGAGCTGAGGTCAGTGCTGAGGATACAGCGCAGACCCAGCCCCTGGCTTCTTCGTGTGCTGTCCCTGCCCCCAGGACCGTTCTCTGCCGGATCGCTCATGACGGAGACGAGGAAGGATGTTGGGGTTCAGCCCTCTGAGATGAAACCCATCACTGTCTTCCTGGACTCCAAGTTCATACCACTCTGGCGGCTCCTCTGAAAAGTCCCCAGGCCTCCTCCCAGCATCCCGGCATCCGGTGTTACTGTTGGCTCTGCCTGCCTGCAGCACAGCCAGGGGACTGAAGGAGCTTTTATTCCAAATGAGAGCAAGTCAGCTGAATTTCCAGATCACAGATTTTTTTTTCCACTTCAATTTTTCTCCTTTTCTCTTTTGCCCAAATAACACGTTCATTTTGCAGAAAAGGGATGGGGTGCTTCACTTTCTGAGGGTTAAAGATTTTATGAGGAATAGCTGGGTGAGGGGCGGGGATAAAAGCCGTACTCCTGTTGGGAGGGAACGGAGGAAGAAGCAACAGAGAGGGCTCGCCAGGCCCCAAGGAGGAAGAGGGACGAGATTGAGTTAGGGCGCTAAGGGTTTCTTCCTCCTGCCCCGTTCTCCACCCACCATTTCATATTCTCTCTCTTCCTTCACGTTTTCTTCTCTCCCTCTCCTTCCTGTTTGTTCATGCTTTCATGCATTCATACATTCTCTCAGCGGGCATTGCTTTAGCAGCTGACATATAGTCAGACTATAAGCTAAGAACACAGAGTCAAAAAGTCAAGTCTCGGAGTTCCTGTCATGGTGCCGTGGAAATGAATCCGACTAGGAACCATGAGGTTGAGGGTTCGATCCCCGGCCTCGCTCAGTGGGTTAAGGATCTGGCATTGCCACGAGCTGTGGTGTAGGTCGCAGACGTGGTTTGGATCCTGCATCGCTGTGGCTGTGGCTGTGGCTGTGGCCTGCAGCTGTAGCTCTGATTGGACCCCCTAGCCTGGGAACCTCCATATGCCACAGCTGCAGCCCTAAAAAGCAAAAAAAAAAAAAAAAAAAGAGTCAAGCCTCAAGGCGTTTACTGTCCAGGGCCCGTGGAGGGTGGAGCACCCAGATGACACACTGGGGTGAGAAAAAACCACTGGCAGAGAGAGTTAACTAGTAAGTCTACATTTAGACTTTTTTTTTTTGTCTTTTTTTGCCTTATCTAGGGCCGCACCCGCAACATATGGAGGTTCCCAGGCTAGGGGTCTAACAGGAGCTGTAGCTGCCGGCCGACGCCACAGCCACAGCAACGCGGGATCCGAGCCGTGTCTGCAACCTACACCACAGCTCACGGCAACGCCGGATCCTTAACCCACTGAGAAAGGCCAGGGATCGAACCTGCAAACTCACATCGTCTGCCCTTATGCTCATTACTGGGGCTGGTTTTGACAAATGTCTAATAATATGTATCCACCAGTATAGTGCGGAACAGTT
>PVHT020000151.1:897712-934077 GCA_004024745.2 Catagonus wagneri | reverse complement strand
TTCTTTTTAGGGCCACAGCCGAGGTGTATGGAGAGTCCCAGGCTAGGAGTCCAATCGGAGTTACAGCTGCCGTCCACAGCCACAGCCACAGCCACATCAGATCTGAGCCTCATCTGTGACCTACACCACAGCTCACGGCAATGCCGGATCCTTAACCCACTGAGCAAGGCCAGGGATGGAACCCGCAACCTCATGATTCCTAGTCAGATCTGTTTCTGCTGCGCTACGACGGGAACTCCTTCACTTGGTCTTAGCCTCAATTTCTTCTTCTTTGAAATGGGAGAAATAACTGTGATCATGGGGTGATCGCGAGGATAAGACGAGGTAATACACGTGAGTGCCTTGCTTTAGGTGTGTGTTATTTGCATAGTTTCATTTTTCGGCCGGGCTCACAGCATGCAGAAATTCCTGGGGCCTGGGATCGAACCCGCGCCACAGTAGCGACCAATGCCATAGCAGTGACCCAAGCCAGTGCAGGGATGACGCTGGATCCTTAACCCACTATGTCATCAAGGAACCCCCCCCACATAGTGTGAAAAGCCCTGAGGCCCTCCCACCTTGGGTCCTGATTGTCCCGCATGGTGTTGGAGGAAGGAAGGAACCAGCTGACAAAGGGAGAGCTTTTTCGGCGATGCAAGCTGCAGCAGCGCTACGCGGGGAGTGCTGGTGGGAGGATCCCAAGGTGCACGGGATTCCAGACGGTTCTCTGCTCCCGAAGTAACCCATCCAAGTTTATCTGGGCAGTCCCTGACTGCCCTTGGCAGGGGTTTCGAGAGCCTGCGCGAGTCAGGTCCACGTGGCTGCTGTGCGGAGGGAAGGAGGGGCGGCGAGCGCTCCTGCCCAGCCTGGGCCACGCTGGCTTGGAGAAATTTTTCCTCAAAGTCCCTGGCAGGAAGGGGGCTGCTGTGGGCTGTTAACCTGCCCTGAAAATCGACAAGTAAACAGCCTCCAATGAGAATCCCAGATGCCTGGCTCGCTCCGGAGACTCAGACACACTCATCCTGGGCTCCAGGTGAGGGCCCATTTGCGGGAGCCGCGTGTGCAAGCCGAGGCGGGGCTGCTGGCCTCTCGCCCCTCCTGTAACCAGACCAGGTTCTCCTGTTGCCCAGGAGACCTTGGTCCCCTCCTACCCCCCAACACAGGCATGGGGAGAAGGAGACCTGGCAGTATAGACGGCGCAAAGACCTCACCCTTCATTTGGTTGGGAAAAATCATTCTGATCATTCTGGGGTGTGCGCGGGCTGTCTAGACAGAGCAGATGAGCTGGACCCTGGTGGTGGAGGCGTGGGTGGGCTGTGTGCTGGGCTTGGGTGTGCAGCCCTGGTCGCCATCTCAGCCGGGTCTGTCACCAGGCAGGGGCACAATGGCTTTTGGGGGGACGCCAGATGCTGGCTGTATATATATATACTTGGAATTTATTGGCTTGCGGGCAGGAGGGCTGGGGAGGGAGAGGATGGAATGGAACACATCTGGTGACCTGATTTTTTTGTTTTGCTACTCTTGGTTTAAGGGCCTCCTCGGCTGTGCCTGGGGCTGGAGGAAGACGTCGGGAAAACGAGAGAGACGAGGCCCTAGAAGGGAAGATGGGAGCAGGGAGCACACGTCATTACTTGGCTGGGCTCAGAGGGAGCTGGTTTGATCCTGGGAAGATGTCTACTCCTTATGGAGCGGGAGGGGGCTCAGTTTCCCAGAGTCAATGAGAAGTATGATCACGTGAACATTTAGCAGCATCTCCGACAAAGAAACAAGAGGCAACCACATCCATGGCTAAACCCAGATAAGTACACAAACAGGCACACCTTTGAGCACCGTTGCAAACACAGCCATCGACCATACGAACAGTGAAAGCTCACACATTTGACTTAACACACATATTGGCCCCGAAACACACACAGGCATGTTCATCAAGGCCAGAGGGAATCGCACAGGCCCTAAAGATCAAGACCAGCGTGCCCCGAGCCAGCATCGCCCTTTGAGGGCTGCACAGCCTAATGCCCACATCAGGTTTTCAACGTGCTTCTAGAGCGCATACCCGCTTTTGATGAATCATTCAGGCCAGGGTCCTCCAGCCATTTCTCATGACCGTGTCTGTTCCATACGCCATCCATGCAGACAGAGAACGTGGCAGAAACACTCGCAGGGCTTCTGGGATGTGGCAAAGTTCGGAAGGTTTGAAGAAATGCAGCGATTTACGTTACAGCAAGGCAAAGCACTTAAACAACAGACATTTCTGTTCTGGTTTTTTTTGTTTTGTTTTGTTTTTTTGCCTTTATCTAGAGCCGCTCCCGCGGCATATGGAGGTTCCCAGGCTAGGGGTCTAACAGGAGCTGTAGCCGCCGGCCTACACCACAGCCACAGCAAGGCGGAATCCAAGCCGCGTCTGCGTCCTACACCACAGCTCACAGCAATGCCGGATCCTTAAGCCACCGAGCAAGGCCAGTGATCGAACCCACAACCTCATGGTTCTTAGTCGGATTCGTTAACCACTGAGCCATGAACGGAACTCCTGTTCTTGTTTTGACGACTGTAGCTTTGTAGTATACTCTGAAGCTGGGGAAGCTGATTCCTCCAGTTCTGTTTTTCTTTTTCAATATTGCTTTGGCTATTCGGGGTCTTTTGTGTTTTCATACACATTTTAAAATATTTTGTTCCAGTTCTGTGAAGAACGTCACTGATAATTTTATGGAGATTGCATTGAATCTGTAGATTTCCTTGGGTAGTATATTCATCTTGACAATATTACTTCCTCCAATCCAAGAGCATGGTATATCTTTCCATCTGCTTGTGTCATCTTTCATTCCTTTCATCAGCGTCTTATAGTTTTCAGAGTACAGGTCTTTTGTCTCTTTATGTAGTTGATTCCTAGCTATTTTGTTCTTTTTGATGTCATGGTAAAGCAGACAGTTTCCCTAATTTCTCTTTCTGATCTTTCATTGTTAGTACATAGAAATGCAATCAATTTCTGTGTCCCACACAAAATTAATTTTGTATCCTGCAACTTTACCAAAATCATTGATGAGCTCTAAGTTTTCTGGTAGTGTCTTTAGGATTTTCTAGGTATAGTATCATGTCATCTGCAAACAGTAATAGTTTTACTTCTTTTCCAATTTGGATTCTTTTTATTTCCTGTTCTTCTCTGATTGCCATATTCTCTAACACCATACACAAAAATAAACTCAAAATGGATTAAAAAGCCAAATATAAGGCCAGATATCATGAAACTCCTAGCGGAAAACATAAGCAGACTGCTCTTTGACATAAATCACAGCAACATTTTGTTTGATCCACCTCCTGGAATAATGATGATAAAAACAAAAATAAACCAATGGGACCTAATTAAATCCAAAAGCTTTTTCACAGCAAAGGAAACCATTTTTTAAAAAATGAAAAGACAATCCACAGAATGGGAGAAAATCTTTGCAAATGATGTAACCAACAAAGGGCCTAATCTCCAAAATATAAGCAACTCATATAACTTAACAACAACAACAAAAACCCCCACAAACAACCCAATCGAAAAATGGGCAGAAGACCTAAATAAACATTTCTCCAACGAACACATACGGATGGCCAGCAGGCACATGAAAAAATGCTCGACATCACTAAATTATTAGAGAAATCCAAATCAAAACTACACAGAGGTACCACCTCACACCAATCGAAATGCCCATCGTTAAAAAGTCAAAAAATAACAAATGCTACAGAGGGTATAGAGAAAAGGGAACACTCCTTCACTGTTGGTGGGAATATAAATTGATACCACTATGGAAAACAGTATGGAAGTTCTTCAGAAAACTAAATATAGAACTACCATGTGATCCAGCAATCCCACTCTTGGCATATATCTTGATAAAACTTTCATTCAAAAAGATACATGCACCCCCTACGTTCACTGCAGTACTATTCACAATAGCCAAGACATGGAAAAAACCTAAATGACCATCGACAGATGAGTGGATAAAGAAGATGTGGTACATATATACAATGGAATACTACTCAGCCATAAAAAAGGACAAAACAATACCGTTTGCAGCTACATGGAGGCAACTAGAGATTTTCATGCTAAATGAAGTAAGTCAGGAGAAAAACAAATGCCATATGATATCACTTATATGTGGAATCTAAAATATGGCACAAAATGAACCTACTTACAAAACAGAAACAGACTCACATAGAGAACAGACTTGTGGTTGCCCGGGGCGAGGGGGAAGAGGTGGGATGGATGGGAAGTTTGGGGTTGGTAGACGGGAACTATTACATTTAGAATGGATAAGCAATGAGGTCCTACTGTACAGCACAGGGAACTATATCCAGTCTCTTGGGATAGATCATAATGCAAAATAATATGAGAAAAAGAATATATATGTTTGAGTCACCATGTTGCATAGTGATTTACACTGTTGAGTAAATCATCTATACCCTAATAAAAAATAAATTTGATTTTTAGAATGGAGAGAGCCGTTGTTGAACTTGAATGTCTCAGCCTTTGGCTGCTTGTAGCAGAAACTTGACTCTTTACATTTAATACATAGGGGTTTATCTTTTCTTCCTTGTAAAGAAGAGTGTGGCAAGAGGCCAGTGCAGGTCCAAGGAGGTCATCAAGGACCCAGGCCCCCTCTGTCTTGCGGGCCAGCATTCTTAACAAGCTTCCTGAGTTGCAAGTTGGCTGCTCTGCCCCAGGCATCGCATTATAGACTTTCCAGGGAGCAAGAAGGAAAAAAAAGCCAAAGACACATACCAGAAATATGACAGCTCTGTCTCCTCCTTTTTTGTTCAAAAAAGAAAAATTATATCCATTGGCCATAACTGTGTCACATTATCACCTCTAGCAGCAAGGAAGCCTGGAAAATCAATATTTTCAGGCAGGCACATGGATCTCCTTTCTCCGAACAAAATCAACGTACTGTAAAGGAGGCAGGAGGGGAGCACAGATAAAGCCTCGACAGAAAGCAGTGCCTGCCAGAACCTCAAAGAACCACTGGGGCGAAATACAGGAAGACTCCAGGCAGAGGAAACAGCAGCAGCAAAAGGGTTCTTGGGGGTGGGAATGTGCCAGGAGCGTTTGGGGAAACACAAACAATCCAGTTCCGAGGAGGAACTGGACGGAGGCAGTTTGCATTGCCCTCCCACCGAGACACACACAGCCGTGCAGTAGTCAGGCACGGGGCAAGTAAGAGCAAAGCAACATCTGGAAACCTCAAGTTCAGCTTCAGCAGGAGCCAGTGACTGACATTCAGAGAAAGACAAATGACGGCAGACCTCCTGACAGCCTGGCAAAGGGACAGCCTCAGGCAGAGGGCTGTGGGGCTGGACGCCCAAGCAGATGCTCCAAGACACCCTAGTGTCCCTCACTGCCCCCCAAATAAGCCTTTGACTTAGACCCACACCTTGGCCTCTAGCCTGAGGTCTGCTTTTTCATCTCATTCTTCCTTTCCCGTCCCTTTTCCTAGCCTCAGCCCTTCCGGGGTGCAGGGAGGGCCGGGAGATCGGGCAGCGCAGAAGGATGAGTGTGGAGATGGGGGATTCCAGCTGTAGGTGTGGTTCAGTCCTTCGATGGATTCTCCCCAGGGACTCCTGACATGGGCATCTCCTGACTTTCTGGACCCGGAAGCACTTCGATCTCATCTTCTCTTATTTCCGGTGGCCTCTGAGGAGGAAAAGAGCCAGGCCAAGGTTCCACTCAACGCCTTGCTGCCACAGGTCTTCCCATGCTCCCCTCAGCCCCTCCAAGCAAGAGGGCCCCGCTTTCCTCTTTCTCCCAGGATCCTCTTCTCACGTTTACATACTTTGCATTACTTTTGCGGGACCCTCTGCAGTTTCCCACCTTTTGCTAAAGGACAGAACCCAGGTGGTGGGATCGGTGGGGCAGGGGAATTATTTAAGGGGCAGAGAGTAATCTTCTGGGACCACTTTCATGGGGGCTCATTCGTTGGTTTGCAGAAGAGTGCCTCCGCTCCAGTTCATGGGGGTGTCAGGCTGCATGCCAATGTCAGGATCCCCCTAGAAAACCATCAGAATGGGAGGTTCAAGGGACCAACACGGCACATAGCTTGAGGCGCCCTGGTTTCTGGGCCCCAACTATTCCAGAAAACCCCCCATAACATCCCTGAAGGAGGTTGAATGTTCCCAGAGACAGAAAACTAATTACAACCCATGGCCTCTCTGGCCCTCTCTGATCCGTTATTGGGCAGCCCTGCTGATGAAAAGCAAGTAAAATCTTGGTCATGCTCAGACACCTAGCACTACTGGGGTACACTGTCTTTTTGGTTTGTTTGTCTTTTTGCCTTTTTTAGGGCCCACACCCGCGGCATATGGAGGTTCCCAGGCTAGGGGTCTAATCAGAGCTATAGCCGCCGGCCTACGTCACAGCCACGGCAACGCGGGATCCGAGCCGCATCTGCGACCTACACCGCAGCTCACGGCAACCCTGGATCCTTAACCCGCTGAGAGAGCCCAGGGATCAAACTCACAAACTCATGGTTCCTGGTCTGAATCGTTAACCACTGCGCCACGACGGGAACTCCTGGGGCCCCTTCTCTATAGCAGGCACTTTACCAAGGCACTCTGACCCTGAAAATTTGGTTTTATCCCCATTTCAACATGGGAAGACACTGACAAGAGAGCTTGAGTAACTCACCCTTGGTTTCAAGGCTGGTCAGTGGCACAGCTGGTATTTGAAATTAGAACCTCAGGCCTATGTTCTGTCCACTATGTTGACCAATGACCTTTGGGGCTGGAGGGTTCTTTGCTGAGGGGCTGTCCTGTGCACTGTAGGATGAGTAACAGCGTCTCTGGCCACTGCACGCCGGGAACGACACCTTCCAGTGGTGACAACCAAAATCCACATGTTTTCTTGGGCGGGAGTGGGGCGGGGGGGGCACATGTCTGCATGACATCACATGCTTGCTTTCTCAGCTGAGCTCAAGGATTTCCCTTCCACGTACCGGCCCAGGTTCTCCCCACTGGAGTCCCATGGAGCATACTCTGTCTTTCTGTCATCCGCGGTCCTTCAGAAAACCATGAGGCTGTCCCTTGTCTCCAAGTCTGCGCTCCAGATCAAACACCAAAGCTCCTTCCCCTTTTCCTGACACACTCTGGTTCCCAGACCTTCCGCGGTGCTGGCTGCTCTCTGCTGATGAGCATCAGTTGTGAGGAGAGTTGGGCAGGACAAATGAAGAATTTTCTTGGCGGTCCCATTGTGGCTCTGTGGTTAACAAATCTGAATAAGAACCATGAGGTTGAGGGTTCGATCCCTGGCCTCGCTCAGTGGGTTAAGGATCTGGCGTTGCCGTGAGCTGTGGTGTAGGTCGCAGATGTGGCTCGGATCCCGCGTTGCTGTGGCTGTGGTGAAGGCCAGCAGCTACAGCTCCCGTTAGACCCCTAGCCTGGGAACCTCCATATGCCGCGGGTGCGGCCCTAGACAAGGCAAAAAGAAAAAAAAAAAAAAAAAAAAAAGAATTTTCTTCCGTTTCCCCCTTTACTCCTCTATCAGGAGCAACCCAGAGGGGCGATTACCTCCTTTGTGGAGGTGATCATAGGATGGATGTTTTTCTCCTTTGATCGTCATTACTCTTTTTCATCGAAAATCTTCATCGTCTGTTGATTCTGTCTTACCCTCCTCCCCGCCCCCACTGATGAGTTCCTCTTCTCCAGTTCCAGCTCGCTATTACATCCCTCTTAGCACCCAGCAGGCCACCCGGCACACAGCAAGCTCTCACAAAGTCTGACAGACAGATGCGTGTTTATATTAACAGCACCTAACGAATGCTGAGCTTATGGAGGTGAAAGCACTTTGCAAAGCTATAAATCATTTTACAGATAGAAAGCGTTTCTATTTTTCCTCTTCTCTGTCTTGGCTCAACCCCTCTTTCCCTCTGGCTGTCTCCAAGCCAGATCAGCATCCTGGCAGAGAAAATTAACCAAGTTTTGCACGAGGATTGGGGAACTTGGAAAAGAAAGTACCTTCTAGAATTTTCTTCTCATTCTCTAGCCTTGGCGGGTTGCTGCATGAGGGTTAATGTGTGGCTTGCCAGGATTAGATTCTGAGAGGAGCTGCCTTCCCCTCTCTCCCCCACCTTCCTAGCTTTTTGCAAGCCTGCTTGTTAAGGAAATTCAGTTCTCCCTAGAATCTGCCACCTGGAAAAATACCTCCCAGCACACAGGGTGAACAAGGCAGGCATTAACAGGAGAAGGAGGCCAGCGGCAGGCCCTGGGCAAAGGTGCCCATCAGGTCTGGAATCTGGCTAAGGCTTCCAGTCATACCAAAGGCATGCTACTGTACCCAGCCCAAGGAGGACAGCCACACACGCCTGGCATCCGAGTGCGTCCCTCCACCCCACACGCTCCCAGAGTCTGAGAGGACTGGAGAATCAATGGGACATTGCTTCCCTGGGCTTCTAGGTTCGGCTTTCTTCCAAGGCTTTTGCCTAAGTGCCAGGGTCACCTTCAAGCTCAGTCGCCTCCGTGAACAGATCCCAGTAGGTGCTTGGAGAGCTGATGGAAAAGGAGAGGGTCTCCCGGGATAGGCAGGCTGTGGGAGCGCCCCCACCTGCCGGCAGGAGGTTAGGGAAGAGAAACTCCCACGGGAAGAAGGCCCGGGAACGCATGCACTTAAATGGGAACATCAAAGCCGCCCACCTGTGCTAGGAGAGGGACCCCAGGATTGGGGTGGGATTTTGGAAAAGTCAGAAGAGAGACTGAATGGAGCAGAGCACAGATTTCCAATCAGTATGGAAGCGGTTGTTCTGACTGGTACAGAAAGAGTCGGTGTAGAGGGTAGGGAAAAAACTGCCCAAACTCAAAACATCTCAGCACCCCACCCCACCCCGCTCTGTGGAAGTACCTGAGAGGAAACAGGGTTCCACGGAGCTGGGTGTCTCCGTCCCTCTGGACTGCCTTCTCTGGCCTGAGGTTAGGGAGCGGGAGAGAGTAGTTTGAGAAGAGTTAAGATCATAAACTAGAAGGGCCTTGGAGAGAAATCTGAGCAATGGTCCCAGCCCTAGGCCTGGCCAACAGACTGAATGACCTTGAACAGGTCCCTCTGGGCCTCCATTTCAAAACTCAGAGCCGGTGCTTGACTTGAGGAAGGGCTCCAGAACGGCTGTGCTGGGCAACCTCAGGCCAAGGCAGAGTCTGCTCACCCCCAGCTCTGCCTCAGCCTTGACCTGGCCCTGCCTCACCTCTCAAGGCCAGAGTCTCTACCCAGGAGGCCAGAGGACAGCAAAAGCACCGCCGTGGATAACTCCGTGACCCCCCCCAAATGAAGTTAGCAGGAATTATGTGACCTTGCTCTCAGCGAAATAAAAAGGAAATGGACAGGCTGGCACCGAGGGCTGCTTCTAACAAAACGAGACTGAGCGGGGGTCAATGTCAACCCCTGAACTTGAGTTTAAAAATCCAAGTGCATGGAGCTCCTGTCGTGGCGCTGCGGAAACGAATCTAACTAGGAACCATGAAGTTGTGGGTTCGATCCCTGGCCTCGCTCAGTGGGTTAAGGATCTGGCAATGCCATGAGCTGTGGTGTAGGTCACAGACGCAGCTTGGATCTGGCGTTGCTATGGCTGTGGCGTAGGCCGGCGGCAACAGCTCCGACTGGACCCCGAAACTGGGAACCTCCATATGCCACAGGCGCGGCCCTAAAAAGACAAAAAATAAATAAAATAAAATAAAGATAAAAAAACAAAAAGAACCCACTCTTACTCCATTTTGCTCCAGGACCAGCACTCCAAGTCTTCATTAGAGTCAAATGGAGCCCATTCAAAAAAGGGCATTTGGTAATATTGAGGACAAGGATGTTTGCAAATGTTACCTTCTCCGTCTTCATCTGAGTGGGTCCTCCAGCCACCACGCGGGAAGTATCCTCTGCGGCGGCTTTAAATACATTCCCCCAAACCCACACCCATCATCAGCCCCCAGAGTCACACCCAGCCAAACCTCCCCTAAAACTAAAACCCTAAAAGCTTTTTCATATGTGCCACTTCTAAGCCCTGCCTTCAGCTTCCAAAACACGTCTGAACTTGACCCACTTCCATCCATCCACAGCCACTTCTCCAACCTAAGTCACGGCCAACATTCACCTTGATCACGGCTGGTTACTCCCTTCACGGCTTTACCACCAAACGGCTCTCCACACCTACAGGCAGAGAGGCTCTGAAAACCAAAATGAGGCCGTGCCACTTCACCGCCAACAGCCCCTCCATACTCTCCACACTTCCTATTCTACGAGAAATAGGACCCCAAATCCCAGCTCGGGTTCCACCTGACCCTCCAGCATCCTGTCTCACGCCCCCGCCCCCTCCGCTGGGATGTAGCTGTGTTGCTTTTCTTTTGTTTCTGCTCTTTGTCCTGCCCCTTCTTGCCCAAGGTGCATGCTGTTCCCTGTGCCCAGGATGCTATTCCCTGTGCCCAGGATGCTGTTCCCTGTGCCCAGGATGCTGTTCTCTCTGCCCAGGATGCTGTTCCCTGTGCCCAGGATGCTGTTCCCTGTGCCCAGGATGCTGTTCCCTCTGCCCTGGATGCTGTTCTCTCTGCCCAGGATGCTGTTCCCTGTGCCCAGGATGCTGTTCCCTGTGCCCAGAATGCTATTCCCTGTGCCCAGGATACTCTTCCCCACTCCCCAACTCTGGTAGCTGCTCCTTATCACCCTTTCGGGCCGGGGCTCAATGTCACTTCCTCATGGGCTCATACCCTCCTGTCCCTGAGTGGGTTTGCACATCATCCTTCATGGTACATGACACAGTTTGAAATCATCTACACGTCTGGGCATTTACTATAAATTCCATGAGCACAGGGACCATCTTATTCTGTCCATGCAGCAAACCCAAGGCTGAGGCCGGAGGTACACGGTAAATGTTCAACAAAGATTTGTTGAGCAGGGAGTTCCCATTATGGCTCAGCGGAAGCAAATCTGACCAGCAGCCATGAGGCTGCAGGTTCGATCCCTGGCCTCGCTCAGCGGGTTAAGGATCTGGCATTGCTGTGAGCTGTGGTGTATGTCGCAGATGTGGTTCGGATCTAGTGTTGCTGTGGCTGTGGTGTAGGCCGGCAGCTATAGCTCCGATTAGACCCCTAGCCTGGGAACCTCCATAAGCCGCAGGTGCGGCCCTAAAAAGCAAAAAAAAACAGATTTGTTGAGCAAATGAAGGGCCTGGAGAAGAGGAGATGCAGGAAGCCGTGAGTGCTGTCCATGCCTAAGGGAAGGGCTGTGATCCATGTGGCCCTGTTTCAGGACTGGGGCTAATTTACTGAGCAAACTAATAACATGGCATTTACTATGTTCCAGGCACCATGCTAAGCGCTTTCAAAATAATAATCAGTTAATCCTCATAACGGCCCTGTGAGGTGGGTACAATACCACCACTGTGTTACCGATGCGGAAACTGAGGCACAGAGAGCCTAGTAACTTACCCAAGGCTCCGGACTCACTCAGAGCAGAGTGACTAGCAGATTTCAAACCAGGGTCAATGCTCCCGAGGACCTCAAATCGAGCCCAGTGTGTGGAAGCTTCTAGAAGTCCTTCTCTGGATCCACATAAGACATGCTCTTTAAGGAGACGGCCCGAGATGCCAAGAGCTATGAGGGAGCTGAGCGTGGACACAGCTGACCTCTGTGACCTCTGAGGCCTGTCTCTCACCTTACGCTCTGTCCAGGGCTGCCAGGGGGCTAAAACGGATGAATAGAAATGAAGGTATTTTGACAAAAGCTGGACCGTGCTCCCCGAATACAAGGGCGTGCCAGACCCCAGGCTGGCAGCACTGGGAGGTCAATGAGGTCTCTTAGTGAGGTTGAAGTTCAGGGGGACCGCCAGGCAGGGAAATGGATCCTGTTAAATCAACCCATTACTTGCCTTCCAGCCCCGCCTGCCTGCCGGGCCCTGCATTCCTGACCTCCGCGCACGTCAGTAGGCAAAACGTGCAAGAAGGCAGTCAGCTCCAGAAAAAGCAGGCTGCCCTTAAAACAGACCTGGGGTTGCCAAGGGGGTGGGGGAGGGGTGGGAGGGAATGGGGTTAACTAGTGCCTCGGGGATGGAAAAGCAAGGAGATCCAACTGTATAGCACTGGCAACTATACCTAATCACATGTGACAAATCCATATATGTACATGTAACCGGGTCACCACGCGGTGCAGTTGGAAAATTGAACAGAAATCTGTAAACCAGCTATAATGCAAAAATAAAATAAAATAAAATAAAATAAAACAACAACAATTCAAGTACCCATCCTGACTCAGGCGGTCTGATCTGTGCCCTGAGTTTTTGGATCCTATTGAAACCCTTTGGCCTATGCGGCCCTGCTCGGCACAAGATTTGTTTTCCAGGCAGATTGCTTTGCCCTGCACTACAATTTCCCTGGCGAGGGTTCAGCGCCCGGGGCCAGGCAAGCTAGGAGCAGCCATCTTGCAGAAAGGACGGAGGCATGAGGGTTCTCTGGGATTCTGTCAAAGGAGCCAGAAATGCAGCCTCCGTTGCTGTGTCTCCACAAGCAGACAGCTGGGCGAGACAGCTGGCAGGGCCCAGTCTGCAGACCCACTTCATGAGTGCTTTCAGCTCTGCCCCTCTGTCCAGACGGCCTGCCCCCAGGAGCTGTGGTGTGGTGAGCAGAGACAAGCTCTCAGCCAGAGGCGGCACTGAGCAAGCATGGCTGGGAAGAGATCTGGTCCCCAGTGGGATGGTGTGGGGCTGGTGGGGCTGCATCCTGGAGATAGCACGTGGCCACCATCCAAAAACAAAAGATGGGGCTGGGGGAAGGTGGGGAGAAGGCGTGGAGGTGGGCCCTGAAGGCTTGAAGAAGGAGAAAGGAAGGATAAATTAGGACAGCGGAGAGAAAAACACATAGAGCAGAAAAAGGAAGAAGGAAGTTTAAAAAAGAGAGTGAGAGCTTTCTCTTCCTCCTGGAGGGCCAACTGGAAAAGATGGTTTCATGGCTAAACTGCTGCAGGACGCGCTGGGTTAGATCTGATCTGAGGAAGGCGGCCAACCCGCTTTTAGCCACTGACGAGGCTGCACAGTGACACACCTCCCTTAGAAGCTCAGGGGAGGATAGGCTGTTTGGGAGAAGAGGCGGGGGTGGGCCCTGAAGAGGTGCAGGGACCTCCAGAAGCCCTTCTAAGCAGAGTTTGTAGTTTTCTAAGAGCCAAGGAGGCATTCCCTTCGTGGCGCAGCTGTTAACAAATCTCACTGGGAACCATGAGGTTGGGGGTTCGATCCCTGGCCTTGCTCAGTGGGTTAAGGATCCGGCGTTGCCGTGAGCTGTGGTGTAGGTCACAGACGCGGCTCGGATCTGGATTTGCTGTGGCTGTGGCGAAGGCTGGCAGCTACAGCTCCAATTCGGCGCCTAGCCTGGGAACATCCATATGCCGTGGGTGTGGCCCTAAAATGACAAAAGACAAATAATAATAATAATAATAAGAGCCAGGGAAAGGACACAGAAGCAAGAACTAGGAGTTCCCGTCGTGGCTCAGTGGTCAGCGAACCTGACTAGTATCCATGAGGATGTGGGTTCGCTCCCTGGCCTCGCTCAGTGGGTTAAGGATCCCGTATTGCCGTGAGCTGGGGTGTAGGTCTCAGATGAGGCTTGGATCCCGGATTGCTGTGGTTGTGGCATAAGCTGGCAGCTGTATCTCCCAATCTGACCCATAGCCTAGGAAGCTCCACATGCCTCGGGTGTGGCCCTAAAAAGACAAAAAAAAAAAACAACATAAAGAAGCAAGAACTGGGAGGAGGGAGGAGAGAAGTGAATGGAGGGCCCCAGCGTAGGCCCTCCGCTGACATTGTATCCCTGAATTCACACCCTGGTCTCCATGCAGGTGCTAGATTTCCCTTTCGCAAGGGAATAATCCGAGTGCTCTATGAGGCCAAATGGCATCTGAGGAGCATAATCAGGATTCGAACTCAGGTCTGGCACAAATGCCCATGATTTTTTTCCACCAGGCTAGTTTTTGGGAAAAGGCAGTTAGGAAGAGGCTTAATGGCAGTCGAGAAAGAGAGCCTGCAATAGTGGAGAGAGAGCACTGAACCTCAAACATCAAGGTCAAAGGTCTGGATCTGACGTGCAAGAGATGTCCTGTGACCTTGGCCAAAGAACTTGCATATCCCGGTCTCAACGTCCCGTCTTACAAAGTGAGAACTTGGGTTAGGTGCTCTCCAAAGCCTTTCCTCTCTCTGAGCATGTAACATTTAGCTGGGAACTCGCTTCTCATTTACTGCAGCAGATTTCTTGTTCCCACTTCAGGTATTATGTTCTATTCTGAGCATACACTGTAGGCGTGGGTACCCCCTTCCTGAAGCCCTTTCAAGACTGAGGGCAGGAGTTCCCGTTGTGGCGCAGCGAAAACGAATCCGACTAGGAACCATGAGGTCGCAGGTTCAATCCCTGGCCTCGTTCAGTGGGTTAACGATCCGACGTTGCTGTGAGCTGTGGTGTAGGTCGCAGACACAGCTCAGATTCTGCATGGCTGTGGCTGTGGCGTAGGTCGGCAGCTGTAGCTCTGATTAGACCCCTAGCCTGGGGACCTCCATAGGTCACAGGTTTGGCCCTAAAAAGACAAAAAAAAAAAGGACTGAGGGCAGAGACTGGAAATTATGACACCTCCTGTAAGGGGATGCGATCTATTAATTAACCAAATAAATAAACAATTATTTATTAAGCCTGCCATGCGCCTGGTGCGGTGCTTAGCTGGTGAGTCAAAGACGAACAAGACTTGGTCTCCAGGTCCAAGGCGCTTAGAGGCTAATGGGAAATCCACACCCACGAAGTACGTTTGCCAAGGCTGATTAGAAATCACTAACGCTTTATGGAAAAAGCTTGGTAAGCCAGGCTTATTTCAGCCCAGCCTCTTCCACTCAGATGAGAAAGAAAGCTGTTATGTGAGCTGAGGTCAAGAGTGTTTGGAGCCACGCCTTCTCTGTTTTGTCAGCTGCATCTTCGGCCTCGTGGGTGCCGGCCGCCTCTGACACTGGCACCCCTATGGCTCAAATCTTAAGTCAGTGGTCTCTGACTGTGGTTAGCAGTCTCTGGGGGAATCTGGGCAACTTGGTTATGACCAGTGGATGGTGATAAAGCTGAGAATGGGGCAAGCGGGGCGTGCCGTGGCCACACTTGGGAGGGCTGAGCTACCCAACTACGGACGGGAGACCCGGGGAGGAGGAGAGGCCACGGCGCAGAGGGAGGGGTGGGGAGAGAACGAGACAGCACTGAACGGGAAGGCAGAGCCAGCCTTGAGGGGCTTGGAAGTAACGCTGCAGGGCTGTGCTTTATGCTGAGAGTAACGGAAGGACTGTTTCTCCTGCCTTGTCCAGAACAGCCCCTCTGTGGCCAGTCCCCTTTCCTGCCTTTCTTTTCTTTTTTTTTGTCTTTTTGCCTTTATCGAGGGCCGCACCCACGGCATATGGAGGTTCCCAGGCTAGGGGTCTAATAGGAGCTGTAGCCGCCGGCCTACGCCACGGCCACAGCAACGCGGGATCCGAGCTGCGTCTGCAACCTACACCACAGCTCACGGCAACGCCAGATCCTTAACCCACTGAGCGAGGCCAGGGATCGAACCCGCAACCTCATGGTTCCTAGTCGGATTCGTTAACCACTGAGCCACGACGGGAACTCCTCCTGCCTTTATTGACAAGGCTCCCAGCTGCCTAGGATAAACTAGGCCTGGTCAAATCCCGCCCATCCTCCAAGGCCCCCTTCTGATTCCGTTTCCTCCAGGAATCCTTTGTGGACGACCTCATTTCCATCATTCAGTCATTCAACAAACGTGCATTGAGTTCCTCCAGTGGCCTAGGCACTGCCCATGAACAGACATCGCTCCCACCCTCGGCCAGCCCATGGAGCACAATGGTTTGGAAACCTCAGTGACACCTCTTTTGATCTCCTCGAGGTGCCCAGCCCATGAAGCGGCCAAGGACCCCTTGGGAACAGTCCCTTCCCCCCTAGACAGACAGCTCGGTGTGTGTGGGGGGTGGCGGGTGGCGGCGGGCAGAGACCAGGCCTCCTCATCTTCTGGGGGTGGCCGGCCCCATGCTGGGTACTTGGAATGCTCCCCACGTTTTTTGAGATGTCTGATTTTCCAACGATCTTAAAGAGGAAAGTTCTTGTGGCTGACACGCACCCCTTTCCCTCTCCTCCCCAATCCCAGAGGTGAAGCTCCAGCTGAACCTTTGGCCCCAGGAAGCAGAAAGAGAAGAGAAAGGAGGAGCCGCCTGGGCTGGATGCCAGCCCGGGGCTCAGCTGGGGGTTCTTGGTCCTCTGAGCTCTGGAATGTGACAGGGGCTTGCCAGGGCAGCTTGGAGTGGCTCCTCCCCAAGCCACTGGCTCCACACCCTGGACGGAGCCACGCTGGCAGCCCCTCCGCGGCCCTGCTCGCGGTGCGCTGGTGCCCCACGGTGGACAGAAAGCAGGCTCTGAGGGATCCCTCCTGAGGCCTTGTCTCCCGGAGGGAGAAGGCTCAGGGGCCCTTGCATGGGTTGGGGGGCGGGTGAGCCTTGGGCGTGGCCCCTGCGCTTTCTGCACTGTCACCACTGATCACTCAATTGAGCTCTGGGATTTTTCCTGACAGCGGGGCACGCACTCGTCAGAAGAGGCTGACCACGCTGCTGCTCCGAGGTGTGTCTTCCTCCTCCGAATCAGGCACAGACCCACCCCCTGCTGGTGGGCACTTCCCACTGCAGTCAAATGAAAAACAAGCTCCTCAGAGGTGGGTCTAAATGGCCACGGGGGGGGGGGGGGGGGCCCTGTGTGAGCGCCCGCCCCCACCTTTGTGGGACAAGGGGAGAGGGATCGGGCCTAGAGAAGCCAAGGCTTCTGCCAGCCTGCAGCCCACCACCCCCATCTGGGCCAAGGATGGAGGGCGCCGTCAGAGGAGACAGCGACTGAGGACTGAGCCGAAGCTGGGATGCAGACGAGAGGCAGGAGGCCGGGGGAGGGTGGGGAGCCCCTGGGCCTGAGCCAGGGCCCTGGAATGCCGGGGAATGTAGGAACATTAGTTCTTAAATTTTATTTTATTTTATTTTATTTTTTGTCTTTTTGCCTTATCTAGGGCCTCACCTGCGGCATATGGAGGTTCCCAGGCTAGGGGTCTAACAGGAGCTGTAGCCGCCGGCCTACACCACAGCCACAGCAACGCGGGATCCAAGCCACGTCTGCAACCTACACCACAGCTCACGGCAACGCCGGATCCTTACTGAGCAATGCCAGGGATCGAACCCGCAACCTCATGGTTCCTAGTCGGATCCGTTAACCACTGAGCCACGACGGGAACTCCCAGGCGGGACTTTTAAGACACATCTCACCTCATTTCAGCAAGGCCCTGACATCTTTTGCAGGAGACTGACAGTCTTGCAAGGAATGTCACCACCCTGCCTGGGGCTCCAAGGCTAACGTGGTGGCGGGGAGACTGAACGCGGGTCTGTCAGATCACAGAGGATCTCCCCGCCTCTCCGAATTCTGGGCTCGAGGAGGCGTGACTGGCTCAGAGGAGACAAAAGCAACCCCAGAACTGTAGACTGAAATCAGGGTCTTCTGCACCGATGCTGCCTCTGGGAGAAATTAGATTTCAGTGAGGACAATGTCGTGTCTTAATTTGGTAGCCAATTAACTTTGAAAGGAGGTCATGGGACCCACCATCCTAACAGCTTTTAGGGAGCAATCACAACCTGTCAGGCACGGCGTTGGGTCCGAGAAACAAACAGGAGTAAGAAGTAGAATTTACTGGAGTTTCCTTCGTGGCTCAGTGGTTAACGAATCCGACTAGGAACCATGAGGTTGCGGGTTTGACCCCTGGCCTCGGTCAGTGGGTTAAGGATCCCGCGTTGCCGTGAGCTGTGGTGTAGGTCGCAGATGCAGCTCGGATCCCACGTTGCTGTGGCTGTGGCGAAGGCCGGCGGTTACAGCTCCTGTTAGACCCCTAGCCTGGGAACCTCCATATGCCACGGGTGCGGCCCTAGATAAAAGGCAAAAAAAAAAGTAGAATTTACTCCCAACCCCTTGATAAATTCCAGGAACCCGAGGCAGCACTTTACACTCACGCCCTCACTCTCAGGGCAGTTTTCTCCCTGGCTTTACTTCTGAACTTTGGGTCGGGGCCCAGCAGAACTCCTGCTTCTCCCTCCAGCCCAGTTCCCTCTGTTTTGAGAGCCATTCAAGCTCCCTCCCGGCCCCCCTCCCCTCCACCTCCTCTCCCTGAGCTGCTCCAGGGTCCCCAGCCAGAGCGGTCAGTGAGGCCACAGACAAACGGGTCTTTAAAAGCCCCTAAGCCTTTGAGCTCCTTTCACGCATCTGGACACAGCTGGGCCTGGGGCACCCCCAGTTCTCCAGGCCACAAGTCACGCGGACTTCCCAGCCTGGGACAGATGAAATATTTCCTTGGCTCCGGCCTCTTCCCCTCATAGTCACTGCCCCGAATGTCTTCAACGCATAGAAGCACACCCCACCCGCTTCCGCTGTGAAGTCACCGTGCAGTGCCCAGAGAGCTGTCACCCACAGGGTCCACTCTCAAAGCCGTTGCCTTCCAGTAAACTCAGCCTGGCAACCAAGGGCTGTTTCAAAATACCTCGAGATATTTGTATGCATTCTCAAGTACTCTGAAGAGGATCAGAATGATACTTCTTAAAATCCTGTTTTTCCTCTCCCACATGTGTCTCTACATACCAGCTCTGATCCTGTGCCTCTCTCCTTTCCAAAATTCCTACCCCCAAACCCCTCTTCCAGGTCCAGCCACACACCCCTTCTCCTTCTTGCCACTTTCCTCCTGATTCTGCAACACAAAAAGCCCAAAACCAACAGATGCTCCCTGGAGAAAAGGAGGGGAGGAAGAGGACTGGGTTGAGCCCTCTCTCCTAGGCAAGGGACAGGGCAGAAGGCTGGAACTATTCGTGCACGCATCACTTTTTCCCCATCTCTGTAGCTGTTGCCACAGATCACATCAAGCCCCAAGTGGGCAGGACCACTTCTGGACAAAATGACCAACGTGACTCTTCTGGTCAGCCCTGAGCTAAATATTTTGTTCCAATTCCAAGTTCCAGCAGGCTGCAATTAGTTAACTGTCCCAACTTTGAGTTGGGAAAATATACTCACCGTATCTCAGACCCACCCTTCCTCTTGGCAATCCTAACATGCCCTGACTGTATCAAATACTTTCTATATTACTATAGACTGAAAGTTTATTTCCCCCACCACCCAAATTCAGATGTCGGATCCTAACCCGCCAATGTGACGGTATTTGGTGGTGGGGCCTTAGGGAAGTGATTCAGTCATGAGGTTGGAGCCCTCGTGAATAGATCTGTGTCTCTATAAAAGAGGCCCCGGGGCGTCCTTGCCCTTTCTGTCATGTGAGACATGGTGAGAAGACAGCTGTCTGTGCATCATGAAGTGGGTAATTCTCAGATACTAAATCTGCTGCTAACTTGATATTGGAATTACCAACCCCCAGAATGATCAGAAATAAATTCTTATTGTTAAGGAGCCACCCAGTCCATGGTGTTCTGTTATAACAGGCCACGTGGGCTAAGACAGTTGTTGATTGCATAAGTGTATGTTTGGTCACTCAGAGACTGTAGGTTCTATGAGGTCTCAGACCATGTTTATTCTCATTCTATCCCAAACCTCATGAACAGGTCTGTAGTAGTCAGCTAATGCTGCTTAACAAATCATCTCAAATATTAGTGGCTTAAAGCAATAGTCATTTATTATCTCTCATTGTTTCTATGGATCAGGAATCCAAGAGTGGCTTTTCTGGGTAGTTCTGACTCAGATCTCTTGAGGTTGTGTTTAAAATGTCAGTCAAGGCTGAAGTTTCTAAACACACGATTGGGTCTGCAGAACACACTTCCAGGGTTGCCTACTCACGTGGCTCGCCGCTTGGTGCTGGCTGTTGGGTAAAAGACTTGGTTCCTCGTCAAGGGGACTTATTCGTGAGGCCTGAGCTTCCTTACAACATGGCTACTGGCTTCCAAAGGTGAGCATCTTGAGACGGAGATAGCCAGGTCAAAAAAAAAAAATGAAGCTTTTTGTGACCTAGTCTTGGGAAATCACAAGCTTCGCTTCTGCTGGGCTCTATTATTTGGGATAATCCCACCCCACTGCTGATTCAAGGGGGAGGGAACATAAAACCTGCCTCTCTCTGGGAGGAGTTCCAGTCACCTGATAAGAACTCATGGGATGGGGTAAATATACAGATGTGTCCATCTCAAGAGGAGAAAGCGCCCCCGTGGCTCTGGCCCTTGCAAGCCCAGAACACATGTTCATTGGTGGGCTTTGGTTTTTGTTCTTTTGTTTTTTGTCTTTTTGACTTTATGTAGAGCCACACCCGTGGCATATGGAGGTTCCCAGGCTAGGGATCTAACAGGAGCTACAGCCGCTGGCCTACACCACAGCCACAGCAACGTGGGATCCGAGCCGTGCCTGCGACCTACACCGCAGCTCACGGCAACGCCGGATCCTTAACACACTGAGCAAGGCCAGGGATCGAACCCGCAACCTCATGGTTCCTAGTCGGATTCGTTAACCACTGAGCCACGAAGGGAACTCCCATTGGTGGGCTTTGTATTCGCTGGCACCTAGAACGGAAACAACCATGTCACGGGGGGAAGGGACGTAAATTCAGAGTCCCAATTCTTTGTCCCTCTCTGTGTCTACATCCTTTGTGGTGAAATCTTAGGTGCCTCTCCACCCTGACCCTGACTGTATGGTTGGTCTTGACCCACAAGTGTGTCCGTAGAAACGTTATAGGAAACCTGCATGTTTTTCCTGGGGCTCCTGCTCTTCTGCCCTTGCCATGAAAATAAGCTTGGGGCCAGCCCATGGAGGGTACAAGACATGCAGAAAAGAGCCAGTGGTCTCAGCTATCCCAGTCAGGGAGGGCTGACCCACATGGAGGTGAGCAGAGCCAGGGAGGATGAGAACAACCCAGCACCCTACAGGCTTGGAGCTAAATGAATGTTGAGAGTTTGAAGGCCCAAGTTTGGGGGCTGGTCAGTTATGCTGCATTTTTGAGGCAATAGGTAATTGCCTTTCCTCCTACTGTCACAGAAAGCCCTTCATGTGCTGGGAGCCTGTGTTCCAGGTCAAGTTCAATAAGTGCAGTGAGCAGAACAAGGCCTCTCTCCTGATGTCCACGTTCTAATCTTGAGAGCCTGTGACTAGGTTACCTTCCCTGGCAAAAGGGACCTTGCAGGTGGGATTAAGGGTTTCAAGATGGGGAGATTAACCGTGCATTATCTGGTGGGCCCACTCTGATCACAAAGGTACATATGAAAGGGAAGCCAAGGGGTCACAGTCAGAGAGGAGTTGTGAGTATGGCAGGGACTGAAAGGTATGTTCGCCCTGTGGAGCACAGGACCACAGCCAAGGACTATAGACAACTCCTAGAAGCTGCAAAATGCCAGGAAACAAATTCTCCCCTAGAGCCTCCAGGAGAAACACAGTTCTGTGAAAACCTTGATTTTCACTTGTAAGACACACTTCAGACTTCTGAACCCAAGAATTGTGAGAGAATACATCTGTTGTCTTAAGCCACTGTGCTTATGGTACCTGGTGACAGCAGCCACAGGAAACCATAGAGATTCTGGCAACTCTATGCCTTAAAGCAGTCAGGTGCCACTTGAGCTTTCTGGCAACAGCAATGTGAGGGAGATTAAAGACAGTCACAAATCTTGGCTATTCCTCAAAAGAGATCCAGATTGCCCTGAATGGTTTGCTTGACTCAGAATGCGACAGAAGTGACATTCTGGAACTTTTGAGCTTGTAACAAGAAAACTTGCTTTACTCCCAGGTCTCTCATAATACTCTTTTTTATTGGTCTTTTTGCCTTATCTAGGGCTGCACCCGTGGCATATGGAGGTTCCCAGGCTAGGGGTCTAACAGGAGCTGTAGCCGCCGGCCTTCACCACAGCCACAGCAACGCAGGATCCGAGCTGCGTCTGCAACCTACACCACAGCTCAAGGCAACAACGGATCCTTAACCTACTGAGCAAGGCCAGGGATTGAACCCGCAGCCTCATGGTTCCTAGTCGGATTCGTTAACCACTGAGCAACGACTGGAACTCCTCAAAATACTCTTTGGGAGCCCAGCAGCCAGCTCCTATTCTAAGCCAGGTCTGTGTCCTAGGCAGCTGGTTACCCTTGCTCAATTTTTACCAAAATGTTGACTATATCCGCAACCACCAGGTGAGTCACTAAACCCACTTTCCCCCCTCAGTCCCTTCAGACTCTTCAGGTAGAGTCAGATCTCTGGATGGAGTTTCCATTGCAGCTCAACAGGTTAAGAACCTGACATAGTGTCCGTGAGGATGTGGGCTTGATCTTTGGCCTTGCTCAGTGGGTTAAGGATCCAGATAACATAAGCTACAGCATAGATCAAAGATGCAGCTC
The DNA here is from genome assembly GCA_004024745.2 of Catagonus wagneri. Lineage (NCBI taxonomy): Eukaryota > Metazoa > Chordata > Mammalia > Artiodactyla > Tayassuidae > Catagonus > Catagonus wagneri. The sequence goes on along the minus strand of PVHT020000151.1, from coordinate 911,719 downwards.
AGCTCTAGTGTTGCCAGTGGCTGTGGGATAGTCCGCAGCTACAGCCCCAATTCAATCCCTAGCCTGAGAAGTTCTATATGCCACAGGTGTGGCCATAAAAAGAAAGAGAAAAAAAAATGTCTTTGGACAAGTGCCCACTGATGAGCTGGACAGAGAGAATCCAGCTTTCCATCCAGATCAGAACTTGGCTTGCCTCCTCTGTGTAGCTTCCCTTCCATGGGCTTCTAGAGACAGAGCAGCACTGACGGCTCTCAGAGCTGTCATCCCAGACTCCTCTTCGCGCTGCCATTTCTCCCTGGATGCCAGTGGCTTAAGCTTAGAGTGCGGTGGGGCTGAACACGGTGGGAAGACAATTCGACAGAAGGTCTGGGAATCAGAGAGCCTAGAACCAAAACTAGACTGGTCAGAGGACAAAGGAACAAGCCCCCCACCGTTATGGAGACAACGCGTTGGTGCATTCCAAACTTTCCAACACGTTTACCCAACTTCCCTTTCCTCAAGCTTTTTGCAGCCATGACTTCCATGTCTGTATTTGCCAAATGTAGGAATTGCATCACCATTTTCAACAATGAACCTTTCAATGCTTCCCCCCCAAAAATGCCATCTATAGTTTAAAAATAGATTTTTCACCTCCCCTCTTTTCACGCACTAGTCTAGCTCTTTCACGGCTTTATATATTTACGCATCTCTCTGCATTCTCTCTGGGAAATGTTGGAGTCTAGGAGGTAAGACTGTAGGCACCGGAGTCAGCTGGACCCGGGTTTAAATCCCAACTCGCAGGGTCCTGTATTAGCTCAGCAGGAGCGAAACCAACCGGTATCCATGAGGACATGGGTTCAATCCCTGGCCTTGCTCAGTGGATTAAGGATCCAGCGCTGTCATGAGCTGTACTGTAGGTCAAAGACATGGCTTGGATCCTGCATTGCTGGGGCCATAGTGTAGGCTGGCAGCTTAAGCTCTGATTCGACGCTTAGCCTGGGAACTTCCACATGCCATGGATGTAGCCCTAAAAAGACAAAACAATAAAAATAAATCAATAAAGGAGTTCCCGTTGTGGCTCAGTGGTTAACGAATCCAACTAGGAACCATGAGGTTGCGGGTTCAATCCTTGACATCGTTAAGTGGGTTAAGGATCTGGCGTTGCGTGAGCTGCGGTGTAGGTCGCAGATGTGGCTCAGATCCCGCGTTGCTGTGGTTGTGGTGTAGGCCAGAGGCTACAGCTCCGGTTAGACCCCTGGGAACCTCCATATGCCGTGGGTGCGGCCCTAGAAAAGGCAAAAAAAAAAAAGGACAAAATAAATAAATCGATCCCAACTTGTCTCTTAACAGTTGTTCTTAGCCCCTGTATGCCTTGGCTTTCTTTTCTGAAGAACGGAGCAAATGAATCATTGTCCCTACCTCTTAGGGCTGTTTGAGGAATTCAATAAGACTGACCACATCAAGGCCCTGGCATATAGCAAGTGCTGTAGCTGATGTTACTTAGGCTCCCAGGGCTTGGTTAGCTCTGAGTAAGTCATTATGCAACTGACTTCCTCCCTGGTTCTTTATCTAGAAGACAAGCATCTGGAGAGATGGGGAGACAGGCATGAATGGCCTTGACCCACGCCATTGCTGTTCTCCACTCCCACTGTGAGTAAGATCAGAGGGGGTGGGCTAATGAGTACACATATATTCCTAACGTTGACACGAACTCCTGGAACTGGGGACAGGCTGTCAGCCTCTCTGTTCTGTTCATTTCTCTGCTCACCTAGGTAGGCTTTCCAGTCTCCGTCTCCTATTTCACAGGGTGAGAGAAAATTCTTCAAGGCAAGGCTTACAGAGAGCTGACTTTGGAGAACTGAGCACCACTTAGAGAACTGGGAGAATAAAAATATATGCTTGGGAGTTCCCATCGTGGCTCAGCGGTTAACGAATCCAGCTAGGAACCATGAGGTTGCAGGTTCGATCCCTGGCCTCACTCAGTGGGTTAAGGATCCAGCATGGCCGTGAGCTGTGGTGTAGGTTGCAGACACGGCTCGGATCCCACTTTGCTGTGGCTGTGGCGAAGGCCGGCGGCTACAGCTCCTGTTAGACCCCTAGCCTGGGAACCTCCACATGCTGCGGGTGCAGCCTTAAAAAAAAATGACAAAGGACAAAAAAAAAAACATATATATACATATATATATATATATATATTTATATATACGCTTGTGCAGAGTTCCCTGGTGGCTCAGAGGGTTAAGTATCAGATATTGCCCTGCTGGGGCACGGGTTCAATCCCTGGCCTGGGAACTTCTGCGTGCCACGGGTGCAGGAAAAAATTATATATATATATATGTATATATTCACACACACCTACATACATACATATATGTTTGTATGTGTGTCCATGTCTGTGGGTATATTTGAAAGTGGAAGCCACTTGAAAAAAGGCAGAGCTGACTCAGGGCATTAACTGAGTGAGTCAGGCAATCTGACCTGATTTCCGACACCCAACAGATGGATCGATCCCCCAGTTTCCCTTGGGGACACGAGCCGGTATTTTTAGGGGTCTGGATGATTGTGGGAATGCTCCCAGATATTTAGCGTAACCCCCTCTTCCTCAGCGAGAATGTTGTCCAAGTCCACGGTTGTGCCTCATCCCAGGGGGAAGCCACCGAAGGCAGGAGGTGCCTTGGCTCCATCTCAGAAATTGTTGGGGAAGGGTGGGTACAGGCCGGGCCAGGAGGCCCTTCGGAGGGGCAAGTGGGCCGGATGTTCCAGACATCAAGGCTGCTGGGCGTCGGATCCATAAAGGTCAACGGAGCCGGTGTCTGGAGCCTCCTCCGGGCTCCCCTTAGCAGCAGGCACCAAAACACACTGTGTCCATGACCCATGACGCCAGCTGAGGTGGCGACAGCTATGAAATTACAAAATATTTTCCATCCTCAACCCCCGTTCTGGTAACTTCACTCTTCATTGCTAATACCTCTAGTTTTTCCATATTTGCCTGGAATGAATGAATGACTAGATTCAGAAGTTTTGTTTGGGTTTTGGGATTGGTTTTTTTTTTTTCAGTGAAATGTTTGGAAAAGTACTGCTAACACTACAATGATCCTCTTTCTCCGTTTTTTTTTTCTTTTTTAAGAGAGTGGGTTGGAATAATTTTTTTCTTCTCCTTCTAAAAGCTACCTAAAGATTATGTAGATTCATAACACGGTGACCACCTGTCTTATATTTTCTCAGAAAGCCCAAGTTTTTAATAGATAATTTGTGAAATCTGTACATAAATACGATTTAAATTTTATGAATCAAGATCATCATTCCACACAATCTCATGTGTATGAGAAGGGTGACTAATTTTCTTTCGTTTCTATTTGGACTTTTTATTCAGTCGGGCTGGCAAGAACCAACCCCCTCCCCTGCCCTGGGTGGTGTCTAACATGCCGGGATTTGATTTTCAGCATGGCCTGTTTGCAGAAGCTTCCTCCGAGACCTGCCTGGATTTGATTCTCCACGTGGCCTGTTTGCAGAAGAAGCCTCCTCCAAGACCTCGGCCACCTCACCTGGTCTTGGTTGGGTCGGTGTCTCAGACAGTGAGTAGGTACTCGGCCCGTGGTCCCTTCAAGCTGATGGCTCTCGCTGTTATTCTCTGCCCCTCTGCAGTGATCCTGGAGCTCTAACCATGCCCTGGAATAAGCAAAAGTTTCTCTACCTGCCTAGAGGGTCCAGGCAGCATTTCTCGACATGCTCGTTGCTGCCTGGAGCTGCTCAGGTTGATAAGGGCCAGAACCCCCGCTTGTGGATCCTCCTCACCTACCTCCTTGCCATTGTCCCCTCTCTGGGGCTCAGCCTGGTCACTGAGGAAAGAAATGGGTGCAGGAATCACTTCAAAACTCTTCAACGTCCGCGCTCTTTTGTCCCCCTCTCTCAACCCTGTACCTCTAAATTTTAGGAGGTAGCCCTCTGGGCAGAGTGAGAAAAGTCTTATATTTCTCTCCCAAGACTTTTATCTAATCTATATTCTCTAGTCAAGGGGACAAAACTGGACAGAAGAAGATTTTTGCTCTTCAGATACAACCCTGCCCCAAGGCAATGAACTGAGAAAGGCCTGGCTTTAGAGAGGAAGGAAGAAGAAGAAGAAGAAGAAGGAGAAGGAGAAGGAGAAGGAGAAGGAGAAGGAGAAGGAGAAGGAGAAGGAGAAGAAGAAACAAGGAGGGAGGGTGGGGTGGACATTAGTTAATCATTCCAAAAGTTTTTCTGTCCAGCCTAAAGATTCACAGCCATTTATTTATTTATTTATTTATTTATTTATTTATTTTTGTCTTGTCATTTTTAGGGCCACACTTGTGGCATATAGAGGTTCCCAGGCTAGGGGTCCAATCGGAGCTGTAGCTGCTGGCCTACACCACAGCCACAGCAACGCAGGATCCGAGCCGCGTCTGCAACCTATACCACAGCTCACGGCAATGCCGGATCCTTAAACCACTGAGCGAGGCCAGGGATCGAACCCACAACCTCATGGTTCCTAGACAGATTCGTTAACCACCGAGCCATGACAGGAACTCCTCACAGCCCTTTAATATGTTGACCACATGTTCAATGTTTTCTTTTTCTTTAACAACCTTTTATTTATTTTTTGTTTTTTATTGTTTTAGGGCCACCCCCACAGCATTATGGAAGTTCCCAGGCTAGGGGTCAAATCAGAGCTGCAGGTGCCGGCCTATGCCACAGCCACAGCAATGCCAGATTCCAGCTGCATCCTTGACCCACAATGCAGCTTGCGGCAACGCCAGATCCTTAACCCACTGATTGAAGCCAGGGATCGAACCCCCATCCTCCTGGATCCTACTCTGATTCATTAACCGCCAAGCCACAAAGGGAACTCCATATGTTTGATATTTTCTATGACAGTCTCCAGTTCAAGTACTGCTATTCTTTAAAAGGAGACTCTTGGAGTTCCCGTTGTGGCTCAGCAGTAACCAATCAGACTAGGATCCAGGAGGATGCAGGTTCAATCTCCGGCCGTGTTCCGTGGGTTAAGGATCCGGCGTTGTCGAGAACTGTGGTGTAGGTAGCAGACACGGCTGGGGTCCTGCATGACCGTGGCTGTAGTGTAGGCCAGCAGCTGTGGCTCCGATTAGACCCCTAGCCTGGGAACCTCCATATGCCTCGGGTGCAGCTCTGAAAAGATAAGTAAATACATATATACATACACAAATAAATAGAGACCCTTTGTTAAGCCTGCAGCTAAATTTTTTTTTTTTTGTCTTTTTGCCTTTTCTAGGGCCGCGCTCGCAGCATATGGAGGTTCCCAGGCTAGGGGTCTAACAGGAGCTGTAGCCGCCGGCCTACGCCACAGCCACAGCAACGCGGGATCCGACCCGCGTCTGCAACCTACACCACAGCTCATGGCAACGCCAGATCCTTAACCCACTGAGCAAGGCCAGGGATCGAACCCGCAACCTCATGGCTCCTAGTCGGATTAGTTTTTAAATGGCATCCTTTGGCAGAGCTGCTTCTGTAGAGACATTAAAGAGTGCCAGTGGGGAGAAGGCGGGAGGACCCTGAGCTGCCTGTGTTCCTCTGCCGCTGAGATGCCTCAAGGCAAAACCTGAGCGGCAGAGCAGGTGTCTGGGACTGCCCTTGCGCCGACTGGGACTGCATCGGAATAAAACGTTGCTCAGAAACTCTCCCAGAGAAAGAGGGAGTGTCCCCGAGCCCTGCCAGCTCCAGCAGGACAGTGCACGAGCCCCCTGGCTCCCCAGGCAGGGCGGCTGGCCCTCATCCAGAGATCCGTGGAATCCTGTCTGCTCCGGAGACTCTTTCCCAAATGATGTCCCAGTGTGATCATGCCTGAACTCGGAGTGGTGACAAGTACAGCTCTCACCCCTGGTTCTCTGGTCCCTTCCTCCCAGAGACAGCATCCTCTGATGACATTTCCCAGGATGTAAATAGTTTATAACCGGGATTTGCTTTACCTAGCAGGTGTTCTTTAAAAAGCCACGTGTTTAAGTAATTCCGAAGCTCCTCTGCTCTTCGGCCCGACACACCGCATCTGGTCATAGCAGCCACCAGTCTGCAAATGACGCCGTCTCTGTATCCAGCCTACACTCCTTACTAAAAACCCCGTACCTATGCACCCATCTGCCTGCTGGATTTCCACTTGAAGGTCACATTTGAAACACCTCAAATTCAAGTTGTCCAAAAATGAACTCTTTTAACTTCTTCCGTAAACCCGAGGATCCTTTAGATTTCGTATTCCGGTGTGTCACACGCTCAGCAGTGGTTTTCAGTCCATGCATGTCAGTGGGGAACTTCCACGAACCTCTTGAAATTTTATGCAAGATTTCGTATATATGTGTGTTCCCTTTTTTTTTTTTTTGGTCTTTTTGCCTTTTTTCTAGAGGTTCCCAGGCTAGGGGTCTAACAGGAGCTGTAGCCGCCGGCCTACACCACAGCCACAGCAACGTAGGATCCAAGCCGTGTCTGCAGCCTACACCACAGCTCATGGCAACGCCGGATCCTTAACCCACTGAGCAAGGCCAGGGATCGAACCCACAACCTCATGGTTCCTAGTCGGATCTGTTAACCACTGAGCCATGACGGGAACTCCTGTATGTGTTTTCTTTTAGCAGAAATAGATGGTAGGTTTTTCAGATCCTGACTGAAGAGCCAAAGGACCCCCGAGCTACAGTCAAGCCCCTGACTCTTCCTCTGGCTTCACCTCTTAGCTAAGTCCCACTCTGACCCCCAAACCCACCTCTGAACCTGTGCTCGGGGGCAGTGACCAACTTTTGCAGTTCCTGGGAAGTGCCATCATTTTCATTTCTGCTGGTCCTTCTGTTGAAGACTGTTGCTTACCCTCTTGGTTTGCGACCTTTAGGCAACACCTCCTCTGGGAAGCCACCCTTGCTTGATTTAGGCCAATCAGCCCTTCCCTAGTGCCCCACCTCTACCTGGCATCCGTCATACCGTAGGGCAGCCTCTTCACCCTGGGTGTGCCTCAGAATCCCAGGTGCCCCTTTTAAAATGCAGACCCTGCAGCCCTGCCTCCCCCGGTGACTCAAAATCATGAGAGAGGGCACCCCCCCACCCAGGGGGACTCTTTGACATCCACTGCGCGCTAAACCACAGTTGTAGGGCCTGTCTTAGGGTCCGTATTACCAGAGTGCATCAGACTATGAACTCCTCGAGAGCAGGGAGCTTGTCTGAGTCATCGCTCCAATCCCCATGGCATTTAGAACAATGCTGCTGCACGGCAGAAGGAGCCAGCCCTGACACGGCGCCCGCTGGGTACCAGGAACCCTTCTAGGCATTTCCATACACTGCCTTTTGGCACTAAAATTTCCCCACGAAGCACATCATGGATCTCACTTAGAGATGAGGAAATATTCGCGAATGAATGAACCAGGAAATCATGCATGTCATTTATTTCCTAAACGTGACTTTACGGGGGTGAGGACAAGCTCACTCTGCTCTGATCACGTCCTCGGAGGGGAGAAAAAGAGAAAGCCTGGAACAGATGTGGTTATTTTCTGGAAAAGAGACCTATTCGGGTGGTGGCAGAACTCACCACCCGAAAAGCCCACCCAGGCTGAGCCTACCTCTTCCCAAACATGAGGGGTTGGCACAGGGCAGGCTGAAAGGCTCTAGCTGCCGTTTGCTCTCTTGGGAGCCAAGAGACCGGGAGCATTGTTTAAATCATCAAGTTATGGAATTCCCTGGTGGTGCAGTGGGTTATCGCTGCTGTGGCATGGGTTCAGTCCCTGGCCCCAGAACTTCCACCTGCCACGGGAGCAACCAAAAAGAAAAAAATCATAAAGTTATTATAAAATCCCTGCCTGCCTAGGAAGCAGGCCACCGTGCCCATGAACAGCCACCTGTGAGTTGAACAAGGTCTCTGAGATCACAGAATCCTGCTCCTTACCACGGAAGTAATGGGACGGGGGCGGGGGGCTCTCCAGCCAGAGGCTTATTTGAAAAGGCCAGCAGGGGAGTCCTTCTGTAGCTCAGCATGTTACAAACCTGACTAGTATCCATGAGGGTGCAAGTTCCTTAACCTTGCTTGTGTGAAAAGTGCCACACAAGCAGAAGCTCATAATGTGATCCTCTCATTAATTAAATCGCTGCCATTCCCACATGACGTCGTGTGATTCTCACACTAGAAAGCAGGCAAAGATCTCTTCTCTCCAACAAAGAGGAAAGCAGGCTCAGAGAAGTTATCTGGCTTGCCTGGGACCACAGAGCTAATCCGTAAGCATACAGTTACTCAGAGCCAGGATTCTGAGCCCCTCAGACGTAGCATAAGAAATGCACTGAACTCGATCATCTGCCCTCCCCCGTTGCGTGGCATTGCTGTGGTCTCCCCACACATTCTTGAAGTCTTCGAATAACAGTCGGCTTTCACACCCCGAACCCACTGTGGGCTGAGGGGAGTGGCGTGTCCCCCCCACACCCCGGCCACACATCTTTTCTGGCCTCGGACAGGGAGCCATGCATGAGCCACCCTGGGCTCTGTTGACAGTGCTGGAGGGCCCTGCGGGCAGACGGGAGCCACGGCCCTGGTTTGGCTCTGCCGGGACCCAGCCTGCAGAGGGTCCTATAGGCGATCTCCTGGCATTGACCTTCCAGGCTTGGCTGATTCAGCTGCCCAGAGCCCAGGGTGGTGGAGGACTCTGCCCCTGAGACAGCCTGGTAGACCAGATGTTCCAGAAAGGCGGCTTGGATAGGCTGGGGACCGAGTCTGGGTTGGGACGCTTGCTCTGCCTGGGAGCCTGATGTCATCTGAGAGGCAGAATGAGGTGGCAGGGACAAACGTCGGTGGCACCCTCAGACAGGGGCGACCTGAACAGAGACACACAGCTGGATTGGGAATGCTGATTCCTTCAGGGCAGTCTGGGCCTTGCAAGTCACACAGTCCCTTCAGTTCGTTGCCCCGCTGAGCCTCCTAACTGCCCTCAGAGGTACATATTGCTATTATCTCCACTTAGAGTTGAGGAACTAAAACCCAGACTCCCGCCTCCAAATGAGAGGTCTCGCTGCTCACCGCACAGTTGTACAGATACGGACCTAATCCAGATGTTCCTATTGGGGCTCATCAGAAATGAATCTGCCTAGTGGCCATGAGGACACAGGTTCAATCCCCGGCCTCACTCAGTGGGTTAAGCATCCATCATTGTGGTGAAGGTCACAGACACGGCTCGGATCCCGCATGGCTGCGGCTGCGGTGGAGGCCGGCGGCTACAGCTCGGATTCGACCCCTAGCCTGGGAACCTCCATATGCCGCGGGTGCGGCCCTAAAAAGACACACACATACACACACACACACACACACACACACACACACACACACACAATCCAGGAGGCCAGACAGTCTCCAGCCGTGGCCATGTGCGGGTGACGCAGGGTGGGGACCAGCCAGCAGGCACTGTTCAGTGCCTCTGATTGTTGCCAGACAGGAGCACAGCCTTAGGATGACAGGAACTTTGGATTTTTCCGGAGAAGCTGGAAATCTGGATTTTTTAAAATGTGAAATTTCCAGTTTTTTTTAATGTTGGCAACTCATTTAATTTAGTTTAAAATGTCTAGTGGGCTAGAGAAAACACATTCTTGAGTTGGGCTGCCAGTTTGCAGACTTGGGTCAGCCCACCGCTTCTAAGATGCCGGTAAGGCTGGGATGAGCCCCCACCCTCCTCAACTGAATTAAAATATTCAAGTGCCCGCTGGGGTGGGTCATACACAAATAAGTCAACACACACCAGCAAGTAAGGAATTATTTACATTTGTCAGACCTAGTTTGGGGGCTATGGGACGTATCTCAACAAAAACAGAAATTCAACAAAAGGTAGAACTCAAAAAAATTCTTTTGGCTTTTTAGGGCCACACCCACGGCATATGGAAGTTCCCAGGCTAGGGGTCGAATTGGAACTACAGCTGCTGGCCTACACTGCAACCACAGCAACGCAGGATCTGAGCCAAGCCTGTGACGTACACCACAGCTCAAGGCAACGGCTGATCCTTAACCCACTGAGTGAGGCCAGGGATCGAACCCACAACCTCATGGATCCTAGTTGGGTTCGTTAACCGCTGAGCCATGAAAGGAACGTCCGTTTATATTCACTGAGATAAAGATGAATTTGTAAAATATTGTAATGTAGTATTAATAACGGCTCAGGGGAAAAAGAAGGCAAAAAGCGCTTTAAGACGTTTTGCGGTTGGCAATTCCATTGCGGACAAGGGAGCTGGAGACAGTCACTGAGAGGGCGAAATGTAACAAAGACCTGAAGACCTGGAAGGAGAGGGTCATGCAGCTATCTGCGGGGGGACATACAGAAACAGGGACAAAGGACAAAGGTCCTGAGGCCTAAGGAGAGTACTTGAGGGGTAGAGAAAGAGGCAAGGTGAAGGAGTGGCTGGAAGAGGCAAGGTCAGGGGGTAAGAGCCAGGAGGAGCGAGGAGGAGGAAGCCAACAGTTTGGGTCTTGCTGTGAATGAGACTGGAAGCCACCAGAGTGACAGGGTCCTTCTTGCTGCCGTGTTGAGGATCGACTGCAGAGAGGCAAGGACTGAAGCAGCAAGAGCTTTTCAAAGGCCAGCAAGATAATCTGGGGAAGGAGCTGGGTGATGGCGGGGGCCCCTGTGGTGGCAGTGAGGGTGGTGAGAAGTGATAGATTCTAGACATATTTTCTGGGCAAGCCCACAAGAGAAAATGTTAACCACCAGCTCTTGCAGGGTGGAGACTGATTCCCACAGTCTTAAGTATTCCTAGCATGGCTGATTTTGAACTACCAGTGGGGTGTCAAAGGGGCCCCCGAGATCTCTACGAATTTTCCAAGAGGCTCTTTACAAGCCAATACAGGCCGGCTTCAGCACACCTGGATAGGAGTCACAGGACTTGGCTAATGGATTGAATGTGGGAGGTGAGAGAAAGAGAACTCTAAGATTCAGGCAACTGATAAAATGAGTTACAATTTATTCAGATGGAAAGAATACAGTGGGATCAGGCAAGACGAGGGAATATCATCAGAGATCTCAGTTTAGACATTATTATAAGTTCGATGAATGCATCATGTCCTTTAAGTTTACAGGTGTTATTATCACTATTTTATAAACACGGGGTTCATGTAAATTTATACACGTATTTGCCATTTTATCGGCCCTTCATTCTTTGTTGCCTCTCATCTTCCACCTGGGATCACTTTGTTTTTCTTCTGCCTAAAGAGCAGAACTTCCTTTAGTGAGAATCAGCTGGTACCACACTTCCTGTTTTGTTTTTTATTTTTATCATCTGAAAGCATCTGTATTTCACCACATTCTTGAGATGGATTTTCAACAACAACAAGAAAAAAATGAAGCGGCAGCTCTTTTCTCACAACATATTGAAAAAAAAATGTTTAAGGGAATCCAGCTTTAATAATTTTCTTTGTGTTTTGTTTCACTCATGTTTCATGATAACGTGTCTGGCTGTGGATATTCTGCTCAAGATTAATCCGACGTCTGGAATCTGTTGGTTTTTATCAGCTCTGGAGCATTATTAGCTGTTTTCTGTTTACCTATTGCCTCTGACAAAATTTCTCTTTCCTGTGCTTCTGGGACTCTAATTGACCATATGTTGGTCCTTCTCGCTCTGCCCTCTACAGCTCTTCACTTTGGTTTTATAGAGTTGACTTAAAAAAAAAAATTGCACAGCCTGAAAGTTGAGAATTAAGTTTGATTGGGGGCGAAATGAGGACTTCAGCACAGCCTCTCAGGTGGCCCTGAGAAACTGGTCAGAGGAGGTAAGGGGAGAGCTAGGATATATAAGAGCTGTTGCAACAAAGGGCGGGTAGCAGGAACGAAGAGATCTGGGCTCAATGAAATAATTCCTTTTGATATGCACCTCACCCTTGGAGGTGGCTGCATTCACCCAGATTACTGTGACATCTTTGTATGGTCCACTTAGCTAGATAGCTCTGAAATACTGCCCCAAAGAAGCAGGAGGAAATAATATCAGCGTATATGATAAAGGTGAAAGGGGGGGGGTGCATGCAGCCATGCACATGTTTTACAAAAGTTTACTGCTGGGCTACTGAAGGTTACTACCAATCACAAGGAGCAGACATCACCACGGAGGATTTTAGCGTTTTTCTAACTATGAGGAGAGGCAAGAATTGGACACATAAAATCTTCTCCTAAAAATATCTGAGGAGTTCCTGTTGTGGCTCAGTGGTTAGCCAACCCGACTACTATCCACGAGGACACTGGTTCGATCCCTGGTCTCACTCAGTGGGTTAAGGATCCAGCATTGCTGAGAGCTGTGGTGTAGGTCGAACACGCAGCTTGGATCCCGTGTTGCTGTGGTGCAGGCTGGCAGCTACAGCTCCAATTCGACCTTTAGCCTGGGAACCTCCATATGCTACAGGTGTGCCTCTAAAAAGACAAAAGACCAAAAAAAAAAAAATCTGGCTGTCAGAAGACCTATTCTTCCAGCTTTCCCAGAGCACAGAGCATCAGAATTTCTTTCTGATTTCCACCCTGAGCTCCTCGAGGGTGCTGAGGGTCAGCAGCTGCAGTGGCTCAAGATTAAATTTCTCGAGGCATATGGCAAGTGATGGCAAGTGCCAAACTCCAGTTGACAATAGTTTGCATCGTTTTTTCTTCTGGCCCAACTTTTGGATAACTTCTATCTTTTAGTTTACTAATTCTCTCCAGGTGTATCTTTTGAGCATTTATTTTTATTAATCGAGTTTTTACTTCTAGAAGTTTGATTTGGTCATTTTCCAAATGTAAATCGATTGTCATACTTTCTTTGTTTTTCCTTTCTTCTTTTTTGTCTTTTTTGCCTTTTCCTAGGGCCGCACTTGCAGCATATGGAGGTTCCCAGGCTAGGGGTCTAATTGGAGCTGTAGCCGCTGGCCTTCACCACAGCATTGCGGGATCTGAGCCGTGTCTGCAACCTACACCATGGCTCACGGCAACACCAGATCCTTAACCCACTGAGCAAGGCCAGGGATCAAACCCGCAAACTCGTGGTTCCTAGTCGGATTCATTAACAACTGAGCCACAATGGGAACTCTGATTGTTATACTTTCTTTTCTTTGTCCATGCTCAAAGCATCTAGGCCAGTGATGGAACCCACACCAAAGCAGCTATCTGAGCCACAGCAGTGACAATGCTAGATCCTTAACCTGCTAGGGCACCAGGGAACTCCTGGAGTTTCTTATTAACTGCAGATAGTTTCGAGCATGTCTTTTATTTCTCTAAACAGAGTAATAATGACTGTTTTACAGTCTGTGCCTGATAAACACAAAATCCGAAGTCCTTGCAGTTTAACTTCTCTTGTCTGCTATATCTATAGGTTCTCACTCATGGTGACTCCTTCCTGGTGTATTTGGGTTTTTGTTTGTTTGTTTGCCATGCATCATATTGAAAAACGGTCTGGTGAAATCATTTGAGATGTAGGTGGATAAGAATGTCTTCCTCCAATCAGGCTCCCTGACTTCAGATTATACTACAAAGCTACAGTCATCAAATCCATATGGTACTGGCACAAAGGTAGAAATATAGATCAGTGGAACAGTATAGAAAGCCCAGAATTAAATCCATGCATCTATATTTAACTAATCTATGACAAAGGAGTTCGTTGTATATTCTTGCCTGTTCAATAAGTGGTGCTGGGAAAACTGGACAGCCACATGTAAGAGAATGAAATTAGAACACTTCCCAACACTATACACAAAAATAAACTCAAAATGAATTAAAGACCTAGCTGTAAGACCAGATACTATAAAACTCTTAGAGGAGGAGTTCCCTTCGTGGCTCAGTGGTTAACGAATCTGACTAAGTACCATGAGGTTGCAGGTTCGATCCCTGGCCTTGCTCAGTGGGTTAAGGATCCAGCATTGCTATGAGCTGTGGTGAAGGTTGCAGACGTGGCTCGGATCCCGCGTTGCTGTGGCTGTGGTGAAGGCCAGCACCTACAGCTCCTGTTAGACCCCTAGCCTGGGAATCTCCATGTGCTGTGGGTGCAGCTCTACATAAAGGCAAAAAGACCAAAAAAAAAAAAAAA
>PVHT020000151.1:849129-897612 GCA_004024745.2 Catagonus wagneri | reverse complement strand
AATACTTGCCAATGAAGCAACTGACAAGGGATTAATCTCCAAAATTTATAAACACCTCCCACAGCACAATACCAAAAAAACAAACAACCCCATCAAAAAATGGGCAGAGGATCTAAACAGACAATTCTCCAAAGAAGACATACAGATGGCCAAAAAAACACATGAAAAGATGTTCAGCATCACTCATTATTAGCGAAATGCTAATCAAAACCACCATGAGTTACCACCTTACACCAGCCAGAATGGCCATCATCAAAAAGTCTACAAACAGTAAGTGCTGGAGAGGGTGTGGAGAAAAGGGAACCCTATTACACTGTTGGTGGGAATGCAAATTGGTGCAACCACTGTGGAAAACAGTATGGAGATTCCTCAGAAAACTCAAAATAGAATTACCATTTGATCTAGCAATCCCACTCCTGGGCATCTATCCAGAGCAAACCATGACTCAAAAAGACACATGTACTCCAGTGTTCACTGCAGCACTCTATACAATAGCCAAGTAATGGAAACAACCTAAATGTCCATCGTCAGAGGAGTGGATAAAGATGTGGTACATATACACAATGGAATATTACTCAGCCATTAAAAGGAAAGAAATAATGGCATTTGCAGCAACACAGATGGACCTAGAAATGATCATGCAAAGTGAAGTCAGTCAGTCAGCAAGATACCAACATCAAATGCTATCACTTACATGTGGAATCTAAAAAAAAAGGACACAGATCAGATACTGACTCACAGACTTTGAAAAACTTACGGTTTCCAAATGAGACAGGTTGGGGGGGTGGCGGATGCACTGCGGGTTTGGGATGGAAATGCTACAAAAATTTGGTTGTGAAGATTTTTGTACACCTATAAATGTAATAAAATTCATTCAGTAATTTAAAAAAAGAGGGAAGCTCCCGTGGTTAATGAATCTGACTAGGAACCATGAGGTTGCAAATTCCATCCCTGGCCTCGCTCAGTGGGTTAAGGATCCGGCGTGGCCGTGAGCTGTGGTGTATGTAGCTCGCAGACGTGGCTCGGATCCCGCGTTGCTGTGGCTGTGGCGAAGGCCGGCGGCTACAGCTCCTGTTAGACCCCTAGCCTAGGAACCTCCATATGCTGCGGATGCAGCCCTAGATAAGGCAAAAAGACAAAAAAATAAAAAATAAAAAAATTTTTAAAAAGAGTGCCTTCCTCCAGAGAAGTGTTATTATTTCCTTGTTTGTTTTATTTTTTTGCTTTTGCTGAGCGCTTATGGGCAGGGCTTATCGGAACCACCTTAAATCAAGTTCACGTTATTGAGTGTCCCAGAACCAGACAGCAATGAGAACGCTGTCAAATTGTTACAATAGTGGTTTAATTTATCCTCAAGGTGTAGTCCTCGGAAGTCCTTGCTTTTAGAGAAGAATATCTATCTGCCTGTTTTCTTCATGTCCCGAGCTTTGATTTCTAGCCTCCCTGCCCTTGCAGGTACCAAAACAAATTTTTATTTAATCAAAATTTAATTTACTTATAACAAATTATGGTAAAGAACCATTTCAACAGCACTCCTATATTAAGTTGAAACATCTGAAAAATATTTTTTAAATGCTATGTTTGTCTTATTTGTTGGAACCCTTCTAGACATTCAGCAAAGTTGGCCCGTCAAAGTTTGCTAAAAAGATACAACTTAATTTTACAAAGATTATTTCTCCTATAAAGTTATAAACAAATGTTAATCTAAGAAAATAATTTTTAAAAAACTACAATGTAGTTCAATTGATTTCTACTCACTCATGATTTGAAAATGTACTTGTGGAATAAAGGACTTTAAATACTTCTTACTTAAAAAAAAAGTCAGATTTACTACAATCAACAAATACTCTCAGGGCAGATTTTTAGTTTCGATATTTTCCCTTCAGTTTGGTCTGATTTGGTTGTTTCGTTCTCCCGTTACCTCTTATTTTTCAGGAAAAAAAGTATTGTTTAAATCAATCAGTTTTACTTATTTTCAGTGATAGAGTTGGTCCAAACAACCTGGCCCATCATGACTAGGAATCCCAATAAGTGGGTGGGTGAGTGGGGTGATGGCATGACATGGAACTTTCCTTTTTTTTTTGGCTTTTTAGGGCCACACCTGCAGCATATGGAGGCTCCCAGGCAAGGGGTCCAATGGGAGCTGCAGCTGCCAGCCTAGACCACAGCCACAGCAATGTAGGATCTGAGCTGTCTGTGATGCTTACCCCACTGAGCAAGGCCAGGGATCCAACTTGCATCCTCATGGATCCTAGTCAGGTTTGTTACCGCTAAGCCATAGCAGGAACTCCTATAAAGTGTTTTGTTTTGTTTTTTCTGTTTGTTTGTTTTTTGCTTTTTTTAGGGTTGCAGCTATGGCACATGGAAGTTTCCAGGCTAGGGGCAGAATTGGAGCTACAGCTGCTGGCCTACACCACAGCCACAGCAATGCAGAATCCGAGCTGCCTCTGCCACCTACACCATAGCTCACGGCAACGCCGGATCCTTAACCCACTGAGCGAGGCCATGGACGGAACCTGCATCCTTCTGGATCCTAGTCAGGTTCATTGCTGCTGAGCCGTGAAGGGAACTCTTGAAGCTCTGGTTCTTTATGTCTCGCGGCAGAGGATATTCAAGGAGAGGCAGAATGATAGCTAAGAAGCAGATTTATTGAGAGAGACACACACTCCGTAGACAGCGTGTGGGCCACCTCAGAAGGTGAGAGGCAACCCCAAATATGGGGTGGATAGTTTTTATGCACTGGGTAATTTCATACACTGATGAGTAGGAGGTCCAAAAGGTATATTTTAAAAGTAAGAAAAGAAGTTCCTGCTGTGGTGAAACAGGATTAGCGACGTCTTGGAATTGCTGGGACACAAGTTTGATCCCCAGCCTGGCACAGTGGGTTAACGGATCCATCCAGCATTGCTGCAGCTGTGACTTAGGTTGCAGCTCTGGCTCGGATATGATCCCTGGCCCAGGAACCCCATATGCTGTGGGGTAGCCAAAAAAGAAAAATATAAATAAAAAATTTTTTTAAAAGAAGAGAAAATATCTCTTGCTCCTGGTGAAGAATGGATTATAGATTAGCGAGAGGCCCTGCACTTGACCCTTGATAAAGACTAAATGCTATTCACCATCCTAGCTATCTGTGAGTCTAGAGTCGAAGAGCTCTCATGATGGCTCAACAGATTAAGACCCTAACATTGTGTCCATGAGGATGCGGGTTTGATCCCTGGCCTCATTCAGTGGGTTAAGGATCCAGCATTGCTGCAAGCTATGGTGTAGGTCACAGATACAACTCAGATCCTGCATGGCTGTGGCTGTGGTGTAGGCTGGCAGCTGTAGCTCTGATTCAGCTCCTTACCTGGGGACTTGCCCTGGGTGCGGCTGTAAAAAGAGGAAAAAAATTAAAAGCCTCCCGCCAACTCACGTTCATAAATTCAGTATTAATGGGCTTGTATAATTGTTAAGATGGTCCATGGGGTAGTCCATGCAGTGGTGTTTATCAAAATAAAACCAGGGCTAATGGAAGTGGGTCTGGGGGAAATGAAGATCTAGAGATGGTGGGCTGACCCAGAGATGCATCTCAGAGGAGGCAGCCTTGTCTTACAAGAGGTAAAGGACCCAGAAAGCATTGTCCCCACTACTCTTACAGGCACATCTTTTTTTTTTTTTCCATTATAGCTGGTTTACAGTTTTCTGTCAGTTTTTCAACTGTACAGCATGGTGACCTGGTTACGCCTAAACATATAGACTCGTCACAAGTGATTAGCCATAGCTCCTGGAGCTATACAGAAGGATCTCCTTGCTTTTCCATTCCAAAGGCAACAGTCTACAACTATTAACCCCAGACTCCCATCCCATCCCACTCCCTCCTCCACCCTCTTGGCAACCACAAGTCTGTTCTCCAAGTCTGTGATTTTCTTTTCTGTAGAAAGGATCATTTGTGCAGTATATTAGATTCCAGATATAAGTGATATCATATGGTATCTGTCTTTCTCTTTCTGACTTACTTCACTCAGTATGAGGGTCTCTAATTCCATCCATGTTGCTGCAAATGGCATTAGTTTATTCTTTTTTATGGCAGAGTAGTATTCCATTGTGTATATATATCACATCTTCCTAATCCAATCATCTGTCGATGGACATTTGGGTTGTTTCCATGTCTTGGCTATTGTGAATAGTGCTGCAATGAACATGCGTGTGCAAATGTCTTTCTCAAGGAAAGTTTTGTCCAGATACAGGCCAAGAGTGGGACTGCTGGGTCATACAATTTACAGGCACATTTTGATCGAAGGGAAGGCAGGTCAAGAGACATAGAAGTGAAGATGGAGATGGAGTTGGAAGGTAAGTAGCATGTCCTGGAGAACAGAACAGGTCTCCCTTGCCCTTCCTTTTTTTTTTTCTTTTTCAGCCACTCCCTCAGCATATGCAATTTCCTGGGCCAGGGACTGAATCCGAGCCATAGCTGCCACCTGGCACGACTGCAACCTAGCACGGCTATGGTAACACCGGATCCTTAACCCGTTGCACCACAGCAGGAACTCCCTCCCCTGCTTCTGAGAGTCCTTCTGACAGGTGTAGAGAGGGGTGTGAGAGGCTGGGGCTAGAGCCCTCCAAGGGGCAGGAAGGGCGCCAGCCCCACTCGTTGGATCTAGCATGGGCCTGGGGGCAGAGCTAAACTTCCAGATCTGGGAGTCCCCGTCATGGCACAGCAGAAACGAATCCGACTAGGAATCATGAGGTTTTGGGTTCAATCCCTAGCCTCGCTCGGTAGGTTAAGTATCAGGCGTTGCCATGAGCTATGGTGTAGGTCTCAGACGCGGGTTGGATCCCGCGTTGCTGTGGCTGTGGTGTAGGCCGGCAGCTGCAGCTCCAATTGGACCCCTAGCCTGGAAACCTCCATATGCCGCGAGTGTGGCCCTAAGAAGCAAAAAAAAAAAAAAAAAAAAAAGGAAAAAAGGGAAAGCCTTGGCGTTAAGGCATCATTCATGTATTACATAAATATGTCTTAGAGGCCCGCTCTTATCCTCTCCCCCTCCTTCATAGCACTGCTGCCATTTGTGATGGATTGATTTATACGTTTGTTCATCTCATTTTTTTTTCCCCAGCTCTACTGAGGTATGATTGAGAAATCAAAATTGATATATACGTGGGTTACGCCATGTGATTCGTTTGCAGCTGTATTCTAAGAGCCCGGCCTCCTGCCAGCCACACCGTAGTTGCTCAGTAAGCATTTACGGATGAATGCCAGGCCGGGGCAGGGATCCCCCGTGAGCCTTCAGAGCTTTCCGTCTCCAGGGAAAGCCAGAGAAATTTCTATCATCCCTCCCGAGGGCAGTTCTGAGATCTCTGCGAGAGCATCAGGTAAAGGGCCTGAGGGAGGAGATGAGGAGACAAGGCAGCGGAGGAAGGTGATGGGGCTGGAGCCCTGATAGGAGGCAGCAAGGGCGCCAGAAGATGGGCTGGGGGCGCGGGGGACGGCGCGAGAGAAAGCGCCCAAAGCAGGGCTGGAAGCCAAGCCGGGAGTGGGGCCAGGAGCGTGGGGGTGAAGCTCCCAAGAAGGGGGCTGAGCAGCCCAGAGCCACCTCCACCCCCCACCAGCCCCAGGCTTGGGGTGGGGGAAGAGAAGGCACCCAGCTCTGGGTCACAGGGGGACCGGGTGGAGTCTGGGCGCTGGGAGCTGTCCTGATGGGTCGGGAGAGTCCTGGCAGAGAGCTGCAGGCACCCGCCCTGGGGCTCTGTGGGGCCGGAGAGGGAGCTCTGCAGGAGGGGAGGCCAGGATGATTTAATCCCGCAGCTATGTGGCCGCTAATGAATTGCATATCCCCTCCCTGAGCTCAGCCTCCCGAGCAGCCCAGAGGCTAGAGGAGAGAGGAGGAAGCTGGGGGCCAAGGACAGACGAGTAAAGTGAGCCGCCTGAAGAAGAAGAAAAGGAGGGGACCTGGAGGGAGGGAGGGAAGAGGACGGGGGACCAGAGGAGGAGGTTGGTCTCCTGATGATAAGAAAATCAGCCTCAACGACCGACATACCCCTGTGCCTCCGCGGGAGGGGTCCCCATCATAAGTCAAGTTCACAAATGCAGGCCTCACGGTAAGGGGGACACAGGTGTCCCTCTGGGGGGGACATCCAACTGAAGGGCTTAGGGCAGAGCCACGCCACACAGAGGGTTAGAGCCAGCTCCCCTCTGAGCCCAGCTTCCCCTTCCCCCTGCCCAGTCCCTCCCCGCACCTCCGGTCTCCCCCCTGGCCTTCCGCTCCCCAAAACAAACAGTAGGGAAGTTGGCTGCCAGCCAGCCCGGAAAGGCTACTGCACTCAGAGGGCGCAGACAGACCTAACAGTTCAAGGGCCAGTAGCGGTAAGGACCACACCGCCCTTCACACAGCGGCACCTGTCACCGGAACCCAAACTTCTCTTCAAATCCACATGCGGCTCAAGGCAGGAGGGGGCTTATTCTTTTCCCCAGTAAAGATCTGAATCTAAGAAAGGAGACTGAATTACAGGAGGAGAGAGAGGCAAGGCAGACTGAAGGAAGAACTTCCCCCCAAGTTC
Source organism: Catagonus wagneri (assembly GCA_004024745.2). Lineage (NCBI taxonomy): Eukaryota > Metazoa > Chordata > Mammalia > Artiodactyla > Tayassuidae > Catagonus > Catagonus wagneri. Next base: position 891,078 of record PVHT020000151.1, on the reverse strand, counting down.
ATGGCAGCTTAACGTCCTAGGCTGATGAAGACCTGGGCGGGGGAGGTGGGGAGAGGTCAAGGTGGAGTGGAAAAGCCCAGGCTGCCTTCCTCTGACTCCTGGTACCCCTTTGCTAACTCTTTCGCCTCTCCTCGAGCCCTGGCCCACGGAGCAGACAGTCGGGGCTGCCAGCCACCATCCAAAACATGTTTTGCCTTTTTTGCCTTCATTCTGTGGCTTGGCTTCACCGGGGCCTGAAAATTCCCCACACCTGGGCTGGGCCAGGATGGGCTGCTCCAGTGTTAGCATCACTGTTTCCAGCCTGAAAGCCCTGTTCTGTCCTCAGGACAGCCTCTGGGACGGGACAAGCAGGTCCTAAGGTCCCAAGATCATCAAAGGGCAGCTTCCAGAGCTGCAAGGATGTGTGTGTGTCGGGGGGGGGAGGCAGGTATCAAGAGGCTGCAGTGTGGAGTCTCTGGGGTCTTGCCCCTAGTCCCACCCCAGAGGCCTCCCAAGAAAGACCGTCCAGGAGTTTCCATCGTGGCGCAGTGGTTAACGAATCTGACTAGGAACCATGACGTTGCGGGTTCGATCCCTGGCATCGCTCAGTGGGTTAACGGTCCGGCGTTGCCGTGAGATGTGGTGTAGGTCTCAGATGCGGCTCGGATCCTGCGTGGCTGTGGCTGCGGTGTAGGCCAGTGGCTACAGCTCCGATTAGACCCCTAGCCTGGGAACTTCCACATGCCACAGGTGTGGCCCTAAAATGACAAAAGGCAAAAAAAAAAAAAAAAAAAGAAAAAAGAAAGACCATCCACCGTGGTCTTCTAAGAGCCCGCTGGGGCGGCCGCATCAGCTCCCTATCTAGAAGTGACTGGATCAAAGCGGCATCATTTGTGTCCAGTAAATGACTTACTAGCTCGCAACCCTCGGCTCAGAGCTCCCTTGGCTAAATCCTCTGTCGACAGCCGCCAAGGCCAGTATAAACAGTACAAAGGAAACACAGTGTCTCTTGGCGAGGACACTTCATAACAGCGCTCTGGATTCTTCCACGATGCTCTGGATTCCTGAGCCACGGCTCTACAAATAGTCCTCCTTTACCGTGACTCTGTGGGTTCAGACAGTTGTCCCAGGTCTTGGCGCCATGACTGTTCGGTCTCTGTGCTCGGTTTTAGAGACTAAGCCCCTCGAACTGCTCCCGAGGCCCCCCGCTACCCTTGGACACCGACGGGCGAGGGGGGACAAAGATGAAGCCGATCAAGGCTCTTCTTTCCCACACCATCAAGCGGAAGAATGCCTTCTCCCACTGCTCGTGGGAGATGCCAGTTTAACGGGGAGACCCAGCTTCTTGTCTAGGGGAGCGTCCGACCTGAGAGTCTGAGGGCAAGACCACGCCGTGCAACGAGCAGACAAAGGCGATCTAAGAACAAACCACAGGAAGCGGGAGGGAGGAGAAGGCAGAGGGAGTGTATGAATAGATGGCCTGCAGGGATCGGCTCAGGTGGACCACCTTCCCTGGATGAAGGGTGCTTCGACATCATCTCTAGGGCAACACGGTGGCTCCAAACTGGAGAACCAAGCCAGGCCCACGACAGCTACCGAAAGGGCATATTCTCTCTCTCCGTAGGTTTCAACCTACCGCCCCGTGTCCACAGCCCCAGGAGACAGCAGGAGCCTCAGGCAGCATAGACAGGAGTTCACGGACACACTGCTGTGACACCCCACGGTAGCAGGATGAACATGGCAGCCTGAGAAAGGAGAAAAGGAGTGTCCGTCGTGGCGCAGTGGTTAACAAATCCGACTAGGAAGCATGAGGTTGCGGGTTCGATCCCTGGCCTCGCTCAGTGGGTTAAGGATCCGGCGTTGCCGTGAGCTGTGGTGTAGGTTGCAGACGCGGCTCAGATCCCGCGTTGCTGTGGTTGTGGCAAAGGCCGGCGGCTACAGCTCCTGTTAGACCCCTAGCCTGGGAACCTCCATATGCCGCGGGTGCGGCCCTAGATAAGGCAAAAAGACAAAAAAAAATGGAGAAAACTGAGGCTGAGAACATTGGCTCCTGTCTTTGCGTCTGGCTGGGTCCTTTCTGTCTGGCAGACAGGAATCAGTAGGTGGCCGGGGGTGGGCAACCACTGAGCCCTGTGATCTGGCTCTGAGTAGGGCCAGGGCCGTGCACAGGAGGAAGGGTTGGGGGGGTGAGACACAGAGGGGGCACCCCTCCCTGAACCGCAGGCCAACCGGTCATTTTTCCAGGCCGGGCAAGCAGAGCAGCATACGAGAAAAAAAAAGGAGGCTGAGGCTCACGCGCGTAATGAGAGGAGTGGGCGAGCATGGTGTCACCTGCTGGAAAAGAGAGGCCAGCCCTGTGATCTCAGGAAAAGCCACAGGCCAGGTCTCAAGTGATACACTGGTCAACCCGGCCTGGCCCAGGGATACTGTGAATTGAGTAGGGTAGGAATCAAGTCATATCACGTTTTACTAACCAACACCCCTGTCCACCCCCCCCACCAACATAACTCCCTAAGAATTACTATTCGTTTTGCAAACATTAACTGTATTGTGAAGACAGCATGGACGCTGGAGCCAGGCTGTCTGAGTTCAAATCCTGGCTTTGACACTTCGAAACTATGCAATGGGGATAATAATAATAGCACGTACCCTTCTGTGGTTGTTACGAGGGTTAAATGAGCTAATGAACTGTAAAGTACATGCATGACACTCACTAAGCCCCTGTAAGTGTTAGCTCTTCTGACCATTATTACTTCTCTGTCAGGTCCTTTGCCAGGAGCTGGGTCTCTGTCTTGGAGACGCTCTGATCACATTTCAAAGGAGGTAGACAGGGAAATGAGCAGTAACTGCACTGTGTAGTAAGTGCAGAAACAGAGCTGTGGCCCAGGGGAGCACGGGCAGGGCAAGTTAACTCTGCCCATGGATATCGGGGAGCGCTTCATACAGGAGCAAACATTGGATTTGGGCTTCACAGGGTGAATAGGAGTTTGCCGATGGAGAATAAGGAAAGAGGCACATGTGAAGCTGAACTGAGTAGAAGCCTAGAGTTGTGACAACCTGGGAACACACAACCTCGTGAATCTGGCTCTCGGGTTCTAGAGGAGTTATGGAAGGAAACGAGAAGAACAGGAAAGCCAGGTCAGAGGGCAAAGGCATTTGAACTTTGTCCTGTAAACAACTGAGAGACACCGTAGCACTTGAAGCAAAGGGATTACATGATCAGGTTTGTGTCTGGGGAAATAACACACTTGCTGGGTCATGGAAAATAGATTAGAAAGTGAGAAGGCTGCAGAAAAACACACACGGGAGGATTTTGCAATGGCTTTTGGGCAAACACAAAAGAGAAGAAACTATTCTGGGGCTTCTGGCCTGACTGCCAGATTACACAAGGGCCAGGGTACAGGGTACTGACACCTACAGTGTGTCGGGACTGTGCCAGGTCCCAGGGCTCCAGGCGAGAATCAGATTCGACCCAGGCCCTTGGGGAGCTGGTAGACCTGGCCGACAGAGGAGGGCAGGGCGGTGGTTCAGGTCCTGGGTGGGACACATGCTAGGAGACCCCTGGGGGGCAGGGACAGCGTGCTCACCGCTACCCGTGGGGTGGGAGAGGAATGTCCCAGCATCCTAGAGGATGCTGGGGGCCAGAAGGAGCAGAGGCAAAAGATGGGGACATGTGGAGCAGCCTGGAGGATTCCAAGCGCTGCGAGACACTCACAGGGCTGGGGCCTAGAGTCTGAGCAGTGGGGCCGGAGAAGGAGGCAGCGGTCAGAGCACAGAGCTTGAGCTGCATTCTCTAGGCCTGTCATTCTCAGCCAAGGGTGTGGATCCCAGTCTCTCGTGGTGGCAGCAGACTTCAGAAACACAGATCTACTTGAATCAGCATCTCTAAGGGTGGGGCTCAGGCATTTTAAGAGCACATTCACCATGGGGCTATGTACGAACCACGGTTGTGGGGACAGGGAGCCACTAAAAAGCGCCCGGGTCAGATCCGTGCCTTCCAAAGAGCCAGGTGGAGGGTGGCGGGCAGAAGGAGGGGCCAGACAGGGAGACCCTTGTGGGTCATGCCACAGCAGGTGACGGGGGAGGCTGCAAAGCCATTAAGGAAACAACACTTGGGAAGTCTGTAGCGGGGGTGGGGATGGGGGATGGGGAGTAAGGAAGTGAGGAATTGAGAGTAACTGTATTTTTTTTTTTTGCCTTTTGTCATTTTAGGGTCGCACCCGCAGCATGTGGAGGTTCCCAGGCTAGGAGTCTAACAGGAGCTGCAGCTGCTGGCCTACACCACAGCCACAGCATCACAGGATCCGAGCTGCGTCTGCAACCTACACCAGAGCTCACAGCAATGCCAGATCGTTAACCCACCGAGCAATGCCAGGGACTGAACCCGCAACCTCATGGTTCCTAGTCGTATTCGTTAACCACTGTGCCACGATGGGAACTCCCAACTCTGTATTTTTAATGATGAGAAACGAGCCAGATCAGTGGTTTACAACAGTGTCAAGCATGAGGATTTCTCTGCAACATCAAAAAAAAAAAATGCAATGATACTTAAACTTGCATTCATAGAAAATGTCTAAGGATACCAGCTACATGAATTCAGAGATTATTTTAAAGAATTTGCATTATATTCAGCATAAGACAAAAAACCACACATCACTTATATGTGGAATCTAAAATATGGCAAAAATAAACTTATCTACACAACAGAAACAGCCTCACAGACATAGAGAACAGACTTGTGGTTGCTAAGGGGGACTGGGGGTTTGGGGTTAGCAGATGCAAACTATTATATATAGGACGGATCAAACGATATTCGGTATCCTGTGATAAACCGTAACGGAAAAGCATATATATAAATAGACATATACAACTGAAATCACTTGCTGTACATCAGAAATTAGCACAACATTCTAACTCAACTGTTCTTCAATGAAAGAAACCAAAAAAAAAAAAAGAAAAAATTACAGCTGGATATTAGGCCCAGATGTTATGACTTGCAAAAGGCAGTTTTTTACAGCATAAATATTGTTCGGCTGAAGCTCCAGGAAGATGTGACTGGGGGCAGAAGTGACATCTCCGCGCCTAGGAGGACCTCACCTTAGTGGGCAGAAGTTTATCGCCAGTCCCCTGAGCCTGGCTTCTGGAGGACCTGGGGAACTCTGGAAGCAGTGCTGACCGAGCAGCCTCTCCAGGCCAGTGCTCTGATCACAGCAGCTGAAGGAATAGCGGGACGGCTCAGTTGGCCCGCAGATTGATGACCTTGAGATAGGATGGGGGACAAGGAGCAGAAAGGGACTCCCCCCACCGCCCTGCGCAGTGCAGCTGCGCTCCCTGCCTGGCTGCAGGCACGCTCCCTTTCTTCCTCCCCTGTCTTGGCCCTGCCCTCTGGTGACCAGAGCAGATCAGCTCTGTGCTCCCTGCCCCAGGGGGAGGCAGGAAATGGAAGCGAGCTGCAAGTTCTTTGGCTTCGGTTTGCCACCAGCCAGAGCCCTTTGGTGTTTCTGAGAACACGTGCTATGTCTTGTAAAGCAGACAAGGAAGTTTCCTCCCTGGCTGGGATCGGGCCAGGGGAGAATGCAGGGTCCGTGGGGGCCCTGGCTGGCCGAGTGCCAGGAGCCAGAAAGGAAATGACAGCTATGTCTCCAGAAAGGAAATGACAGCTCTGCACACAGCCTCAGAAAGTGTCAGAGGGCAGCAAGCCGGAAGGGCTCTTGGGACGAAAGGTGCACGGGGGATGAAACAAGAATTGCCCCAGCAGCCCCGCAGCCCTGAGGAGAGGGACATCCAGGACTGGGATGGAGTTTTCCACCCATCCCAGTGACATGAGTGCTCAGATTCAGAAATTAAATTAGCCGAGAAAGTTTAAATTTTTTTTCTTTTTCGGGCCGCGCCCGCAGCATAGGGAGGTTCCCAGGCTAGGAGTCTAATCGGAGCTGTAGCCGCCGGCCTACACCACAGCCACAGCAACGTGGGATCTAAGCCGCATCTTCAACCTTCACCACAGCTCACGGCAACGCCAGATCCTTAACCCACTGAGTGAGACCAGGGATCGAACCCGCCTCCTCACGGATACTAGTTCGGTTTGCAACCCTCTGAGCCACCATGGCAACTCCTAAATTACGGAATAATTTAACTCCTGAGTCGATAGGCTGCAATTAATACCTGCCACACACAGATGAGAAAACTGAGGTGCACGGAGGGCCAAGGAGCAGCCCGAGGCCTCGCAGTTTGCCTGGAAAAGACAGAGCCAGAACTGGACCCAAGTGTGTGCGACCGCAAGCCCAACGCTGCTCACCTTAAAGACGGGGCGGGAGGAGGCGACAAGCCCAAATGCCTATCAAGAGGGGCGGGTCAGACAAACATGGAGCAAGGAGCCAGAGAGAGAGTTCTGAACCCTGATGGAGCGGTCAGCAAGCTGTCCTACTGGGTGAAAATAAAAGTGCACAGTCGCTTGTGCCTACTGCTTGTAGGTGCGTTAGATAAGTTTGGTAGGACACGCGATGCTGCTGTGCTCACTACGCCCTGGGGGGAACCGGGTGATGGGGAGACAGGCAAGGGGAGACGACATTTTCCTGGTACAACCTTTTGCACTTTTTGCATCTTGAATCAAGAGACGGTATTACCGCTTCATGTTTTGAAAATAATGACATTTTTTAAAAAGGGAGCGACAGCGAATCTCCTTGTGCAACCCTCTCAAATGCAGTGAAACAGACTGCCCACTGAGCCCCCGGGGTGTGCCAAGCCCCAGGAGGGTGCCGTGGGTTATTCCGCGATGAGCGGGAGGCTGCCTTTCGCCACCGGGAGCCACTCACCCCAGACAACCCAGGCCCCCCGGGCTGGGCGGTAGGATAAGCAACCGCAGGATGCCCACAGCTCCTCCCCCGTTGCCCATGTGTCCAGACCCCCAAGCACCCCGGGCTGAGAGCCTCCGTTGGTGAAGGGGTGAGGGTCCCCCCCCCAGGTCCACTGTGGCCTCACGGAGCAGTCTGAGCCAAAAATGCTCCTTCCTGGCCGAGTCTCCAGACAGGGCAGCGGGGAGAGGGGAGTCTGAGCCACCTCCCTATGGAAAAGATCATACACAATCGCGCCCTTTCTTCTCTTGCTTGAAGCGCTCGCGGCTTGTAACTCAGCAGCAGTTACTGCGCAGAGCAAATAAGCAATGAGCTCTCGAGATGGGATTTCAGCCTGGGTGGGAAATGGGGCTGGGATCCACCTCACTGGAGAGCCATCCCCCCACCCCCGCCTGCATGTTTCTGCCCCCTTGCCACGCTGCCCCCAGCCCCATCCTAGGACTGGGCAACCACAGCAGGCTGGGTAACCTGACTTTCCACCACTGGTCCCAGCACCCACTTCGCGTTGCCCTTGACACATGAAAAAGAGCTGAACACCTCCCTTGGGGTGAAGCTACATCAGCTGGTGTCCCTGAAGCCCCAGGAAGGAAAGCTCTACAGAGAGTGACAGTGTCAGGTCACTTCAGCCAACCTACATTTCACATCCCCTGACAGAGAACCAAGCAACCTCTAGAGTGGGAGGCGGGGTGCTGGTTCTTGAATCCTGGCTTGGCCTCTTCCTGGCTATAGCTCTTTTTGGAGGATGCTAAGGATCTGGCTCTATGAAGCCATGAATCCCAAAATGCTCTCCCAGCCAGTGCTCGCAGTGATTGTCTGTTATCCTGGGAGTCCCCGAGGCAGGTTGCGGCTGGACAGGCCCGTATGTGTGAGAACCCTCACCAGCAGCTCAGAGTAGCAGGCCTGAAATATTAACCAAGGTGTCCTCCCGACCTCAGATCTCAGGCTCTCTTCACATTTGCTAGAAGAGAATTTAGATGTTACTTAATACAATCTAGATTTTTTTTTTTTTTTTAGGGCTGCAACTGTGGCATATGGAACTTTCGAGGCTAGGGGTCAAGTCGGAGATGCAGTTCCCAGCCTATGCCACAGCCACAGCAATGCCTGATCTGAACCGCATCTGTGACCTACACCGCAGCTCACGGCAATGCCGGATCCTTAACCCACAGAGCAAGGCCAGGGATGGAACCTGCATCCTCATGGATGCTAGTAGGGTTCGTGACCCGCTGAGCCACGACAGGAACTCCCACCCTTGCATTTTCAAGGGACAAACTGAGGCCAGAAGGGGAGAGGAACATTGCCAAAATCCTACCATGAGGAAGAGGCCAAGCCAGAATTCAAGAACCAGCCCCCTGCCTCCCACTCTAGAGGTTGCTTGGTTCTCTGTCAGGGGATGTGAAAGGTAGGCTGGCTGAAGTGACCTGACACTGTCACTCTCCGTATAGCTCCCCAATTTGTCCCAACTCACTGAACTGCTCAGTTGCTGCCCCTAGACCAGTGGTTGTGACCCAGCCTTCTTCAAAGACCAGCAGTGAGTAACTGAATGAGGTAGTCTCTCTAGGCCCTCGGCCCTAGAGCAAGAAAGCCTGGAAGGACAGTGACTGTGTTAAAATGGGAAGCACTTGCCTTGCCTAAACGCTGCAAATCCAATTTAGAAAGATATCCATGTTTCCGAGTTCTCACGTGGTTCAGCAAGTTAAGGATCCAGCATTGTCACTGAAGTGGCTTGGTCACTGCTATGGCACAGGTGCAATCCCTGGGAACTTCCACATGCTGAAGGTGCAGCCAAGAAAGGAAGGAAGGAAGGAAGCAAGGAAGGAATGAGGAAGGAAGGAAAGAAGGAAGGGAGGGAAAAAGAAAGAAAGAGAAGAAGGAAGGAAGAAGGAAGGAAGGAAGGAAGGAAGGAAGGAAGGAAGGAAAGAAAGAAAGAAAGAGAAAGAAAAGGACCAAAAAACATGGGAAAAATCAGTATTTCTCAAAATCTCTAATTATTAGAGAAATGCAAATCAAAACTACAATGAGGTACCACCTCACACTGGTCAGAATGTCCATCATTAATAAGTCTATAAATAATAAATGCTGGAGATGGTGTGGAGAAAAGGGAACCCTGCTTCAATGATGGTAGGAAGGTAAACTGGTACAACCACTATGGAAAACAGTATGGAGGTAACTTCGAAAACTAAATATGGAACTACCATGTGACCCAGCAATCCCAGTCTGTGTATATATCTAGACAAAACTACTGTTCAAAAAGATACATGCAGGGAGTTCCCTTCATGGCTCAGCGGTTAACAAACCTGACTAGGATCCATGAGGATGTGGGTTCGATCCTTGGCCTTGCTCAGTGGGTTAAGAATCCAGCATTGCTGTGAACTGCGGGGTAGGTAGAAGACGTGTCTCAGATCCCACATTGCTGTGGCTGTGGTGTAGGCCAGTGGCCTCAGCTCTGATTCGACCCTAGTTCCCCTGGCCTGGGAACTTCCATATGCCATGAGTGTGGCCCTAAAAAGGAAAAAAAGAAAAGAAAAAAAATGATACATGCACTTGTAGGTTCGTAGCAGTACAGTTTGTGATACTCAAGACATGGAGACAACCTAAATGTCCATCAACATATGAATGGATAAAGAAGACGTATACACCTATACACAATGGAATACTACTTGGCCATAAAAAAGAATGAAATAACACCATTTGCAGCAACATAGATGCAACTAGAGCTTCTCATACTAAGTGAAGTAAGTCAGAAAGAGAAAGACAAATACCATATGATATCACTTATATGTGGAAACTAAAATGAGGCACAAATGAACCTACCTACAAAACAGAAACAGATTCACACACAAAGAGAACAGACTTGAGGTTGCCAAGGGGGAGAGAGTGGGATGGACTGGGAGTTTGGGATTAGTAGATGCAAACTATTACATTTAGAATGGATAAGCAATGAGGTTCTACTGCATAGCACAGGGAACTGTATCCATTTTTCTGGAGTAGACCATGATAGGCAATAATATTTTTTTAAAAGTATATATATGTGTATGAGTGAGTAACTTTGCTGTAGAGCAGAAATTGTCACTGCATTGTAGATTAACTATATTTATTTTTTTTATTCTTTCTTATAGTCTGTTTACATTGTTCTGTCAAACTGTAATTTAAAAATACATCAATGTTTCAAAATATACCAGTGGGGTATATGACAGTGGGATCCACAGATGGAAGGAGATGGATCATGAGTTGATAACTGTTGGAGCTGGGTATTAGGTACATGGGGGTTCTTAAGACAATTCTGTACAAACGTGTGTACATTTACATTTTTTCATAATAAAAAGTTTATTAGTAGACTATCAAAAAAACGCTGTGTCCTCAAGCCACAGTAGATTACCACTTAGCCAACTCTACTCTAGACCTTTCTGAATATCCACCTGGTCGTCTCTGTTCCTCCTTTCAATTCTCTCTGCATAGCCTCAGCCAGGGGAAACTCAGCAGAGCTGGAAGGACACACCGGCTTGGAAAGGGCTTAGAGTTGGTCATCATCGATGCCCAAGAGTATAGACTCTGGGGATTCAGATAGACCTCATAAAAATTGTTGCAAACCATGCACCTGCACTCTGTCCAACCCCACCCACCTCCAGCCTTCTTATCCTCCCTGCACTTCATAACATCTTGCTCACCTCTCTTTTTCCTTTTTCTGCTTTTAAGGGCCGCGGGTGCAGCGTCTGGAAGTTCCCAGGCTAGGGGTCCAACCGGAGCTGCAGCGGCCAGGCTAACACCACAGCCACCACAATGCGGGATCCGAGCTACCCCACAGTTCACAGCAACGCTGGATCCTTAACCCACTGAGTGGGGCCAGGGATGGAACCCGAGTCCTCATGGATACTAGCTGAGCCGCAACGGGAACTCCTTGTTCACTTTTTTTTTTTTGTCTTTTTGCCTTTTCTAGGGCTGCTCCTGCGGCATATGGAGGTTCCCAGGCTAGGGGTCTAACAGGAGCTGTAGCCGCCAGCCTTCGCCACAGCCACAGCAATGCAGGATCCGAGCCGCGTCTGCGACCTACACCACAGCTCACGGCAATGCCAGATCCTTAACTCACTGAGCGAGGCCAGGGATCGAACCCGCAACCTCATGGTTCTAGTCGGATTCATTAACCACTGAGCCACGACAGGAACTCCCTTGTTCACCTTTCTTGAAAGCTCCTGACCACCTACCACACCAAGGGAGACGAGCAAAGCTAGGGTCTGATGTCTTCAGTCTGCAGAAGGGGACATGAACACTTCTGATGAAAAATAAAATGCATGCATGTCCCAGCACACCCAGGGTTAATGAGTATGGACAGCAGCTGCACACTGTCCTCCAGCGGGACTTCGCCAGCCAGTGTGGAAGGCACAAGGTTTTGGGTGGAAGAGGGATGAAGAAAAGAAGGTGCAGGTTTTATTTTTTCCTCCCTGTTTTTTAGTCTGCCACCATTCATCATAATCCCTCTCCAAAAGCCTAACATCTTCCCGGCTTGTAAAATGCTCTCGTATTGGAGTTCCCATTGTGGCGCAGCGGTTAATGAATCTGACTAGGAACCATGAGGTTGGGAGTTCGATCCCTGGCCTTGCTCTGTGGGTTAAGGACCCGGTGTTGCCGTGAGCTGTGCTGTAGGTTGCAGACGTGGCTCGGATCCCGCGTCACTGTGGCTGTGGCGTCGGCCGGCGGCTACAGCTCCTGTTAGACCCCTAGCCTGGGAACCTCCATATGCCACGGGTGTGGCCCTAAAAAGCAAAACTAAATAAATACACAAAATAAAATAAAATGCTCTCATATTTATATCATCTAATCTTCCCGACACTGTGAGGAAGGTATTATCCCCATTTTCTAGATGAGGAAACTGAAGCTCCACGTGATCAAGTGACTTACCCGAGATGAACCTAGTTTGTAAGAGGCAGAGCCCAGGACTGCTGATCCTAATTGCGATGTTCTTCCCTCTGTCGCCAGAGTGGGGAGGGGAGGAGGGAGTTCCCATCCCTGGGCTCGGCAGCCCTCCAAGGACCGATGATAGAACAAGTAAATCCCATTGAGGTTTTTAAGTAGTCAGCTGAGGTCGCAGGACGTTTTGATGGGCAGCTACTTGACACTCAGCTGTAAGTGTGTTGTAGTTTTTCGGTCGAGGGGACTTGAGAGAGGTAATGGTCTTACTTGAATGGGATGACACGGACAAGGGACACAGGGATTCCCCCGTGTACTTTGGGGGGAGGCGACTAAATGGCCCCCAAATCTCTCCTGAGTATAATACACACAGAGAAGCTGGCACCATCCACATGGATGGTGACTTTAAGTCTTACAGCCAATCTTTATTGTGTCTCACCTTTGCGGTGTGATCCCAGGTCAGACTTTCCATCTCTGGTCCTTAGAGCATCCCAAACCAAGGCTACGTCCCGGGCTAGCTTGTCCCAGCAAGACTCCACTCCCTCAGCAACCTCTCAGAGAAGGCAACCTAGGGACGGATTGCCTCTGCTTTTAAAGGAAACATCCCCCACCCTTCGCGTCTGGGAACTGAACGCGGGGCGCGGAGGGCATCAGAAGCAAGGCAGTTGTCAGGAGAAAGAATGAAAACAGTCCGGGGCTGGACCCAGCCCTCCAGCCCTGGCCCGCACAGAAGTTGCTTTTCATTCCTTTTCCTCTGTTAATTTGGCTTGTTTTCCAAACATGGGTCAAACGATCTCCCTCCCAGAAGCAACCGCAGAAGGAAATGTTATTAAAAAAAAAAAAAATGAGTCCGTTAGTGGGCATGGTGTGTGGATGAAGTCTTTGGGAGTTTTGGCTGCTAAATAAAGACTTTATTGTTGTCATTCCTCCTTTCCCAAGCTCCCTGCCTCTCTCCTCTCCTCCCTCCCTCCTCTTCCCCCCCTCCCTCCTCCCCTCCCTCTCTTAGGATCTGGATCCCTCCCTCCCCCTAAACCTAATCTCCCCACCCCAGTAGGATCCAGTGGAAGAAAAGTCAGGCAAACGCGAGCACGCACGCACACCACGGGGGAGATCAGAACTTCCAGCTGGCTCTCTGCTGCCACAGCTCCACCAAAGGGTGGCGGGAATCGGAGGGAGCCTTTGCCGGACACTAAACCCAGAGCTGAGAGGAGAGGCAGGTGGCACAGGTAAGCCCAGGCTGGGAGGCGGGGAGGAGGACCCCTGCCTTCAGCCGGTCTCCTGCTCCGCCGTCCAACCTCATTAGGACTCCAGTCTCTTTAGCTTTGCCTTCCTTCCTTCCACCCACCACAGCTGCCTGCTTTCAAAGGAGGCCAGACGAATTTTTCCTCGTTTCTTCTCCCCCCCGCCCCCGCTTTCTTCTCTTCATCATTTCTCTACCCATGAACTTGTTTTGCTGCAAAAGTGAAACTTCCTTGATACAGATGTTGCTTGTATCAAGCAGAGTGACAACCCACACAGCATTTCTGCAAATCAGGTTCCCAGAGACAGCCTGCTCTGGAACCCATTTCTCTGAACCTTTCACGTTTTGTCACACGCTGTGGCAGGCACACACACGTGTCACACAGGCTAGGCTTTCACTCCACATGCACGCACACAAACACACACACGGTACAAAGGCATCCTGTCCATTCACCTCCACTCTGATTGCACTGGACATGCAGCCTTAGACCACATAGTGCCCAGACACCAACAGGGACACACACACACACACACGCGCGCGCACACACACTGCCTCTTGTCTCTCACCCTCTCGCACGCCTCCCCAGCTGTACGAGGAAAGAGCAAACGCGTTTTCCCACTGAGACGGTGGAACCGAAAGAAATCATGTGTCCTGCCTCCAGCCTGAGCAGGAAGGGGACGAACTAGAGCAAGAGCTGGAAGGCTATCTTTGCTCTTCAGAACTTAATCAGGCAGGAGCAGGAACAAATAGCTTTGCCATCTGAACGGTGTCCTCCCTCGTGCCTCTGACTTTGTCTGTCTCACTGGTCCAAAGCACTTGTCCTTTTGGAAAGAGAAGAAAGCCACCCTGCTCCCAAGCCTTGGAGGTCCCGATTCTCAGCTCTGGGTGGTGGTGGTTGGGGGGCGGGGGAGGGCAACTCATTTCCTTCTTTTCTGCAAGCATGTTTCTCTTTCAAGCCACTTCACAATGATGCCGGGTTGGCTAGGGGTCCCCGCAGGAGAGGAAAAGACATTGTGTTTCCTTAATCGGTCAGGGAGGGAAAAACAAGTGGGCGAGTGATTGCAGCTTGTTTCCAAAGCGGGTGGACCCTTTCTTCCCACCCCCACCCCCCAGCTCATTCCAGGACCGAGAGAGCTGCCCCAAGGCAGGCAGGGCATGGGCCAGATTAAGGTCCTCGAATACACCTGAGCTTCACAGTCACCTGGGGGGCTGGGGGCCGGGGGGGAGGAGAAGGGTGCTTCCTGAAAATACAAAGCCCTTGCTCCAGAACCACTGCCTCGAGACCCAGGAATCCGTTGTCGTTTTAGGACTCGAGAGCACCTGAACCAGGGGGCCTGAGGGGGGGGTCCCACGTGGGATTGAAGAGCACAGGCAGTAGTATCTGGGCAGAAGGCCCATGTGGCTTCCTGGGCAAGGACAGTCCGATGGCAGAGCTCCAGAGACTTCCAAAGGGGCCACCCTCTTTTGCAGAGTAGAAGCAAGCACTGGGGCGGGGGGACAGGGAGGATCTCCTGTGAGCTCTCCCCCTCCCTTCTCCGGACAAGCACTGGCAGCCAGACCATGGGAGAACATTCCAGAAAGAAAATTCCCCCAAAGTAGCTCCAAAGAGCTTATGTTTTTCCCTTACCTGCTAATCTGCCTGCCCTGGGCCCCGAGCCCTTCTGGGTCCCGCCCCCTCCTCCTGCCCAACAGCTGTCTGTTCTGATGGCTCACACGGGGTGGGGAGGGGGGGGAGCAGCCCCATTTATGGGGCCTGTGGGGGAGGCTGGAAGGGGCCGAAAAGCCAGGCGCAAAATGCTGGGAGGGGAAGTCATGAACCGCAGTGGGACACCACGGCCAGCGGAGGACGTGAGACTGCACCATCCCCGGGCCAGCATCCTCTCACCTGCTCGCTGCAGGAAGGTTCGGTGTGGGACTGGCGAGCTGGAGGGACTGAGCGAATGGTCCCCGTTTCCCAAATGGCTGGGGGGCATCTATCTCTCTAATTCATTGGTTCTGAGACCCAAGTGTCATGTCACAGACCCCGAAGGGGAGGAAGCTGCTCTGTGTGGAAGCTGGGGACAATTCATGAGCCACACGCCTGCAAACATCCTTGCCTCCCAGGGGTCTGCCCTCTAGCCAAGCTGAAGGGAAAGCAACTCTGTGGCTTTACAATAATGTGAACAACAGCTGCACCTTCACCGAGCACTCCCTTGTCACGCATTTATTCATTTACCTCAAAACCAAATGGGTGTGAGTGTGCCCATTTTACAGATAAGGAAGCTGAGGTTTGGCAGAAGTGAGAGACACACACACACACACCCCGAGAGCATCCAACTAACAGCTGAAGAGTTACAGGGTTGAGACCCAAGTCTGCAAGCCCCCAAAGTACCAGAAGATTCTTGTAAGCTTTCTTTAGAGATTGGAGATGCTAGAGGATGGAAACAGAGCAAAGGATACGGTGAGGTGACAGCCTGTCAGACAACAAGAGACCTCTCACCTTTGCTTCTTCCGCAGGCCCTTGGAAAGGAAAACTTGCTCTTCGGGACTAGTGGCTTGAGGCCAAAGTAACATTCTGTTTGCCCTTGGCCTTGCGATAGACACTGGAGAGACGGATGGTCCTTTGCTAAGAGTGCCGTATTTATTTTTAGAACTTTCGGATCTGCAGCGCATTTGAAAATCATTTATCACACTGATTTCTGAAAACAACTGGGTGAGGAGGAGAGGGAGAGGGAAGATTTGGTGACCCCCCATTTTACAGACAGCGAAACAGAGTCCGAGAAGAGGGTCTTGTCACCAGGTAGCAATAGATGCGTTGAGACCCTGTGTCCCCTCTCTCTCGTATGAACCAGTGGGTCTCCCTGCCGCTGCCCCAGTCAGGCTCAGCCTTCTACTGATTTCACTGCCCAGGAAAGGGACAACTGCGTCAATGATGCGCTGACTTTGTCACGCCTCCATTCAGTCTTTTCCTTACCCCGGGACCCCCCAGCCCCAACTGGAGGGCTTGGAAGGGTCTCAGGCAGCCTGGGATAACCTGCCTCACTGTGCTGCTGACAACAGGGGGAGGACCCCCGATCCTCCTGGCTCCCAGCTCCCTTCTGCGCTTCAGGAAGAGGTCAAGGGAGCAGGATTAGACGGAAAGAAGGGAAGGAAGAAAGAGGGTCAGCCCTGTGTCCGAGGGCGTGGCTCTGTGGGAGCGGCAGCCACATCCTCGGTGTAGGGTCACTGGCCGCGTTAAGCCGTGGAGGCTCAGGGCTGACCAGCTAGATGGGAGATCCGGCAAGGGAAAAAAAGAAAAACGACCTCAGGAAGCAATGTGGAGTGATCCTCTGCCATGCAAAGGAAACACACCCAACCTCCCTCCCAGCCCAACCCCAATCCCAGACTCTCCCCAAACTAAGCCAATCACCCTTAAATTTGCTCTAATGACTTCGCAAACCCATCCCTGCCCTGACGCGCACCATTGCAAGAGTCCTGGGTATTTGAACCTCAAATGCATGAGCTCATGGGCTACACAGGGACGGGGCTCTCTCACTTTTAAAAAATCAGTCTCCCTAGAAAATTTGCTCTTTTATAAGCAAATAAAGGAATAAACGAAACCCCTGCCATTTGTAGAGATTTTATGCTCTACAGCATATGCCTGGATGTGGGTGACCTCACTGGATCCTCACCCAGTTGAGGAGCCTGGGCCCCAGGGAGAAGGGTCAAAGCCAGGATTCAGGATCAGATATCTAGGACTTGGAATCGAAATTTGAACTTAAAACTCTCTTACAAAATGTTCTTTTAAAAAAAAAAAAGGAAAAGAAAATGTTCTTAAATGATGGAGTTCCCAGCATGGCTCAGCAGTTAACGAATCCGACTAGGAACCATGAGGTTGCGGGTTCGATCCCTGGCCTCGCTCACTGGGTTAAGGATCCGGCGTTGCCATGAGCTGTGGTGTAGGTTGCAGATGCGGCTCGGATCTCGCGTGGCTGTGGCTGTGGTGAAGGCCGGCAGCTACAGCTCCTGTTAGACCCCTAGCCTGGGAACCTCCATATGCCGCGCATGCGGCCCTAGAAAAGACAAAAAAAAAAAAGCATTCTTAAATGAGAGCGTGAATTTGGGATTAGTCGAAGCAATTGCTTTTCCCCTCACGCACGAGCTGCTTTTTTGAGAGCCGATGCTGGTGGACAGGGCGCAGGAGGTCGGTGCTTTAGGTGAGCCGCATAAATTCATGGACCAAGCAGTGAGCACAGCCCAGCAGAAAGCTGGGAGGTGGAGAGGTGTGCGCGTAAAGGCACAAGAAATTTAAAAAAATCACACACACTTATAACCCACCCTAAGGGAGCTTATGCCTGGACAGAAAGTTCTAGAAGACAGGAACAGAAGAAGGCGTGACTTTGGGCTTTGTGGGGGAGACCAGGGACCTCTTGCCTGTCACAGGCTCTGGTTGGGAAACTTAGATTCTGGGGGCTGCTCAGGCTCCGGCCGGAAGGGCGACTGTCCAATAAGAAAAGTCTTAGCAAGGAGTGCAGTTTCCTGAAAAAAAAAAAAAAAAGAAGCACGAGTGTACACACACACACACACACACGCACACCAGAATGGTTCAGCTACAGGGCGAAGAGAAGGGCAAGTGAACAGATCCAGTTTATCCGTGGAACAGGCCCAGGAGGCCCTCCTCGCAAAGCCCCTCTGGGTTCTGACGGGAGCCCGGCCAGGGCCCAGAGCTCCGGAGTGTGGAAAAGCTCTGGCTCAGGACACGGGGGTGAGGAAGGCCCGAGCTCACTGTGGGCGGAAGGAGAGGGAGGCAGCCCTGCAAGGAGGCGCTGTGACGGACCTGTGACCTTGTCACCCCAGACAACAGGGCCAGGGGCTTCCCAGGCCCAGAGCCACCAAGAAACGCCCCTGAGCCAGGGCCAGCTGCCTGAGTCATTTCGCCTTCTGGAGCAGGCTTCTGCTGGATGCTCTGGGCGAGCTTTGCTGGCTTCACTCAGGGCCAAATGGCACCTGGTGACAAAGGCGATGAAGAGAAAGAGGGCCCAGCCAGGCTGCGAAGCCTCTTGGGGCAAGGGAGAGAGCTCTCGCTTATTGTCAGGCTTCTATGATGATCAGGAAATAAAGAAAAGAACGCAAAAAAAAACCCTCAAAGTCAGAAAAATGGGGGATTTTAAGTCAGTGTTTGTTTTTAGTATACTAATGCTTGAACCACTCCTTTAAAATCTATGTCCAGTATGGAGTTCCCGTTGTGGCACAGCGGAAACGAACCCGACCATGTATCCATGAGGATGTGCGTTCGATCCCTGGCCTCGATCACTGGGTTAAGGATCTGGTGGTGTCCTCAGCTGGGGTGTAGGTCGCAGACACAGCTCAGATCCCACGTTGCATTGGCTGTGGCGTAGGCCAGAGGCCACAGCTCCAAGTCGACCCCTAGCCTGGGAACCTCCATAAGCTGCGGGTGGGGCCCTAGAAAGGAAAAAAAAAAAAAAAAACTAAAAAAAAAAATCAAATCAAATTGATGTGCAATATTCAAGAAAATTACAGGACGCATAACATGTTAATTCATGGTTCAACCTTTACGAGCGGTGTGGGGTCTGGTGAGGAGACTCAAGTTTACTTTTACAATGAAGGTCTTCTCAGTCCTTTTGCTGTCTCCCCAAGACTGTTACACCCCCACACGGGAGGGAAAGCCAAGAATCTAACTGAAAGGTCCTTTGTGATGGGAAGCCCAGAGGGCTCGGCATGGCATTCGGGGACCCCCTTGGGGAGGCCTGCCTGGGAAGAGACCACCTTCGAGGGAGACGGAGCAACAGCAGAGGCTGCAAGGCAGTCTCTCCCTCCTCCCTCCTCGTCTGTCTTCCTCCCCTCTTCCTCTCCCGCCCTCCCATACTCAGTATACTCTGTGAGCGCTCACGTGCACGCAGGACAGGGGAGCATGCACCTGCTTGTGGGTGCGGTACGGGGACAGGAGCGGGGTGTGCAAAAGTGTGCGGGCTGGGTGGGTGTCCAGGGGGTGCGGGGGTGGAGGGAAAGGTGTGAGGAGATGCCCTCTGTCCCTCGGGGTGAGCTCCGCCCTCTCTCCCCGTTTCTGGCCCCATTCAGCGCCCCCCAAGCACCTGGCTGAGGATCAAACAGCTGGTAAGGAGCCCCTAGGGTTTCCTATGAGCAAAGGGGAAGCATCTAGCTGGTGCGAGTTCCAAGAAAAGAGAGGGGAGGCCTGGGATAGATGCAGCTGGGGACACTCTCTCTTAGGGACCCCCCCCCAAAAGAAGCCTGCATCTCCAGCACACCCCAGACCCCAGGAACGGGAGGGGCGGGCCATAGCTCTTGTGAAGCAGCATCTAGGAAGCAATGTGGGAACAGGGACCCTGGAGGGAGCCCGGGGGGCGGGGGGCTGTCCCAGGGGAGGACAGGGTGCAGGCAACCCCTCCCTGGGGCCTCCCAAGTCGGGCCAGGGGAGGAAGCCTGTGGGAGGTGCCACTTTCTGCCTGAAGTCCCGGGTCTACTGCCATTTCCCCAGCTCAGTGCCACTCAAAGTACATGGTCACGAGGGTCGTCAGGCCCAACGGGAAGGGCAACCCCAAAACATCATCACCAACCTAGTCCGCCATGTCTCTGAGGCCAGGAGGAAGTTCTGGATGGGAAATGGAAGTGGTTCTCCCACGGCCTTTTATTTTTAATTGAAGTATAGTTGTGCAATATTATATCAGTTATAGCAGTGCAATAGTGATTCACAATTTTTAATAGTTATACTCCATTTAAAGTATGTGTGTGTGTGTGTGTGTATATATATATATATATATATATACACTTTTTTTTTTTTTTTTTTTTGCTTTTTAGGGCCACACCCCAGCATGTGGAGGTTCCCAGGCTAGGGGTTGAATTGGAGCTGCAGCTGTCGGCCTACACCACAGCCACAGCAACGCGGGATCTGAGCCGCATCTGTGACCTACACCACAGCTCACGGCAATACCGGATCCTTAACCCAGTGAGCGAGGCCAGGGATTGAACCTGCATCCTCATGGATCCTAGTCGGCTTCGTTAACCACTGAGCCACGAAGAGAACGCCTCCATTTGCAATATTATAAAATACTGGCTATATTCCCTGTGTTGTACACTATCCTTAAATATATGCTTACTTTATTCTTTTTAATTAATTTTTTTTTTGTCTTTTTTAGAGTTTCACCCACAGCACGTGGAGGTTCCCAGGCTAAGGGTCTAATCGGAGCTGCAGCTGCCAGCCTGCACCACGGCCACAGCAACACAGGATCCGAGCCACATCTGTGACCTACACCACAGCTCACGGCAACGCCGGATCCTTAAACCACTGAGCAAGGCCAGGGATCGAACCTGCATCTTCATGGATACTAGTCAGATTCGTTCCTGCTGCGCCACGATGGGAACTCCTATACATGCTTATTTTAAACATAATAGTTTGTACGCCTATATTACCCTTCCCTGCTTCCCTCACCTCACTGGAAACCGCTGGTTTGTTCTCTATACCTATGTGTCTGCTTCTTTTTTCTTATAGTTGCTAGTTCGTTGTAGTCCCCGCAGCTTCCAATTCCTTCCTTGTTTATTTCCCCAGGAACCTCCGCATCTGGGGAGAAATTCTTGGTCTGTCTCCTGCTGGCAAAGACCAGCATTCTCCGGAGAGGGAGTGCCGGGGGCGGGGGGCGAGCAGGGGCAGACACAAGCGGATCTGCAGCGCTTTCCTTCTTTTCCTTCCTTCCCGGGATCTCTCTGAGCCCATGGAGACCAGGGGTTTTGTCCGGGGTCTGCTGTTTGATAGCTTCCTGGCCTTGGCAAGCCACTTCTTCCCTCCAGGTCTCAAAGTTTATAAATAGCGGAGTCTGGACTTGATTGGTGGATTTCCAAACATTTTTAGCAATGCGACTTTCTCTTTTCAAATGAATGCTTTGGCTAAAGTTCAATGTACACATAACAGAGTCAAGAAAACACAGAGCTGCTCCGCTTGGCAGGGGAGCGGGTGGGGGGTACCCCAGAGCTATCCCCTTGGTCTCCCTCGCTCCGGGGGGACTCTGCAGCACTGAGTTATGGAATCTCTAAGGAACCTTCTAGATATAAAACCCCAGGACTCTATGGCCACATATACGGGAAGGAACGATTTTTCTCAGGCTGCGCACGCGGAGACGGAAAGCTAAAGAGGTTAAGGATCTTTTCCAGGAAAGCCTAGGACTCCTGATTCATGGCTCAGGGTGTTTTCTGCCGGGCAGATGCAACACATCCAGTGGCCTGGCCTCTGGGCAAGGGATCCAGACCTCAAGCCCCTGTTACTTTGTCACCTGGACACGAGGAGCTGCTTCCACGGGTCCCTCCCGCAGCTGCCTCTGCAGCCCGCCGTGCCCAACTCTCGCTGCAAAGACCCATCCTCTTGTTCCTAAGACCCAGCAGGCTGATGACTTCCGTTTTCCTCCTTACAGGTGCGTCCCTGGACCATGAGGTCATCCCTCTGCTGGCTCCTCCCACTTCTCTTCATCTTGGCCTCAGCGGCCCAAGGCCAGCCAACGACACGACGACCAAGACCCAGACCCAGGCCCCGGCCGAGACCCAGACCCCGGCCCACACCCAGCTTCCCTCATCCCCATGAGCCCTCGGAGCCTACAGACCTGCCTCCTCCCCTCCCACCGGGGCCTCCGTCTGTCTTTCCCGACTGTCCGCGCGAGTGCTACTGCCCTTCCGATTTCCCGTCCGCGCTCTACTGCGACAGCCGCAACCTCCGCAAAGTCCCTGTGATCCCACCCCGCATCCATTACCTCTATCTCCAGAACAACTTCATAACCGAGCTGCCGCTGGAGTCCTTCAAGAACGCCACGGGCCTGCGATGGATCAACCTAGACAACAACCGCATCCGCAAGCTGGACCAGAGGGTGCTGGAGAAACTGCCCGGCCTGGTGTTCCTGTACATGGAAAAGAACCAGCTGGAAGAGGTGCCCTCAGCCCTGCCCCGGAACCTGGAGCAGCTGAGGCTGAGCCAGAACCAGATCTCCAGAATCCCGCCGGGCGTCTTCAGCAAGCTGGAAAACCTGCTGCTCTTGGACCTCCAACACAACAAGCTGAGCGACGGAGTCTTCAAGCCCGACACCTTCCAGGGCCTGAAAAACCTCATGCAGCTCAACCTGGCCCACAACATCTTAAGAAAAATGCCGCCCAAGGTCCCCACGGCCATCCACCAGCTCTACCTGGACAGCAACAAGATCGAAACCATCCCCAGTGGGTATTTCAAGGGCTTCCCCAACCTGGCCTTCATTCGCCTCAACTACAACAAGCTTTCAGACAGGGGGCTCCCCAAGAACTCCTTTAACATCTCCAACCTGCTCGTGCTCCACCTGTCGCACAACAAGATCAGCAACGTGCCCGCCATCAACAACAAGCTGGAGCACTTGTACCTCAACAACAACAGCATCGAGAGTGAGTGGGGGCGGGGCGGGGGCGGGGCCCCAGGGAGGACGGGGGCGGGGACTCTTACGCCTCCCCAGGATTCCTCCTGGTTGGATGTGCAAAAAGCATGCTGTTTGGGAGTTCCCGTGGTGGCGCAGCGGTTAACAAATCCGACTAGGAATCATGAGGTTGCGGTTTCGATCCCTGGCCTCGCTCAGTGGGTTAAGGATACGGCGTTGCCCTGAGCTGTGGTGTAGGTCGCAGACGCGGCTCGGATCCTGCGTTGCATATGGCTGTGGTGTAGGCCAGCGGCTACAGCTCCGATTAGACCCCTAGCCTGGAAACCTCCGTATGCCGCAGATGTGGCCTGCGCTCGAAAGTTAGGCTCGAAAGATAAGGCAAAAAGACAAAAAAAAAGGTGGTTCTACCAGATTGAGGAAGAACAGGCTGCAGCCTTCTGAGGTTGAGGACAGAAAGGTCACACCCACTCTCACCATTTCACAGATTTGAGCATCGGGTAGGTAAAGCCCAGAGTTGCAAAGGTCACACAAAGAAAGTCTGTCTTTGTCAGGGCTCTTTCTGCTACTCTAACGGTGAAGAGAGGAGAGAGGTGAGAATAAAGGAATACAAGGAGAAAGAGGAAAATTGAGAAGAGCAACCACGGGGAGTTCCCACTGTGGCTCAGGGGGTTAAGAACACATCTAGTATCCATGAGGATACAGGTTCAATCCCTGGCCTTGCTCAGTGGGTTAAAGGATCCAGCATTACCGTGAGCTGCAGTGCAGGCCAGCAGCTACAGCTCTGATTCAACCCCCAGCCAACCCCCAGCCTGGGAACGGACATACGCTGCAGGTTCAGCCCTAAAAATCAAAAAAAAAAAAAAAAAAAAAAGGAAGAAGAAGCGCAACCACCACCACAACCCACAGACGATACAGGAAGCAAAGCTTAGGGAGAATAAAAAGCTTTATTCAGAAAATGGCATACCTCATGTCATCTAGTCTAACAGGAGCTGTAGCCGCCGGCCTACACCACAGCCACAGCCATGCAGGATCCGAGCCGTATCTGTGACCCACACCACAGCTCATGGCAATGCCGGATCCTTAACCCAGTGAGAGAGGCCAGGGGTCGAACCCGCAACCTCATGGTTCCTAGTCGGATTCGTTAATCACTGAGCCACGACGGGAACTCCCGGAAACTCACTTTCCATTTGAGAGCCGTCACATGCCTTTCCAGCTCGCTGGCCCCAGAATCAGCACTCGCCTCAGAATCAACAGGTCCATCGTGTTCTAGGGCCGCAGGCCCTTCCCAGGCCCCCCTTTCCTCATCCCGTCATCCCTCTTGCAGCTAAAATCAAATATCTTCCACCCACCCCTTCCTATCCACGGGAAAACCTCCAGCGTAAGCCCCCACCCACCTGCTGGCTTCAGATCTTGCTTCCCCTCCTTGTTTCGCCACAGTCTCATCTTCCTACAGCATAAACCCAATCACAGACGAGACCCTTTCGGATTTAAGCGCTCCACCCAGGGCGCTATGGTTCATATACCGTTCCATCCTCTCACAGCAGCGGTCCTGCCGAATGCCATTCCTCAGACTGGAAACCAAAGTCCCCACCCCGAGTGAAATATCTGCAAGCCTCACCATAACCAGTGGCCACAGCTTACCTCTCCAGTTTTTCTCATACACCCCATTGTGCTGCTTACTGTTCTCCCACGCTGCCATGAGTTATTTGGGCTCCACCACAACATTCAAATGGGCCACACCATCAGAACATTATCTCCAGGTCCCCACCTGCTGTAACCCTATCTTTGAAGGTTTAGCTCAAGGTTTCCTTCCTCCATGATTCTGTTTTTTTTGTTTTTTTTTTCTTTTTTTTTTGTCTTTTTGCCTTATCTAGGGCTGCACCTGCGGCATATGGAGGTTCCCAGGCTAGGGGTCTAACAGGAGCTGTAGCCGCCGGCCTTCGCCACAGCCACAGCAACGCGGGATCCGAGCCGCGTCTGCGACTTACACCACAGCTCACGGCAACGCCGGATCCTTAACCCACTGAGCAAGGCCAGGGATCGAACCCCCAACCTCATGGTTCCTAGTCGGATTCGTTAACCACTGAGCCACAACAGGAACTCCCCTCCATGATTCTTTAGTTAGTTATTTTGTCTTTTTTTTAGGGCCGAACTGCAGCATATCGAAGTTCCCAGGCTAGGAACAGCTCAAATCAGAGCCGTAGCTGCCAGCCTATGCCACAGCTACGGCAACACCAGATCCGAGCCGTCTATGGCCTACACCACAGCTCACAGCAACACCAGATCATTGACCCTACTGAGTAGGGCCAGGGATTAAACCCACACCCTCATGGATACTAGCTGGGTTTGTTACCACTGAGCCGTAACGGGAACTCCCCTCCTTGACTCCTTTTTTTTGGTCTTTTTCTAGGGCCACACCTGCGGCACATGGAGGTTCCCAGGCTAGGGGTGCAATCGAAGCTGTTGCTGCTGGTCTACACCACAGCGACAGCAACGTGGGATCTGAGCCGTGTCTGCAACCTACACAACAGCTCAAGGCAACAGCAGATCCTTAACCCACTGAGCAAGGCCAGGGATCGAACCCACAATCTCATGGTTCCTAGTCGGATTTGTTAACCACTGAGCCACGACGGGAACTCCCTCCATGACTCTTTAGAGTGAATTTCCAACAGCGGTTCATCAGTTCCAACTTAATTCACTTTACAAACGGACGAACAGAATCTGGAGGCCCCGGGTGAACTCATTCATGGTCACACGTTCCCAGAGTCAGCTGGTTCCAGAGAAGGGAATTAAGGTCCTCAGCCTCGTCCACCCTCAGCTCCCTCCTTGCCGCGGCCTCCAGCCCTGTCTGGCCTGACCCCCTGCCCACACGCCTGCTGACTTTGCCCCTTCTTCCTCCGCAGAAATCAATGGGACCCAGATTTGCCCCACCGATCTGGTCGCCTTCCACGACTTCTCCTCAGACCTGGAGAACGTTCCACACCTCCGCTACCTGCGGCTGGATGGGAACTACCTGAAGCCGCCCATCCCGCTGGACCTCATGATGTGTTTCCGCCTGCTGCAGTCCGTGGTCATCTAGGCCTTACTTTGACCCCCCGGAGCCCTCTGACCGCCCTTGACCTAGGCGCCCGTGCCCACCCTTTGTTTTCTCTGTCTCCTGCACTCGCTCCCCACTTTTGCCTTTCTTATCCCACCTTCCTTGAGGCAGGGACCAGCCACACACCCTGCTGCCCCTGCAGCTTCTAGAGCAAGACTTTTAAAGGCCTCATTTGGTCCCCGCAGCTCAAAGACACACACTGCGCACCCGAACTCTGGGCCCCCAGAAGCAAAGCTCTGTGTCTAAAGACTTCACGTTCTCTTCTGTCTCCTCCTCCTCCCTCCTTCTTCCTGGGTAAGTCAGAGCCGTGGACTGCCATCTGGAGCTTGGTCTTGGCCGAAGCCAACTGGAGATGATCGGGGGCAGTCCCGAAACGGGTTCTGGAAAGTCCTGCTGGAAAAAAAATGCTTCACTGTGGGCGGCTCTGGCCCAAAGAGCCTAAGAAGCCCAGGTCCCTTTGGTCAAGCATTCCATCTTCCAGTAGCGCTGCCCCGCTGCCCCACTGCCCCACTCACCAGCACCAGACCACACGCCGGCTCTCTGTCCAGCCCCGCTCGCCAGAAGGGAGGCTGAGGGAATGGCCGAGGGAGGGCGGGGGTTGTCAGGGACTCTCACCAGGGCCTGCATCAGCTGTCTCATCCTAGGGACCAGATGGATCAGCCCACGGCTTCTGGCTGGGCCTCCAAGAGTCAGAGCAGGGAGGTACAGTCCCGGAGAGAAATGGCTCAGAAAACTAGGAATCAGCCAGAGGGAGAGGGGTGGGACTCAGAGCCTCAGGATGGGCCCTTGTGGGCGCAGATGGGTCCTACAGCACCCTTGGCCACTCTGGACAAGGGGGGCAATGCCCTGGGGAACACAGTCCCCCAGAATGGAGGGTATGGAACCTTCAACCCCACCCTGCCATCTGCTGTCAGTGGGAATGGCCCAGTCCTTTCCATTCCCAGGGAGAAGTCCCCAAGACACTGCTCAAGAAGGGGCGGAGCACCTGGAAGCCCCTTCCCCTCGGGCAGAGTAGCCTCACCTTCTAAGGCAGACACAGCAGTGACACCTGGTGGCCGATGCTGGCGTGACTGATTTTCCAAGGTCAAGGAGTTGGCCTTGGAGAGCCGGGGGCAATGTGCAGGTCACTCTCTCCTTTGGGATCTAAAAGGCACAAAGGTACGGAGGCCCCCCAGATGGAGAGCCTGAGCCCCACCTTGGGCCAGCACAAGTAGGAACCTTCCGGAACCCAGATGCAGATATGGTTTGTCCCCATTTGCTGCCTGACCTGTGGCCCTTTCTGCTCTCAGCTTCCAATGGCAAACCAAGTAGTTGGATCAAAGGCCTGTTCAAGGACACCCCCGCCCTCATGTTCCTGTGTGCTGCTCCATCTTTTAGACTATGCTTTAATGCAGGACAAGTCCTAAACAGCACCCCTTTCTCCTGCAATAATTTATTCCCTATGTGGACTGTGCTTCCCCCAAAGTTCCCTCCCTCCCTGCCCGGCCCAGATGAGCAGGGTGACAGGCCTCCAAGGGGAGCCTGGGTGCCACAGGGATGACTCAACTTCATCTCCCCCTTGTCTTCCCCTGTACAGCCCCTCTACAGCCCCTTGAGTGTATGTTGGTGGGGGGTGGGGAGGAATATTCTAGAAATAAGTAGGGCACAGCACCCGCTCGCAAGTTCGGCTGAGCCAAGTTCCAGAGAGTTTTAAGAAATTGGATTAAGCCAGGTCCCTAGGTCAAGAAATTCCCATTATACTTCTTTTTTTTTTCACTCTTCTCTGCTAATTTACAGATAAGGGGGCCCACTTCATCCCAGTCTCCTTGTCCCATGCTCCCATCTAACTGGTTCATTCTTCCTAGCTGCGGCTGGTTTCTCCAAGGCTATAAGCAATCTGGTGCTATGGCCTGGATAAGCCCCCCTTCTGTGCCTTATTCCTTCTCCTGTGCCCTCAGCCCTTCTGGGCAGCACAGCTCCTGGAGCTCCCTGGGCAGGGAGCAGGTCGTTCCTCTGCTTCTGCAAACCTGAACTGTTTTGTTTTGGCAGCAATACAAGCGTCATCCCCCCTTGCCCCCCTCTAGAATATGCCTGCTTCCTCCACCGCTGCCTGCAGCTGTAAACCAGAGGACATTACATCGGTTTTATAGCACCATACACACACACACACACACACACACACACACACACACACACTATGTGGTCATTTCCCTTGGGATTAAAGAAGCCCCCTCCTCCCCACACACAAATCCATCCCCTCGGTGCTGCTGGCACACGCATACACAGGTGTGTAAGTAGGTTGTACATGTGTACTCTGTACATATAGCTATTCTTTCTTGCAGACCATGCTGACTTTATGAAACAACTTTCACATTCCAGCGTGCTTCACAGCAGAGGAAATAAAGTGATATGAAAAATATCCTGCTTGAACTTGCCCATGTGAACAGGCGAGAACCGTACCTTAAAGTCATCTCACCACCCCTCTCCCCCTACCTCCCACTTTTTGCTTGGTCTGAGAAGACTGGTGGAGAAAGGATCCTATTCTTTTTTTTTTTTTCGGCCACCCCACACTGTATGGAGTTCCTGGGCCAGGGATCAGATCCGAGCCGCCACTTACACCGCAGCTGTGGCAACATCAGATCCTGCACCCCGCAGCGATCGAACCTGCGTCCCAGTGCCCCGGAGATGCTGATCTCACTGCGCTAAGCAGGAACGCCAAGGATCCTATTGTTAAAAAACTCTAGAAAAATGATTCCAAAACCGTTTCTTGGTGAATCTCCCCAAAACTCACAACCCTCAAAAAAGAAAATAATAATCCTTAAAGTCAGACAAGAATTCTGAGAGCTACATTTGAAACCCAAAGCTCCAAGTTCTTTTTAACCCACAGATTCCAAATTGTTAAGGATCTCCCAAATGCTCAGTACTGAGCTGGATACAGACAGACACAAAGCAGACAGCATTCCTGACCAGGCAAAGCTTACAGGCTAGCTTAGGGCTAGTGTAAGATCCACAAAACAGTGACTTAAGTACTGTTAAAAAAATATACTGTTAAGAGTACATGAAGGTCGGAGAACAGGAGTTCCTGTCGTGGCGCAGTGGAAACGAATTCGGCTACTAACCATGAGGTATTGGGTTCGATCCCTGGCCTTGCTCAATGGGTTAAGGATCCGGTGTTGCTGTGAGCTGTGGTGTAGGTAGCAGACGAGGCTTGGATTCTGAGTTCCTGTGGCTGTGGTGTAGGCCGGCAGCTACAGCTCCGATTCGACACCTAGCCTGGGAACTTCCATATGCCGCAGATGCGACCATAAAAAGAAAAAAAAAAAACAGGTGGAGAACAAAGGACCAGACACATCATCTGGAATGGTCTACAGGCCATGCAGATGTTCACAAAAGGGCAAGAACACAGTGCCCTGCAGGCTCTCTTCAGATATAAGCTTGGTTCCAGAACCAACCCTACGATCTTCCTGGCCTACATCATCTTCTTTTGGATAAAAACTGCCAGAAGCTGCCCCACCCCTCCCATCCTGTCTCCTAAATTCCTGCTTCAGTTCAATTCGCCAAGTTTTCGGCGGTTATCAACTCTGTGCAAAGTTCCCAGCTAAGAATCCAAGGCTAGGTACTATATACCACACACCCTTGAGGAATTCACACCTTGGTAATGGGAAAAACCCACGAGCGAGTAGTTGCATGTCTCAAGTGTTTGGAATAATACAAAGAGAGCGGCAGAGAGGGCCTCTATCTCTGCCCGGGGGAAACCAGAATGGCTCTGATCATTTCAGCTGCATCTTAAGGTTTGAATCAGATTTTGCCAGGTGGGAAAAGGAGGACAAATACAAAAGCCGGAAGGGGAGCAGCATGAGAAAAAGATAGGAAGACATGGAGCCTGCCCTGCACGGGGTGTGCGGGTGTGTTTCCGAGAGAGGCAGAGGAACCTGCTCCAGTCATGGACTTAGGCGGCTAAAAGCCTCAACAGGGGCTACATCCCTGTTGTCCAAAAAGCAGGAGGGTGCCTGAAACTTCCACCCCCCGCCTCCTCTCCCTGCCCACGAACGGGGCAGCAACAGGGTCAGCTGGCCAGACTTCTGTCCCCATGGCCTGCCACCTCCATTCCATCATCATGCCTTGTGCTTCTCCTAATGAGACTCGAATTAGACCGGATCCCCGCACCTCCCGCCCCCTCTTTACCAGGCTCTCTGGGAGCTGAGCTGCCTGGAACAACAGCACGAGGGTTAGACAGTTCCCACGCAGGTCACACTTACACATCCCATGGGCCCTCCCTGAAGTCCAAGGGACCAAGAGCCCGTGATAGGCGCGTTGGAAAAGTGACAGTAGAAATTGGGACATGGTCTAGAATGCACAGCCTCCTCCAGAGGCGGCCGGGGGACGGTCTAGAATGAGCAGCCTGCGCCAGAGGCGGCTGGGAGCCGGTCTAGAATGTGCAGCCTGCACCAGAGGCGGCTCTCTGGGCCGTGATGTGGTTGGAAGCCAACTGGTGCATGCGCGTGAGGCTGGCTGTGCCCGTGACCGTAAAGCGTGAAGATCTCGCGTGGGAGCGCTGACGGCAGGGCCCACCGAGCTTAGAGCCTGGAGGGCAGGAGTGCTGACGGGTGTGTGTAGCGGAGAGAGGGTAGGAGCAGACTGCAGGGGGAATGAATGGCCAGTGGCATTTGCACTCTTCGCAAGCAGAAACGGCCTGGGATCGTGGGATCGGAGTGGGTGACTGTGGGGTAGGTGCGCGTGGAAGGCTTTTAGCTGCCAAGGCCAGGCTGGCTGCAGAAAGAAAGTAGAGGGTAGCCTGCCAGGTATGGCTTCAGTGTCCTGGGCACCCTCCACCCAGCAGAGCCCGTTTGTGTCTCTCCCCAGTTGGGGGGTGGTCCTGGGCACTGGAACAAGTGCTGCTCTGGTGACCAGGTTCCTGGGCTGGGGAAGCCCTCTGTACGTCAGCTGGTGCCCAGCAGTGCCTCAGGCCAAGCACTGTCCCCTCCTCTAGTGTGCCAGGGCAGAGGTGAGTTCTGCCAAAGCCATCTGTTGTGAGGTCGCGGAGACACATGGCCTCAGGACTTGGGGTGGGGGGCCCCAAGAAGGGGAGAGTCATAGGAATGAAGGAGAAGGCTCTGGTCTGAGAGCTAGGAAGTCGGGGGACCTGGCTCTAATGCTGTGTGACCCTGGGCAGATCAGCTCACCTCTCTGGGCCTGGATTTCCCCACTGGTACAATAAAAGGTTTGGATTAAATGATCCTATGGGGAACATGGTGGCTGGGTTCGGTACCTGGTCAGTGGGAGGAAGCAAGGAGAAGGAGCATCGTTTCAGAACCTGGGCAAACAGGTACGCAGGATGGCCAAATCCTGGGGACATCTTAGTCCCCTGCCTCTGCCTTCAGCAAGGGCTTGCTCCCCGCAGCCTAAGGCACCAAGGAAAGGAGAGCCTCTCCTGAGAAATAACGTCTTTGGAGAGTGAGGGGATTGTCCGCAGCCCTCTGAGAACTCGGCACAATGCCTTCTGGTCTTTTTATCTTTTTGCCTTTTATGTAGAGCTGCACCCACGGCATATGGAGGTTCCCAGGCTAGGGGTCGAATTGGAGCTGGAGCCGCTGGCCTGCACCACAGCCACAGCAGCGCGGGATCTGAGCAACGTCTGCAACCTACACCACAGCTCATGGCAACTCCGGAACCTTAACCCGCTGAGCAAGGCCAGGGATCAAACACGCAACCTCATGGTTCTTAGTCGGATTCGTTAACCACTGAGCCACGAAGGGAACTCCTGCCTTCTGGTCTTTTCAATCAAGAAGATTCTTCTAGCCCATCCTAGTAGATTTGGAGAATTTCCTGAATTTTCCTCCCCATCATCCTGGGAGAGCTTGAAGTTGGCTTTCAAATCCTGCCACACCCCTATTCACCTTCTTTCTCTTTCTTTTTTTTTTAGGGTAGCAAGTGTGGCATATGGAAGGTCCCAGGCTAGCTGCCACAGCCATAGCAACAGCAGATCCAAGTTGCCTGTGCGACCTACACCACAGCTCACAGCCACGCCAGATCCTTATCCCACTGAGTGTGGCCAGGGATCAAACCCATGTCCTCACGGATACTGGTTGGTTTTGTTACCACTGAGCCGTGGTGGGAATTCCGAATCACCTTCTCTTTAAGTCTGCCCCTCCCCGCTCCCCGCCGTAGTGATTGTGTTCGGTGATAATCCTGTATTGGAAGTCCGGGTGCTGGACCAGTAGTGGTGCTGGGTCAGAGTACCTCGGCTCAGCCTCTTTTAATCTTTGGATTCCATCTATGAAGCCAAAGCCAGATGGAGAAAAAAAAAAAGGCTGGAAAGGCAAGCCCCTTCCCTCCACCTTCCCTCACTGCTGCCTTCGCTTCTCAGGGCACAGAATCTGAGGGGTGGGGCTGCCTTTAAAGGGTGGTGACTGCCTGCCCCCTCCAAGAGGGTGGGCCAGAGGAAGAGAGAGGCAGCAGGCTGGGAAAGAGGAGAGGATGAGGCGGGGAGGTGGGGAGGGGTGTGTCCAGGGAGCTGGAAGTGGAGGGGGGTGGTTTCTCTCCAACCCAGCAAAGGGATGGAATGGGAGACCTGCTGAGAAAGGCAGGGAAACAGACATCAGGAAGAGAGAGAGAAATCTGATTGGCCACAGGCTTGCCTTGGCTGGCTCCTGCCCCTGCCCCCCCCCCCCGAGATGTCTAGCCAGGCGCCTCTCTGTGTCTGTGACTTTTCCATCGGAGTCCTCAGGTCTCTGGAAGCTCCCTTTGGCTCCCTTTGGAACCCAGGAGTCTGCAGGGGGGCGGGTAAGGTTAAAGGCTTTTGAGGTGTTGATGCAAATGGGGGGAGAGTGGGGGAGAGGAGGACTGAGGTTGCGGGAGGCAGTCGGCTCTCTTGGGAATTTTTCCTTCAGAGTTTTCTGATTGTATAATTTGGTTATGGGAGTCAGGTGTGGAAAGGAAGATGAAGAGATACCTCTCTGCTACTGCCTTGACCGGCTAAAATTAAGAAATGGGAGAAGTGGGAGTTCCCACTGTGGCTCAGTGGTAATGAACCCGACTAGTATCCGTGAGGATGCGGGATCCGTGGCCTTGCTCAGTGCGTTAGGGATCCAGCGCTGCCGTGAGCTGTGGTGTAGGTCACAGACTCAGGGACGCGGCTCGGATCTGGCCGCGGCGGTGGCTGTGGCGTAGGCTGGCAGCTGCAGCGCCAATTCAACTCCTAACCTGGGAATTTCCATATGCCGCAGGCGCAGCCCTTCAAAGAATAAATAGATAAGTAGAAACCAGAGAATCTACTAGAGACTTGTGAACTGGCTTTGGGGAGCTGCATTATCAGAAATACCTGGGCACATGGCACCCACACTGCACCATTCCCTGACCCAGCTGTGCATTCATAAATGAACTTGCAGGGATGTTTGAATTCACCTGCACACAGATGCCTAAGGAACTTTCTGGATGTGTACACACTCCCCCCACCACATGCAAAGAGTTCTTTTGTTTCTGTAACGATTTGTTTCTAAGAAGTTGCAGTTATAAGTGTGTTTTCAAACTAGCATTCTTTTTTCCATTGTCATCATTTTTTTTTATCTTTTTGCCTTTTCTCTAGAGCCGCACCTGCAGCATATGGAGGTTCCCAGGCTAGGGGTCTAACAGGAGCTGTAGCCGCCGGCCTTCGCCACAGCCACAGCAACGCGGGATCCGAGCCGCATCTGCGACCTACACCACAGCTCACGGCAACGCCGGATCCTTACTGAGCAATGCCAGGGATTGAACCCACAACCTCATGGTTCTTAGTCGGATTCGTTAACCACTGAGCCACGAAGGGAACTCCCATTGTCATCAATTTTTAAGCCTATTGTTCCCTAAATGGACTAGGCGTTCCGGGAACTAGGCATGCCTTATTTATTTCTGGGCCCCGGAGACACGTCCAGGGCCTGTAACTCTTCAGATACCCCATAAATATTTGTCCAGATAAAAGCACAAATGAGTCTTTTTTTAAAAACTGCAGGGTCCCTTGATGGTGAAGTGTCTCTAAATCTAGTTCAGTGGCTAATGGCTGGACTCCGAGTGACTGCGAGAAAGCATTTGTGTTAATGCACGAGCGTGTGCCTAGTTAGTGGGCAGGTACATAGACAGGACAGTGCAGGAGTGTTGGGCGTTTGCGCAGTGCCTGCCCGTACGTGCCTATGTGAGTGGATTTCAGTGTGTGGATGAGCGTGTGAAGAGACTGATATGGAGCGGCAATGAGGGGGCCCGGCAAGACATGCACACCTAGACATGGCCGTGGCCTTGAGGAGCCTGCCTGTGTAGCAAAGGCACTGAGTGTGTGACAAATGGCATAAGCGTCTGCGGGTGTGGAAGTGGGACATGGGGGAGTTTATGAGGTGTTCCCACAAAGCTCTCCTCCTTCTGCCCACTCCCCAGGTCTGGACACAGGAGTGACTGAGCCCCCAATCTCATCCCATCTCCCACCTCCAGGGCCCCCATGAAGCTCCTGGCTCTCCTGAGCCTGCTGGCCCCGATGCTGCAGGAAGCGGGCATGACGTCTCTCCTAGAGAAGCGGAGGGAGAGGGGAGAAGACCGGCTGCACGGGGAAGGTGATGCATCTGCAGTTCTGCATCTGGGGGACGACGCCCTGAGCCCCGATCGCCACGATGGGGTCATTGACCTGAGCGACCGTGATGAGCTCGCAGACTATGGGGACCAGCTCCCCAAGGTGAGGGGCGTATGCAGCGGGAGACTGCATTCCCTGCGAGAAACAGAGCTAGAGGCTGCTCTCCTACCACCCCCTAACGCAGGTGTCTCAAGCCTCCATCTTCCTCTAGGAGGTGGAAATTCTTCACTGCAATAACACTAAGAAAGGGGACACAAGAGTGCAGCGGGTTAAGGATCCTGCCTTATCACTGCAGCTGCTCAGGTCGCTGCTGTGGCTCCGGTTCAATCCCTGGTCCAGGAACTTCCACCTGCTGCAGGAGCGGCCATAAAAAGAGAAAGAGAACACAGAATTTCCTTTGTGTATAGGAGATTTGGTGGGACTTCCCTTAGAAGTTGTATCTCCCTTGCAGTTCCTGTTGTGGCTCAGCTGGTTAAGAATCTGACTGCTGGGAGTTCCCGTCTTGGCGCAGCGGAAATGAATCTGACTAGTATCCGTGAGGATGCGGGTTTGATCCCTGGCCTCGCTCAGTGGGTTAAGGATCCTGTATTGCCACGAACTGCAGTATAGGTTGCAGACGTGGCTTGGATCTGGTGGTGCTGTGGCTGTGGTATAGGCTGGCAGCTTCGGCTCCTATTAGACCCCCAGCCTGGAAATGTACATACGCCGTAGGTGCAGCCCTAAGAAGATGGAAGATAGGAAGAAAGAAGGAGAAAGGAGAAAAGAAGGAAGGAAGGAGAGGGAGGGAGAAAGAAAGAAAGAGAGAGAGAAAGGAAGGAAGGAAGAAAAAGAAAGAGAGAGAGAGAGAAAGGAAGGAAGGAAGAAAGAAAGAAGGAGAGGAGGGAAGAAGGAAGAAAGAAAGAAAAGATGGAAGGAAGGAAGAAAAGAAAAAAAGAGGGAGGGAGGGAGGAAGGAGAAATTGGTTGCTGAAGTTCCCAGAATCCAAAGTGAAGTCCCTGTCATGCAAAAGCTGGCTTACTGTGTTCTGTGTCTCCAGGTTAAAGGGGCCCGCCTGGCTTCACCAACCAAGGCAAGTCTCATTCAGAGCACGAAGCCTCCAAGGACACCCACTTCCAGCCCCGTGATGGCCAGGCCTACGGCACCGGGCCTGCCGGCATCCCGGACCAGCCACGGTAGGTTCGCAGGCACAGGTCTCACTATCCACGGGTCATGGACCATGCAGCTGTGACCTGGCACCAGGGGGATGGAAAAAGGAGTGGAGTCAGGCCTAGAGACAGGAAGTGGAGGGTCGGGGGCCCTTACCAGCGGGGAGAGGAGGAGGAGAAACAGCCGTGGGGGGCGGGGGGGGGATCAAAGAGAGTGTCCGGCTGTCCCTTGTGCTTCTGCCTGAGTGCACACGCTGGATAGGAGGCCAAGAAATGCCAGAACTCCGCTGTGCCTAGCAAAGCCACCTACCTTAATTAACAGCATCGCTGGGGGAGCAGGTTGAATGGTAATTAGATTAGAGACAATTAAAAACCTGTAGAGGGGAATAAATAACTTCGTGGATGTCATTTGGCACAGGGAGGGGTGGGGCGTGCAAATGAAGCAGTCATACTGCCCTTCAGCTTGAATTCCGTCCTGGCGTCCCCTCTCCAGGCCCTCCCGGAGACTGGCAGGCGCCGGATCTGGCAGCAGGGGGTATGGCGCTCTGCGGGGGGGCCAGAACCGAAGCAGAGAGGGGTGCAGTCAGTTCCTGACTTGCTTGCTTCGCTTCCTGGTCTCCTCTCGAGATGTTTGCTGGGGCGGGTGTAGGGTAATGGGGCATCAGTAGAAAAGACACTTCAGTCAGGAAGCCATGGCCTCCCAGGCTTACGGAGACCAAAAACGGCTTCGGCTGCACCTGCCGTCCGAGGCCTGGGGATGAGAAAGGTGCTGGAACCCTCTCTGCTCCAGGCACACTGTCTGGTCATGCGGGTGAAGAAGAGCTGTCTCTATCTTGGGTCTGTGTCACCACAGACTTCCCCCTTGAGTTGTACTTGTAGTGATCTGTCCTTGCTTTTTTTTTTTTTTCACTTTTTTAGGACTGCACCCCCGGCGTATGGAGGTTCCCAGTCTAGGGGTCGAATCGGAGCTTCAGCTATTGGCCTGAGCCACAGCCACAGCAACGCAGGATCCGAGCTGCCTCTACGACCTACTCCACAGCTCACGGCAACGCCAGATCCTTAACGCCCTGATTGAGGCCAGGGATCGAACCCATGTCCTCATGGATGCTAGCTGGGTTCATTAACCACTGAGCCACGAAGGGAAGCCCCTTCTGTCCTTCCTAATAGGGATGGAAGCCTCTTTCACACTTCAGTAAAAACTTCCCAACTTTTTTTTTTTTAGGGTTTTTTTGACCACGCCCACGGCACACAAAAGTTCCCAGGCCAAGTATCACGCTTGTGCTATAGCTGTCACCAAAACCACAGCAGTGACCACACTGGGTCCCTAGCCACTAGGCCACCAGGGAACTCCAAAAGTATCCCAATTTTTTAAAGCCAGTCTGAAATCAACGGCCTGGCCTGAGTTTCATATCCACTGGTCATGGACCGAAAACAGGGGAGGGCTGTGTCTCAACAGAAAACTGAGATGCTGGGAGTTCCTGTTGTGGCTTAGTGGAAACAAGCCCGACTAGTATCCATGAGGATGTGGGTTCGATCCTTGGCCTCCCTCAGTGGGTTAAGGATCTGGCTTTGCCCTGAACTGTGTTGTAGGTCTCAGACTGGACTCGGATCTGGTGGGGTTGCTGTGGTTGTGGTGTAGGCCGGCAGCTGGAGCTCCAATTGGACCGCTAGCCTGGGAACTTCCATATGCCTTGGGTGTGGCCCTAAAAAGCAAAAAAAAAAGGAAAGAAAAGAAAAGTGAGATGCTGATAGTAGAAGGGGAAATGAGTCCTGGGCAGGCAGCGTCCACTCCACCTTAGCTGTATCATCCTTTCGGAGCCACACGGAATGTGTCTAGGTCCTTACCCACAAGATCCGTGGGAGAGCCAGCAGCCATCGGCCACACCGGCGAATTCTGGCTTTATCCCAGCTTCAGCTCGCTTTTTGGGATCAGAGAGGAGCTCTCTATGGAAAAGAGATTGCAGAAGTCCTAGAAACACCCACAGAGGCCCCAGAAAACCTCCCCAAGACCAGGGTCTGACGAAGGCACTAATGGGCTTGGAAGGTTATGGGTATTAATTGAGGGCGCACCTGCTTCTCTTAGGTCAAGGGCAGCAGCCAACGGCGCTGCATCGTGACAGTCAGTCTGGGCAACAAACAAACCCAAGAGGACCCAGATGACCGTGGCTCAGACATTCCCAGAGGCTGAAAAGAGTCTGACTTGGGCGGGGGCTCCCTCTGTTCTGTCTTCCACCTGCGCCAGGCCTGCCAACCTGTCTGGTGTGCGTGTGCCTTGGTTCCTCTGTGTACTGTGACGATACGGACCTGGAAAGCATCCCTCCTCTTCCGCAGACCACCGCCTACCTGTATGCCCGCTTCAACCGCATCAACCGCATCCGGGCCGGAGACTTCAGAGGGCTGAGTATGCGACGTGTGGGCAAAGGAAAAGGGGGGGCACAGGGGATCCTCAGAGTTCTTCCCCTTGTCGCCCAGCCACACTGAACCGTCACCAGACAGAGTGGCCCACCTGCATCGACCTTTCCCCCTTAGCTTTCGGTCTTTCCAGCTAGCAAGCAGAAATAGCCCCCGAGTCTATTTCCTTTCCTCGAAGATTTTAGATGGCAGAAGTGACCCGGTCTTGTTTGTTCTCCTCCAAGGCGTGAGAAGCTGGGCATGCTCACACATGCCCTTTTAGGATGTCCCTGTGCCCTCCTGGCCTCTGGACAAGACAGTGCTAACTCTGGGAGCCTCGTCTCAGTCTCTCTCTCTCTCTCTCTCTCTCTCTCTGTTCCTGCATGTGGAAGTTCCCGGGCCAGGGATCAAACCCACACCACCGCAGCGACCCAAGCCACTGCAGTGACAATGCAGGATCCTTAACCCATGCGCTACAAGAGAGCTCAGAGGCCTGATCTCTCAATGTAGAGACTCTACCACTAATATCAGC
Organism: Catagonus wagneri; assembly: GCA_004024745.2. Classification (NCBI taxonomy): domain Eukaryota; kingdom Metazoa; phylum Chordata; class Mammalia; order Artiodactyla; family Tayassuidae; genus Catagonus; species Catagonus wagneri. Next base: position 852,992 of record PVHT020000151.1, on the reverse strand, counting down.
CTCCCCGGGCCTCAGTGTCCTTTTTTTATTTTTTTGTCTTTTTGCCTTTTCTAGGGCCACACCCATGGTATGTGGAGGTTCCCAGGCTAGGGGTCTAATTGGAGCTACAGCTGCCAGCCGACACCACAGCCACAGCAACGCCAGATCCTTAACCCACTGAGCAAGGCCAGGGATCGAACCTGCAACCTCATGTTCCTAGTCAGATTCGTTAACCACTGAGTCACGACGGGAACTCCTCAGTGTCCTTTTATATAAACTAATGGATGAACGTGAGACGACGGATCCAGGAGTTCCTGGGCCTGTTGGTCCTTCCCTTAAAAAAGGCTTCTTCCAAGCCAGTCCACACGGGACAGACTTCCAGGAAAAGGGGTTGCAGGATCCGAGGGGTTTTCAGGGATAATAGAAGGCTATTCCTTCGGGTTTGGACCTGGTGCAGGTGGAGCTGGCTAGCAGCTCCTGGATCGACAGGGAGGGACCAGGGCACCACCAGCTCAGGCAGGGACGAGGGAAGATGGTGTGTCCCCGTCGCCGTGCTCTGTCCTGTGCCTCTAGCAAAGCTCAAGAGGATCGACCTCTCTAGCAACCTCATCTTCTCCATTGACGACGATGCCCTCCGCCCGCTGCCGGAGCTGCAGGAACTGATCCTCCTGGAGAACCAGCTGGCGGCACTGCCTGCCTTGCCCACCGCCGTCGAGGTCCTGGACGTCCGCCTGAACCGGCTCCAGAGCTCAGGGATACAGCCCGGAGCCTTCAGGGTGAGCCGGAGAAAATCAAACCCCATTTTTTTTTCATCTCTTCTATTTAAAATAAAAGTTCTTGGAGTTCCCCTCGTGGCTCAGCGGTTAACGAATCCGACCAGGAACCATGAGGTTGCGGGTTCAATCCCTGGCCTTGCTCAGTGGGTTAAGGATCCGGCGTTGCCCTGAGCTGTGGTGTAGATCGCAGACACGGCTCGGATCCCGCGTTGCTGTGGCTGTGGCGAAGGCCGGCGGCTACAGCTCCTGTTAGACCCCTAGCCTGGGAACCTCCACATGCCACGGATGGGACCCTAGAAAAGGCAAAAAGACAAAAAAAAAAGTTCTTTTTGTTGCAAGAAACTGATGCTAACTCAAGAAGATTTGTTTTCCAATATACCATCCCTGAGAACCTCTGTGAAAAGGAAGCTCGGCCTCGTGGGCCTGTTACTGGGAGGTGGGGGGGGGCAGGCACTGTCAGAAGCCTCAGCAGCTCTCCCTCTCCGTCTTTGAGGCACGGGGTCTCTTGGCTTGGCTCTGTGCGTTCACCTATCTGCACACTCAGCTTCTGTTGCCATAAACTCAGCCTTACATGTGACTCGACTTAGGGTAGTACTGGCTCCAGCCCTAAATCCTCCACACTCTTATTTTTTTTTTTTTGTCTTGTCTTTTAGGGCCGCACCTGTGGCATACGGAGGTTCCCAGGCTAGGGGTTCAAACAGAACTGTAGCCGCCAGCCTTCGCCACAGCCACAGCAACGCGAGATCCGAGCCTGCGACCTACACTCCAGCTCACGGCAACGCCAGATCCTTAACCCACTGAGCAAGGCCAGGGATCAAACCCTCATCTTCATGGATGCTAGTCGGGTTTGCTAACCGCTGCTCCTCCTCCACCCCCCTTTTATTTCCAAAACCCACCACTAACTGACTGATCACTGTTTTTCTATGATACTCAGTAGAGACAATCTGACTGGTCACTGATCTTTCTGTGATCAAATATTCAAGAGAGAGAATCTGATTGGTCACTGGCCCGATTTGATGAGAAGGGCTACACCTGTCACAAATACAGCCCACCGTGCTGCCCACTCGACAGAAGAAATGGAGACAGGCGTCTGACACCCCCAGCTCCATCACATTCTATTATTTTTTTTTTTTTGTCTTTTTGTCTTTTCTAGGTCCACACCCGCGGCATATGGAGGTTCCCAGGCTAAGGGTCTAACAGAAGCCGCCAGCCTTCGCCACAGCCACAGCAATGCGGGATCCGAGCCGCGTCTGCAACCTACACCACAGCTCACGGCAACGCCTGATCCTTAACCCACTGAGCAAGGCCAGGGATCGAACCCACAACCTCGTGGTTCCTAGTCGGATTCGTTAACCACTGAGCCACAACGGGAACTCCTCCATCACATTCTATACGCGCTTTACATCCCTTATGCCTGTGGCTCTCAAGGTGCTGGGCCGAATATTTCCTGAACATGCTCTCCATAGCTGCTCCAGATTTATAGCACCTGGAGACTTTTCACTTGGGAAAGTCTCTTCAGATAGCTGAGATGTTGAGTCTGGGCTGAAATGTCCCCCGTCCTCCCTCCCCGCCCCACCCCCTGTCCCCGTCCCTGCCCTTTGCCTGCTCCTCCCCACATCCTCAGTGATTCAGCCCAGTTCCTGCACACACACACACAGACACCCAGCTGCCAGCCCCGCAGCCGCAGTGGCTTTTCCTTCTGCATCCAGTGGGAGGTAGCGCCTGTGAGCTCCGGAGAGGCCAGTCTCCCCGCCTCCGCCCAAAGCGCCCAGAGTAGCACCTGCCCCAGGGCTGAGGCTCAGGAGGCTCTGAGAGAACAAAAGGGGTCACCTCGGGCATCCCTCACCGCCAGGGCCCCCCAGCGCCCGCCAGCCTCGCACGCCCTCTGCCTCCTCCATAGGCGCTGGAGAAGCTGCAGTTCCTCTACCTGGCTGACAACCTGCTGGACTCCATCCCTGGGCCTCTGCCCCTGAGCCTTCGCTCTCTGCACCTGCAGGTGAGCGGCCTCCCCAGGAGCAAGGGAGCCCAGCAGCACCGGGGTCAGACCCAAGGGAGCAGCCCTCAGGCGGCAGCGGCCTCCGAGAGCGAGTGGGAGTCGTGATTCTCTTTCAGATCACTGTCTGCAGCCTCAGTTTGATTTCTTCCCCTTCTTTCTTTTTAAAACACTCCCCCACCCCACCCCGTGCCGTGTCCTGATCCCCTCTCACCCCATTGCACGCTCCTTGTCCCCTCCTCTCTGTCCTCTTCCCTTCACCCCTCTTAATCTCCCCTCCCTCTCCATCCATCTTCCATGGGTCTCCTCCCCGCCCTCCCCTGCGTCTCAGCCTTGACCTTCTGCACCTCTAGTTGTAACAGGGAGGCAGCCCCTGGGGTGCGGGGGGCGGGGAACTGAGCTGCACCTGCAGCGCCGCCTGAGGGCAGACTCTCCAGGCAGAGGCTCGAAGCTGTTTGCTGTTCTTTCCAGAATAACGTCATAGAAACCATGGCGGGGGACACCTTCTGTGACCCCGAGGAGCACAGACACACCCGGAGGCAGCTGGAAGACATCCGCCTGGACGGCAATCCCATCAACCTGAGCCTCTTCCCCAGCGCCTACTTCTGCCTGCCTCGGCTCCCGCTAGGCCGCTTCACCTAGCTCACCCCTTCCTCTCCTCCCAGGTAAGATCAAGGGCACTGGCCTCCCGGGGGGTGTGGGGGGAGCCCCGTAGGGCTCAGTCCTTGTCTCTAAACAGTGGTCTTTCATCCAGGCATTGACTGACCTCATGACCCAACTGCCAAAAATTCCCTCCCCACCCAGCCACCCCCATACACACGGAACTGTCGCTCAGGAGCCGATTTCACATTTTTCCATCCTCTCTCTCCCTAACACGTTATGGCTCCTGGCTCATAGAACAGAGACATCTGCAGCAAAGCTCTTTCCTGTATCCCCCACCCCTCCTACCCATACAGAATGCCAAGAAAACCATGGAAGAGGGAAGAGGAGCAACGGAAAGCAACGGGGGGAGCGGGGGATGGAGGAGAAGCAGTGCCGTGCTGGAGCCAGCTCTTCCTACTAGGCCTGCAAGAGATGATTATTAAATTTTTGAGAATTTTGCAAGCCAGCTGTTT
>PVHT020000151.1:837053-849029 GCA_004024745.2 Catagonus wagneri | reverse complement strand
TGGGAGGAAAGATGTCACCCTTCTCCTTCTCCTTATAAGGAAGGACGTGTTGTAATAGGTGAGTATCAGACGTTGACTGAGTCATCAAAGAGGGGTGAGGCACATAATTCCTACATTCAATCAGCAAAGCTTTGACTGAGCACCTACCTGCCGGGTGCTGAGGATTTGCAACAGACATATTCCTTTTCCTCGTGGAGCTTAGAAGCTAACGTGGAAGATACCTGCTAAATAATCGTACAGGTAACTATACTATTCAACTCATGATAAATACCACAAAAGGGATATACAGAACACTCTGAGAACTTACAAGAGGGGGACAAGTGTAAGGATCCAGGAAACCTTGAAAAATCGATGTCTAAGCCGAAGGAAGAGGAGTTAGCCAGGGCAGCCACTCAAGGTCGCAGATGGTCCCCCAGTCTGGGTGGACAGGTGTGTCTCGTGGCTCATGTGGAAAGGAAGCCATTCATCTGCCTTCCCTGCCTCTGCCGAGGACTTGTCCCAGCTCTGCGGAGCCTCAGGACAGTCCTGTAAGCAGACCAGTCAGAGATTATTACGATTGGAGAACTAGAGAATATAAAGCACTGGAGTTCCCGTCGTGGCTCAGTGGTTAACGAATCCGACTAGGAACCACGAGGTTGGGGGTTCGATCCCTGGCCTCACTCAGTGGGTTAAGGATCCAATGTTGCCGTGAGCTGTGGTGTAGGCTGTAGATGCGGCTCGGATCCCGCATTGCTATGGCTGTGGCGAAGGCCGGTGGCTACAGCTCCTGTTAGACCCCTAGCCTGGGAGCCTCCATATGCCGCGGGTGCGGCTCTAGATAAAAGGCAAAAAGACAAAAAAAAAAGAGTATAAAGCACTGACCTCCACTCGCATGGCTGGCTGAGGCTTGGAGCAAGACCCAACACAACGGGCCGCAGACTGAGCGTAGGAAGTCTTGAAGGGGGTGACAGGGGCCTGGCACAGTGGCTACGATGCCTACCATCTCTCTCCCCAAGGATCCAAGGATTCCAGGAGCCAAAGGGAGCCACAGGCCACTCGTGTTACGTCTCTCTCACCCCCTAGTCCCATCCTCTCCCATATCCTGCTTTATTCAGTTATGACAAGGCCTGGGCGTACAACAGCTGAAAGCCTCAAGATCCCCGAGGGCAAGAAACCCTGACTTGAAATAATCTAATGAAAAAAAATCAGAAGAAATTTTCCAGAACTGGGGCTCCTGGGTACTAGAAGCCATATCACACCCACATGCCCCAGGGTTAATGTATGCTAAGTACAGAAAGTCATCTGACCCCTGTTGTGTTGCGGAACAAAGGGATGAACAATTTCTTTCTCTCTCCTTTTTTTTGGCTTTTTTTAGGGCCACACCCGTGACATATGGAGGTTCCCAGGCTAGGAGTCGAATCGGAGCTGTAGCTGCCGGCCACAGCTGCAGCAGCGCCAGATACGAGCCTCGTCTGTGACCTACGCCACAGCTCACAGCAACACCCTTTCCTTAACTCGCTGAGTGAGGCCAGGGATCGAGCCCACAACCTCATGGTTCCTAGTCAGATTCATTTCTGCTGTGCCACGGCGGGAACTCCCAGGAACGACCAATTTCTAATAGAAGCTCTTATTCACATCAACTCACTCAATCCCAACCAACACCCTAGACAATAGGGATTTCCCTTTTTTTTTTGGCAGCCCCATGGCATATAGAGTTCCCAGGCCAGGGATCAGATCCAAGCCACAGCTGCAGCACCGCCAGATCCTTTAACCCCCTGTGCCCGGCCGGGGACCCAGCCTGCGTTCTGGTGCTGCCGATCTCGCTGCGCCACAAGCAGGAAATTCACTGGCAGGGATGTCAATCTCCGCCCGGAAGATGAGGAAACAGACTTATGAAAGGTTCACACAGCAAATAGAGGGCATGATTCACAGCCAGGTTCAAACCCAGGTTCCGCTCACAGCACATTTCAAGGTAGTCACTGCTTTCAAGGCCACAGGAGGCAGAGTCTTGACAGTTCCCTCCCTGAGGCCACTGGATAGGATTTCCCCAAGAGCCTGCCGCCTCTGCAGCTGTCTCCTAACTAATCCCCCATTTTGCTAGGGGAAACCTGAGGACTAGAAAAAATGCCCTTGTTGGCCGCCTCCCCAAAGAAATTCTAAACAGTGCATCTGTCCCTTGGCCTCTCCCTTGAGACAAGGAGGGGGGCAGGGAGAGAAATTCAGTCGGTTCCCAACAGCTGTTGCATCCCCCCCCTTTTTTTGTCTTTTCAAAGGCCACGCCCACGGCATGCGGAGGTTCCCAGGCTAGGGGTCTAATCGGAGTTGTAGCCACCAGCCTACACCACAGCCACAGCAATGCAGGATCCGAGCTGCGTCTGCAACCTACACCACAGCTCACGGCAACACCGGATCCTTAACCCACTGAACAAGGCCAGGGATCGAGTCCTCATAGATACTAATCAGATTCATTTCCACTGAGCCACTGTGGGAACTCCCAGTGCTAGCTTGGCTTTAAATCCACCTCTTCCGGAGTTCCCATCATGGCGCAGCAGAAACAAATCTGACTAAGAACCATGAGATTACGGGTTTGATCCGTGACCTCGCTCAGTGGGTTAAGGATCCGGCATTGCTGTGAGCTGTGGTGTAGGTCAGAGATGTGGTACAGATCTGGCGTTGCTGTGGCTGTGGCGTAGGCCGGCAGCTGTAGCTCCGATTCGACCCCTAGCCTGGGAACCTCCATATGCTGCAGGTGCGGCCCTAAAAAGACAAAAATTAATTAATTAATTAATTAATTAATCCACCTCTTCCAAGAGCCAGACTTTCCAGCCTCACTCATCCAGGTCCTTAGTGGCAGTCGGCACCTGTGCTCGACCTTGGCGACCTTGGTGAGGACCGTTGCTCTTGGGCAGCTCCCTGGTGGCCCCCCTGCTGGCCCTGAGGGCAGGGGAGCACTTCCCTTCTCTGCAGCACCCCATGGCCCTTGGGATGGTTCTAGATTCCAGGCAGGCAGTTCTATGACTGTCGTGGGAGGAGGCCGAGAGAAAGAGGCCAGGGTGAGTCTGCGGTGACTGCACCTCCACCTGCCCATCCTCAGCCCCACAGTCAGCCCCAGGGCAGGAGGAGGCTGGGGCGGGGGGCTGCAGGGTGGGAGCGGTGACCGGAGGGGCTGGATGTAAATCCGTTCAGGAGCCTGGGAGCGTTTCTCACCCTGACCTTGCCTAGGCTTCCTTCCCGCTTCCTTGTGCCTTTAGTTTCCACCCTGAGTAATCATCTCTTACGCTTCTGTTGTAAACGTGCCCTTTACAGATCTCTCTGACAGAGGGGCTCGAATTTATAGTTCCAATCAGTCTGTGGGGAAGGTGGTATCTTCCCTCCTTAGGAAAATAGGAGGTCTAGCGATTTGTTCAAGAGAAAGGTGACTTCACATATAGAAACACGGGAGCGGGGGAGGTGGAGGGGCAGCCATCCTTTCCAGAGAATTCCTGTGGAAGATCTGGAAATTCCATCCCCAGCTGCTGGGGCAGTGGGTCAGTACGCCCCTCGCCATTCCCCAGGAGCTCTTTGAAAAGCGAGGAGCAGGAAGAGCATGGCTCAGGCTGGAAAAATAGGCAACACCCACAGAGCTGTGGACCCGCATCCTGATGGGCACAGAAGGTGATGAGGAGATGGCAGCTTCTGCGAAGCTCAGCCCAGGCAAACCCCAGGGCTCAAGGACACAGTGCCCCTCCACACCTGCTCTGCAGCCACCACGCTGGCAGGCACGCTGACGGCCCAGCACCCGCACGCCCCCATCTATGTCTTTCTTGCTTCTGGCCAGAAGGAGGAAAGGCAGACGGAGGAGGTGGCCTCGGCCCCGCCCCGCCCCTCAGCCCCGCCCCGCCCCGCCCCTCAGCCCCGCCCCGCCCCTCAGCCCCTCAGCCCCTCAGCCTCAGCCGTCTGGCTCGCGGCTTTCTCCCTCCTCCTGCCTGCCCCTCCCCTCTCCCCCACACCAGACTCCAGCTCAGTTCGGCCTCTCTCCTCTCTCAAGGTCATCTCTCTCAGCTGGGCCGGCTTCACGTCCCCTCAGCAGCCACCGTCTCGCCGTCTGCCATCCGCCCGTGGTTGCCGCCTGTGTGAAGGCGGGTCTCCACCGGGAGAAAGGATGCGATTTCTGTCCCCATGGTCCCTGTGGCTCCCTTGTCCTCTGAGGGTGACAAAACAGGCAAGGGACCGCCTCCTCCCTGTCTCACTGCCCAGCGCCCCCAGACACAGGCCTCCTTCTTGTCTTCAGACCAGCGTGTCCATCACTGCCAGGTGTGGCCAAGCCTGTGGCCAGGACACGCATGCGCACATCCTCCCCCCTAGGCACGGCGAACACTACATCGGCTCTCTTCTTTCCTCCCCTCTGAAATCCCAGTCTCCTTTCCCCGTGCCCCCGCTGGGCCCCAGGCACCAGAGCCTCCTCCTGACCCTGCTGGCCCAGCCCCACAGCCCAGAATCTTCACCTCTGCTGTGTGTCTAACACAGGGCTCACACGCAGGAGGAAGGGCGGTGTTCCCTTGCTGCAGCCACTTGCAGAGGACCTGGTGCAGGGAGCGAGCACTGGAATGAGAGTCCAGGGCCCTGGGTCTGCCCGTCCCAGGCCCTGACCTACTGTGTGGCATGCGGTAAGTCATGCCAATGCCCAGCATCGCACTCCATCCACCCTCTGCTTGCCGACTCAGCCTAATGCTTGGCTCTAAGCATAAACAAGCCCAGTGGGCGTGGTGTCTCTCCCCACCCCCCTGACATTTCTAGGCTAAGAACAAAGACCAGACCCTCGGCACTGTTCCAGTGCTCCACACCAGTGAGGACAAAGAGACACCCGATGGTAAAGGAAAAGAAAGGGGAGCTAGGAGAAAACACAGACCACACGGATCGCATCTAGGCCCCTGAGGCCAGGTTCTAGGCCCCCTGTCAATTGCACCCTGACTTGAAACCTGGCTTAGCTGCAGGACTTCGTGCGCGCCCTCTGGTCCAGCAGAAGAGGAAACGGTCCAAGTTCTCCTCAGACCCTGGACCAGGAACCTGGACAGGGACACCCATCCTGACCCCTCTTGACACCAGAGACAAAAACTCTTGAATCACATGTTGCCCACGATCGGTGTCCACCCACCGAAGGGCCACCAAGAGGAGAAGGGCTCCCTCCCCCAGAGGGGCCTCTGCAGCCCAGAACAGACTCCTGGAACCCAGCGCCTGCAAGAGGAGCAGCACCTCTGTTGGGGATCTAAGAAATTCCCACAGAGCCCTGTACAGGGAGACAGGCAGGATGGCAGGTTTGAACCTTGGGGACAAGCGACGGAGGGTAGGGGAGCCTGTGGCCTATAGGGCGGTGCTGGGGGGTCAGGGAGGTGGGATCCTGGCCGTAAGCGAACAATGCCAGGCCAGGGGCTTCCCATTTTGTCTAGTCGGGTTATGAACCCGACTAGTATCCACGAGGATGTGGGTTCAATCTCTGGCCTTGCTCAGTGGGTTAAGGATCCGGCGTTGCCGTGAGCTGAGGTGTAGATCGCAGACGCGGCTCAGATCCCACGTTGCTGTGGCTGTGGTGTAGGCCAGCAGCTGCAGCTCTGATTGGACCCCTACCCTGGGAACTTCCATATGCTGCAGGTGTGGCCCTAAAAAGTGAGAGAGAGAGAGAGAGAGAGAGAGCGAGAGAGAGAGAGAGAGGGAGGGAGAGGGAGAGAGAGAGAGAGGAAGAAGGAAGGAAGGAAGGGAGGAAGGGAGAAAGGAAGGAAGGAAGGGAGGAAGGGAAAAATGCCAGGCCAGAGAGAAGCACACAGCCCCCATGTGGGAATGCTCTGCTAAGTAGGAAGGTATTAAACAATTACAAAGGTGGTTTCAAGCAAAAGCACCCTGCAGAAGAGAGAAAAAAAAGGTAGTCTTTTTTTTTTGTCTTTTTGCCTTATCTAGGGCTGCACCTGCAGCATATGGAGGTTCCCAGGCTAGGGGTCTAACAGGAGCTGTAGCCGCTGCCCTTCGCCACAGCCACAGCAACGCGGGATCCTGGGATCCAAGCCGCATCTGCGACCTACACCACGGCTCACGGCAACACCGGATCCTTAACCCACTGAGCGAGGCCAGGGATCGAACCCGCAACCTCATGGTTCCTAGTCAGATTCGTTAACCACTGAGCCACGACAGGAACTCCAAAAAAAGTAGTCTTTAAGGATTCAAGCCTTCCAGATCATCTGTATGACTGGGTAGTCACCTGGCCCGCGCAGATACCCTTGGAACAAGTCAGTCTGAAAATAGGGTCCATTTGTTGTTATTGTTTTCATCACATTGACAGCACGTGGAAGGTCCCAGGCCAGGGATTGAACCCATAGCAGCAACCGGAGCCACTGCAGTGACAAAACCAGATCCTTAACCCACTGAGCCACCAGGGAACTCTGAAAGTAGGGTCCATTTTAACGTCAGAAGATCAGGCGTTCCCATGGCGGCTCAGTGGAAACAAATCTGACTTGTAACTGTGAGGACGCAGTTTCAATCCCTGACTCAGTGGATTAAGGATCCAGCATTGCCATGAGCTATGGTTTAAGTCAGAGACATGGCTCAGATACTGGGTGGCTTTAGCATAAGCCAGCGGCTACAGCTCCAATTCAACCCCTAGCCTGGGAACCTCCATATGCCGCAGGTGCGGCCCTAAAAAAGACAAAAAGATTTTTGTTAGTCAGAAGATCAGAACGTTATTCCTGCAGAGAATATGGGAAGTAGAGAAAAATGGGAAGAAATTCAGTATTCCAGGAGTTCCCATAGTGGCTCAGAGCTGTGGTGTAGGCCGGCAGCTGTAGCTCCGATTCAACCTCTAGCCTGGGAACTTCCACATGCCGGTGTGACCCTAAAAAAAAAAGTAAAAGAAGAAATTCAGTATTCCAAAGGCCTTGAGATTCCTCAGAATCCTTCAATCCAAGCCCCCTGTCCAGGAGGGCCTTGACCTAGTGCAGAAGGTGGCCTCCCCAGCTTTTAATTAAGAGCCAGAGGTCCAGGCTGCAGAAAGCTACCCAGCCACCCAGCATTCGCGGGACACCATGCCAGGCCTTGGCCAGCCCTTTGCATCGCATGCATGGTCACATTTAATCTGCACAGTAGCTCGATGAAGTGGACACCACCCCAGTTTTATAGAAGAACTCTGAGAGGTTAAGTTCTTTGTTCAAGGCCGCACGGCAAGTAAGAGACCGCTTTGAGCAGCATTTCAAACTTGGCCTGACTGCAAAGCCCTCCGGCCCTCTTGCTGGGTGTCTGACATTTCTGAGAAATCGCAGGTCGCCTCATGCTTCCTCTAGGAGCCTTGCGGATGAAACATAACCAATAAACACCATGCAGTGGGCTCCAGAGCAGGGGGTAGGGGGGGAGGCAGACCTCTGCCGAAATCTGACCATAAATGGCTCCTTTTCTGCCCTCTCCCACCCCAGTGGCGGTACCCGCACACCCGGCTTCCTCCTCCGAGCCTTTCCAGTCTAGCCCTCCCTTCCTACCCATTGTCTCAGAGCCCCCCTTCTTGGCTCCCGAGCTCCTATTCACCTGATTTCTTCCGCTTCTTTCACCCCCAAGGACAATAGGCTCCTTCCCCCGTGTTAGTAGGTGTGTCCTAGGCCGGGTTGGAACTGCTCTGAGTCCCTCATGCCACAGTCTCTTCCCAATGGGGACAAGGTCTCCCGGAGGGGTGGCCCGGCCTGGCCCACGGCCTGCCCCTCTGTCATTGCAGCTTCGGGGCCAAGCAGGGCAGCGCCAAACACAACCTTATCCTCAGAGCCTGGGAACTACTCACTCAGCTCCCGCACGGGATCCTGGAAGAGGAATGGAACGAGGAAGTGGTTTTTTTTTTTCTTGTTGTTGTTGGTTTGTTTGCAGCCATCGCCAAGCAAGTTTGCCCCACCCAACCCCCAGGCTGAGGTCCGGTGGGCGGGCGGGCGAATGGTGTTTTTCCACAGAACCTCGGGGTGGGTGGGGGGAGCCAGGAGAAGCACGGGAGAGGAAGCAGCAATAAACAAGGCAGAGATGTCAACACTGTAGGAGGAACACACACCCACCTGAAGAGAGCAGGCAGCCACAGCGCATCCGTCCCGGGGTCTCTTGGAGATCCGCTAACTCTTGGCTCATGTGGATCCGGAGCCTCCGTTTTCTTTTTTGCTTTTTAAGCTTTTATTTTTATTTATTTCCTTATTTATTTGTGCTTTTTTTTTTTTTTTGTCTTTTTGCCTTTATCTAGAGCCACACCCGTGGCATATGGAGGTTCCCAGGCTAGGGGTCTAACAGGAGCTGTAGCCGCCAGCCTACACCACAGCCACAGCAACGCGGGATCCAAGCCGCGTCTGCGACCTACACTACAGCTCACAGCAACGCTGGATCCTTAACCCAACTGAGCAAGGCCAGGAATCGAACCTGCAACCTCATCGTTCCTAGTTGGGTTCGTTAACCACTGAGACACGAAGGGAACTCCCTGTTTGTGCTTTTAGGACCGCACCCGTGGCATGTGGATGTGGAATTGGAGCTACAGCTGTCAGCCTATAGCACAGCTCACGGCAACACCGGATCCCCAGCCCACTGAGCGAGGCCGGGGATCGAACCCACATCCTCACGGATACTAGTCGAATTCATCTCCTCTGTGCCACAACCGGAACTCCGAGCCTGAGTTTTCTGAGCAGGATGGAGAAGGAACCCCTGCATCTTGCAAGGCCCCCGTCTACCAAGAGATTCACGTAGAACTAGGCCCCCATCAACTTAACCATCTGCCATGTTCTCCATTGATCCTTTGAACACGTCTTTATCAGGTGTCAGGCATCCAGGACTTCATAATAAATACACAGATAAGGTCCCTGTTCTCAGTAGGGCTGGCAGGCGGTAGTGGAAAAAAAAAAAAAAACAAACAGTAACAGATCAACAGTAACATTCAGACAGATGCCATGAAATGAAGAAGAGGGGGCCAAGGCTGCGGAGAGTGCCCGGCAATACTAGAAAGAGTAATCGAGGCAGGCCTCTTGGTGGTGGCGATGGTTGAACTTGGATCTTCACGCAAAAGGGGAGGAGAGGGCTCTCAGGGCAGAGAGGTGAGAAGGAGGTAAAGCCGTGAGCAGAAACGAGCGCGGCGCGTTTGAGGATGAGAGAGGAGACCCGTGTGGGCAGCCAGAGCCGGGGAGGTGTGGGGGCAGAGGAGGGGGGCGCCGTGGGCCCTGAACGTGAAGATCTCGTAGGATTTGATGGTAAACGCAATGGGTCCTTCTCCAAGGAGCTCAAACACCCTGACCTGCTTGTCTCTCTGTGAGGGATGCTGAAAGCATCAGGAAGGAGCAGAAGAAGCTTGATTCACTGGAGATGACAGTGACCAGAGCCAACATAACCATCGAGGGAGGAAGGATCTGTTGCTTGGCTACCAGGCCTGGGAGAGGGTGATGGGTGGAAACGGGGAACCTGAGTGGAGCAAGAAGAGAGACACCAGGAGCTGGGGGAGAAGAAAGGTTAGCAGAAAATCCTGCTGGGCTGGAGTTTAAGGAGGTGGGGGCCGTGAGCAACTCCCAGGAGCCGTGGCATTTTGAGGAGAGGGGGACAGAATGTTTTAGGAAAGTTTGGTTGGCCCTCATGCCCTGTAATTTCCCTTTGATCATCTTCTCAAGCAAATCTTTTTTATTTGTTTTTTTAGGGCCGCACTCGTGCCTGTGCAGGTTCCCAGGCTAGGGGTCGAATCGGAGCTGTAGCTGCCGGCCTACGCCACAGCCACAGCCACGCCAGATCCAAGCTGCGTCTGCGACCTACACCACTGCTCACGACAGCAACGCTGGATCCTTAACCCACTGAGTGAGGCCAGCGATCCAGCCTGCGTCCTCACGGATGCTAGTCAGATTCGTTTCTGCTGAGCCGCAACAGGAACTCCTATCAAGAAAATCTTGTGGAGTTCCCTTTGTGGCTCAGTGGTTAACGAATCCGACTAAGAACCATGAGGTTGCGGGTTCGATCCTTGACCTCGCTCAGTGGGTTAAGGATCCGGCGTTGCCGTGAGCTGCGGTGTAGGTCGCAGACGCGGCTCAGATCCTGCATTGCTGTGGCTGTGGCATAAGCCGGCAGCTGTAGCTCCAATTAGACCCCTAGCCTGGGAACCTCCATATGCCGCGGGTGTGGCTCTAGATAAAAGGCAAAAAGACCAAAAAAAAAAGGAGGCCAGCTCCTTTTGGATCTGTCTCTGGCTTGCAGTGCGCCTCGGGAGAAGCGGAGCCCCGGTGCTGAGTGCGCTGCTGAGACTGGGACAAAGAAAAGGCCCTGCTTAGAGACCCACGTGCTGTGTGGCCTGGGGCAAGTCACTTTTCCTCTCTCTGTTTCTTTCCTTTCTGGTCATGAGATGATGGAGTTAGATGATCTCCAGGGTGTGAACAAGCTGGGACTCCAGATGCCACATGTCTTTTTGTTTTCTTAACAGAGACGTGAGAAGAAGGGGCTCAGACCTTCAGACTGAGCCGGTGTGGACCCCACACACCTCCAGCGAGGTTGTCTCAGCCCTGCAGCAGGCCGCCCTGCTGGCCTTAGCGCCAAGGGAGGACAGTTTTAGGAGCATGTCCACTCCCCGCCACACACTGTTCAGGGAAAGCCCCCTCCGAGGAACCGCCCCTCCCTCAGGGACGGGGACTTCCAGGAGCTTTCATCAGCTTCTTCATCAGCGTCTGCCTTCGGTGCCAGGACCGGCTGGGTGCAGCCCTCCAGCAAGGCAGACAAAGGGCCCCAGGGACCATGTAAACACCTCCCCCCAGGAAGACAGCTATGACCTCCGTGGGTGAGAAAACCCCTGGGGAGAGAAGCAAGGCTGAGAAAGGGCCTCGGGGACCATGTAAACACCTCCTCCAGGAAGGCAGCTATGACTTCCTACGGGAGCGGGCCTGGGGTGACCCGTGCCCCTGGCCAAGAGTTCAGGCCCTGTCTCCTCACCCTGCTGTTCCAGGGCCAAGCAGAGTCTCCAAACCCTGGTCAGCCCTCTCTTTCCTGGCTCCTTCCCTCCATCTCAGCTGCAGGAGCAGGGCTGCATGCTTTCTCCTGCACAGCAAATGCTTCCCGCTTGAACCTGCAGAGCGTTCCCGCAGCTCCCCACCTTAGTAATCAGCACACGTACCAAGAGCTCTCCCTCGCCTCCCCGTCTCTCAGCTTTCCTCCCTCCCCTCCGTCCTCCCCCGCCCCCTTCCTCCACCTCCTCCTGCCTCCCGCTCAGCCCTTGGAGCCACCGCCACCTCCTGGAAAACCGAGAGAGCTTTTATCCTCGACTCAGGATCTGTCTTAAGGAAAACGGTTTTATTTTCCTCGCTTGGAGAAGGAGCAGCTAGGAAAAGGCTGTTCTGTAGAGTCAAAGCATCCATCCCTCTGTGCATTCATCCATCCAGCCCTCTGTCAGCTCCCCACTCTACCTCAGCCCCGGGGCTGAACCTGGCACTGTTTTTCTCCTTTTCCTCCATGGCTCTCCTCTGACCTGCCTCTTGGTCCCCACCTGGGAGGCTTTTTCCCCCCCCGGGGCCCCTCTACTTCTAACGTTTCCTTCATTCAGGTCATTTTGCTCGTCGAGGGGTTTCAAGTCATTGCTTTTATGTAGCAGGGACTCCAGATTGCTGGGGATGCGAGACATCTGGGGGGGGCGGGTGCACAGATACACGAATAAACCATCAGAGCATGCAGTGACGGGAGCGGCAGAGGTGGCACACAGCGTCAAGGGGGGGTGGGCAGAGACAGCGGAGGGGTGCTGACGTTGAAGGCGGGGATGCCAAAAAGCGGGAAGCAAGAAGCCTGAGGCCACACGGATCATGAGATCAACAGCTGGGAGCGAAAGTCACTCCAAGCCTGGCTCACAGCCAATTGCCTCCAGCACGTTAGCAGCATTGAGCAGGGGGGCACAGGGAGCAGAGCGATGCTGAAGTGAGGGTGCGCGTTGCGGGAGCGGGGGGGGGGGGGGGGGGGGGGGGGGGGGGGGGGGGGGGGGGGGGGGGGGGGGGGGGGGGGGGGGGGGGG
>PVHT020000151.1:748443-832424 GCA_004024745.2 Catagonus wagneri | reverse complement strand
AACCCGCAGCCATAAAAAAAATGACAAAAGGCAAAAAAAAAAAAAAAAGAATGAATTGCAGAGTTTCTATAACCTGAGCGCCCCACACCTTGTGTTTCCCTTGCCCCTAGGTGTGAGGGTTCCGTTGACAAATCAAACACAGGGCCCACCCTGAGGGGTTTACTCTGGAGGCCAGAGCCATAGGCAGTGATAGTAACAGCCTTGGGCTGGGGTCAGCTGGAAGCCTGTGTGGAGGAGGCAGCATGTGAACTGGCACGGCCCCTCCTCGCTCCTGCAGAGATCTGCTTAGCACAACTTCTGCGTGGCGAGGACAGGCCTCAAACACAGTCCACGCAGAGTATATGTTTTTAGAAAGAATAAAAGACAGCTGGCAGCGGGAGTATTTCTGTAGGTAAGAAGCATGAAGGGGCCTTCCTGGAGAGAGCTGGCCTTCGCCACTGCCTCTTCGACAGCTTCCTTCTGGGCTGCCATCTCCTCCCTGGCCCCCCGCCCCATCTCTCCGGCTCCCTCCTGACCTCCAGGTAGGCCCCTGTCCAAGTCCAAGAACATCTTCTGGGTCCCGAGGGAGAGAACAGGTACCGCCCCCCCAGCCCCACTCCCGTGGCTCCCACACCCAGGACATCAGGTCGAAGCTGCCGCCCCTGGACGCAGGCACAGGAGCGCCGTCTGCTCCTCCAGCCCGACCGGCTGCACCGCTCAGGCTACCGGAGCATCAAGGCGGCACCGGTTCCTCGGAAAGCTCCAGAGATACCCTGCGTTGCACAGCCTCCCTCTGCCCTTTCACCTCACCTCCCACTCTCCACCCTGCCCCCCACCCACCCCACGTCCCCGCTCTGAGCCCTGTGCCAGGAAGGCTGCGGTCTAAGCCTGTACCAGCCAGGCTCCCTAAACCTCCAGCCTCCTACGGGATCAGCTGTTGGGGCCTGAGGAGGGAGGAGGCTGCGCAGTCCTCGCGCCCTCGCGCTCCTCGCCCTGGGGCCTGCCCTGCGGCTGCAGCTCTCTCCAGGTCCCTTAGGGTGTTCCACCCTCCCTTGCTGGTCTCCCGTAACCCTGCCTGGGTGGAATGCCATCTCTCTCCTGCTGGAGACCCACTAATGCCTGCTTCGTCCTGCTCGTCTCACCAGCGGAAAATAGGGAGAAAAGAGGCGTTAGGTCATGGCCCCAGAACAAGGCTCAGACTGGTTAACTGGGGGATGAATCTGGGTTTGAATCTTCGTTCTGCCACAAGTGGAGTTATTTTTCTTGCATGTCACCTTTTAAACATTTATTTCTTTGTTTATGGCTTTTTAGGGCCGGACTCGCAGCATATGGAGGTTCCCAGGCTAGGGGTCGAATCGGAGCTGTAGCCACTGGTCTACATACAGCATAGCCACAGCCACAGCCACAGCCACGCCAGATCCAAGCTGCATCTGTAAGCTGCACCAAAGCTCACAGCAACGCCGGACCCCCAAAACCCACTGAGTGAGGCCAGGGATGGAACCCACATCCTCATGGATACTAATCAGATTCGTTTCTGCTGAGCCACAACGGGAACTCCAAGTCTCACTTTTTTCACGTGTGCAATGGGAAAACCACTCCCTCTCGGGCTGTTATGCGGATTAAGTTGAATCGTGTACACACATAGTGTTTACTGTTGTTGGGCACATAGAGCTGGACAAGCAGGATTGCTACTGTGCTTTTTTTTTTTTTTGTCTTTTGTCGTTGTAGAGCTGCACCCACTGCATGTGGAGGTTCCCAGGCTAGAAGTCTAATCGGATCTACAACTGCTGGCCTACACCACAGCCACAGCAAAGCGGGATTCCAGCCACGTCTGCAACCTACACCACAGCTCACGGCAATGCCGGATCCTCAACCCACTGAGCGATGCCGGGGATCAAATCAGCAACCCCATGGTTCCTAGTCGGATTTGTTTCAGCTGAGCCATGATAGGAACACCGCTACTGTGCTTTTAAGAGAAGTGTGATTGGAGTTCCCGTCGTGGCGCAGCAGTTAACGAATCTGACTAGGAACCATGAGGTTGCGGGTTCGATCCCTGGCCTCGCTCAGTGGGTTAAGGATCCGGCGTTGCCGTGAGCCGTGGTGTAGGTTGCAGACGCGGCTCGGATCCCGCGTTGCTGTGGCTGTGGCGAAGGCCGGCGGCTACAGCTCCGATTCGACCCCTAGCCTGGGAACCTCCATGTGCTGCAGGTGTGGCCCTAAAAGGACAAAAAGGAAAAAAAAGAGAGAAGTATGATGTGCCCTAAACTCCCGCACTTTTAGCTCTCTTTGGGGCCTGTCCACAGTCACGGCGACCAGGACACAGGGCTCTGTTGAGGCCTCCGAAAGACTGAAGGACTGTTTCTAAAATGAGGGTCCCGGACTCCCCCTCCTTCAAAGGGTACCTTCCCAGGAGACCTCCTCCCTCCCTTCAGCAGCACGGGAACAGCCCAGGAGGAGCAGGTGGGCATGGGGTGGGGGTGGGGGTGGGGGGCTCTGCGCAGTGACTCTTTGCAGCAGAATCCCAAACCACGAGGGCAGGGATCTGGAGAAGCTTGCCTCTCTGACGCACGTTTCCAAGTTTCGTGGTGCTCGTTTTCATATCGAGATCACGGTGCTGCCTCCACTCACTTCCATGTTCTCAGCTGCCGTGACTCATTCCAAGTCTCAGGGCCGTGCCTACCTAAGCTACGTCATATCTGGGAATGGGGAGCAGGAACTAAACCCTGAGGCTTCAGGTGACACAGATGAGGCCAGGATGACGGCAGCCCCAGCCAGGTACTGAATGACTCCCAGGCTTATGACATCCCTGCCCCAGCCAGATGCCAGAAGGACACACATGAGCTCAAAAGAGGAAAGGGGGGAGTTCCCATCGTGGCACAGTGGTTAACGCATCCGACTAGGAATTATGAAGTTGCGGGTTCGATCCCTGGCCTCGCTCAGTGGGTTAAGGATCCGGCGTTGCCGTGAGCTGTGGTGTAGGTTGCAGACGCGGCTCGGATCCCGCGTTGCTGTGGCTGTGGCGAAGGCCGGCGGCTACAGTTCCTGTTAGACCCCTAGCCTGGGAATCTCCATATGCCCCGGGGGCGGCCCTAGAAAAGACAAAAAAAAAAAAAAATAGAAAAAAATTTAAAAAATAAAAAGAGGAAAGGGGAATGGGGAACTAGGACTGACGGACGCCCTGCGTGCCAGATGTTGGGGGAGGCACTCTATCCGGTTTGATCCACACCTTCAGTAACGTGTACCTTATTTTACGGGAAAGAGAAATCTGAGGCTTGGAAGGAGAGCGTTCGCACACGATGCACAGCTATTCCGTGGGATTCTAGCCTTACTCCTCCATCTGCCCAAGCCACATCCTCCTAGGGAGGAATGCGTCCTCACCAAGAGCAAGTTGGGCGGCGGGATGGCTGCATGTAGGGGTTCAAGCAGGGTGAAGCTTGGTGAGCTGGTGGGGCTGGTGGTGGTTGGACCTGAATGGCAGGGACTCTGAACAGCACAGCACTTAGGGACTGGGCCTGGGGACAATCAGCACCAAAGGCCCCTTGGGCGGGGAGCTGGGCCCAGGGCACTACCTGTACAGTTCTCTGAAAGATGGGGGTGGGGGAGTGGCAGAGAGAGAGGCACAACTAATTAAAAAAAAAAGGAGTTCCCGTTGTGGCTCGGTGGGCTAAGAACCCAACTAGTATCCATGAGGATGTGGGTTTGATATCTGGTCTCGCTTAGTGGGTGAAGGATCCAGCGTTGCTGCAGAATGCCGCATACGTTATAGACGCAGCTCGGAGCCTGCGTTGCTGTGGCTATGGCCCTAGGCCAGCAGCTGCAGCTCCCATTCAACCCTCAGTCTGGGAACTTCCATATGCCATGGGTGCGGCCCTAAAAGGACAAAAAATAGGGCCGACTCCAATGCCAAAAGAGACTCGGCATGAGGGGGCCTGAGAGGGTTGGTTGAGGCTGGGTCTGGCCCTGCTGGAGTGAGAACAAGGCCAACAGCAACGTGTGCAGCCCCGCTGGAAGCATGGGGCCTTGCCTGCAGCTCTCCTGGTGTGACCTCGGAGATGAGAGCGGCACCAGGTTCATGCGAGGCAACCGGGGCGGGGGCGGGGGGGGGGGGTGGACGGAAGCCAGGGAGACAGGGAGGTAACTGAGCTCTCCCACACCCTGAGCAAAAAAGGGACCCCTCCCAGGTCACGGGAGTGCCCTGCAGTCACTTATGTCACCTCCTGCATCCTGTCCTCTCTGCAAGTAGAGGGGTCTGTTGTCAAAAGATCACCAGAGCACAGCTCTGTGCGGGGACAAATCCCCGCTACAGGATTTCTACGATGTTTCCAATATAGGCACTCACTCGGCAAACGTGTGTCTGCAGCCCTGTCCTCCTGGCCCCTCCGGCACAAGCAGGCCCATGGGTGGGGCCCCAGAAGGACCCAGAATTCACCAGGATCGGCCACAAAGGCCTGCAATCGTTTTTAACTGTTACCGCCTAATCCGCTTAATATTTTCAGGAGAACTGAAAAATGTTCACAGTACACATCCATGTGTGAGTGTAGGAAATCCATTTTCATAGTGTTTAATATTTTTGATTTATTGGGTTTTCACTGGACTTTTATTGGCCACTCTCCCTGTCCGCGCTCGCTGCAAGAGCTTCACAGAGCCAGGCCACGCTTTGCACAAATTCAGCTGGGAGAGAACGGCCCCTGGGTGGTGGGAGACAGCAGCAGGACCCTGGGACCACAAGGGCTCCCGAGGCGATGACGATGAGGGCTTCAGCCCACCAGGGCGGCCTGCCCCTCGGCACTCCAGTGGAGGAGGGGTCCTGGGGCTCATGGCAGCAGCCAGAGCAGCAGCCCGGGGCTTGGGCTCTCCTGGGACAGATCTCATTCTCCTGGGCTCGTGTGTGTGATGAGCCTAAAGCTCCTTGAGCATCCTCAGCGCCTGCCTGCACAAAACAGGGTTGTACTGTGCAGGACTGATATCAACAAAGATCTAAAAGATGCTGCCACCAATTATCTCTGCAATGGAGATTCCCTCACTTACAAAATTCAGTACCTGGAGTTCCCGTTGTGGCGCCGCAGAAACGAATCCAACCAGTATCCATGAAGATGCGAGTTCGATCCCCGGCCTCGCTCAGTGGGTTCAGGATCCGGCATTGCCGTAAGCTGTGGTGTAGGTCGCAGACGCGTTGCTGTGGCTGTGGCGTAGGCCGGCGGCTGTAGCTCCGATTTGACCCCTAGCCTGGGAAGCTCCATATGCCAGGGGGGCCCTAAAAAAAGGCAAAAGAAAAACCAACAAAAAACACGAGAACTGAGTCCAGTCCCAGTTTTGCCCCTCCCCATCTGAGTGACCTATGGCAAGTCACTTTGATTCTCTGAGTTCCAGTTTCCTCTATAAAACGGTTTTAATAATAATATGCCGTTGGAAAAGTTGATGTGAGAATTAAATAACACGGGCAAAGCCCCTAACACTACGCTTGACACAGAGCGGGAGTCCAGCAAATGTTCGTTCTCTCTCACCTTCACCCCTGACCTTGAGAAATCATCCCCGGATCATAGCCACACACACCGCCCCAGTCACTGCTCCTTCCTGGCTCTGCAGACACCCAAGCATTGTTCAGTTCACCCCACACACCATCCAGGCGGTGAATGGCCGAGGAGAGAAGCAGGAATAAAAGGCGTTCTGGTCAGTGGAGGCCTTGGCTGTGTACCCGACCACCACGGCCCCAGCCGAAAAGAACTGCCTCCTCGCATCCACGAAGCAAAGCCCCCCGCCGGGGGCGGGGTGGTGCCGTTATATCTGGTGGCCCACTTCCCTGCCACCAGATGAAGAGAGCATGTTTCTGGGCTAAGTGCTCTGCGTGACACTGGAACCCCGGGGACCCCACCTGCCTGGCTGAAAAGGTCCCCCAGTGCCCAGCTCTGCATCTGTCCTTGGGTCCCCAGAGGCTTGTGTTACCAACAATAGCTGCAAATCCCTGATTAAAATGCTGTGGCGGGGAGAATCAATATCCATTGGAGGCTGAGCCTCTAATAAGTATAATAATCACCATTAAGGGGAAGAGTCAGGGAGTGAGTGGGTTTGGTATTATGGTGAGTATATTAATCTGCCTCCATTCCAGTCTGTATCCACCTGCTCTTGGCACATCCTGGCCCGGAGCCTGTCCCGAAGAGCAGGGGCTGCCGGGCAAAGCGGGCAGCCTGACTTCACCCAGTTCCCAGTCTCTGGGGGCTCTGCAGCCCCCAACACCCACGTCATTCACCGGCGGGCGGGAGGCAAAGTGGATCTTGGTGGGGGGAAGGCACAGGTGGGCGAGGGAACAAGCGAAACTGTTGTTTGTTTTCGCTCCCCACCTCTTCCTGCAGCAGGAGCCCCCCAAATCCTTACCTGAATTTTCCTGTCTGGCCTCTGAACCAATTTCAATTGATTAACGAGGCCAAGAGCCCTAGGCAGTAACAGTTCTGATGGATATCAAGGAGAAGGCAGGTCTGTCCCCTTGTCCCACTGAGCATCTTGTACGTAGCACAGTGCCAAGTGTGTAGGCATTTGTTTCAGGGTGGAAATGAACGAATGAATGAACAGGTGTTCCTTGTTCTCATTCACTCTCGCATAGTCCAGACTCCAGGTGGGTTCTATTTAAATGAATTGGGTTTTAGGAAAGAGCATTTTTAACATCTTTTTAGTTTTCTTCAATGAACCCTTTTTTTTTTTTTTTTGGCTTTTTGCCCTATCCAGGGCAGCACCTGCAGCATACGGAGGTTCCCAGGCTAGGGGTCTAACAGGAGCTGTAGCCTCCAGCCTTCACCACAGCCACAGCAACGCGGGATCCGAGCCGTGTCTGCAACCTACGCCACAGCTCACAGCAACGCCGGATCCTTAACCCACTGAGCAAGGCCAGGGATCGAACCTGCAACCTCATGGTTCCTAGTCGGATTCATTAACCACTGAGCCACAATGGAAACTCCCCACCCCCCTTTTTTTTTATTTTTAGTTGCTCCCACAGCATGTGGAAATTCCCAGGCCAAGGATCAAACCTGTGCCACAGCAGTGAAAACGCCTAGTTCTTAACCTGCTGAGCCACCCAGGAACTCTAATAAATGTGTTTCTTAAATTGTGTAAGATATACATAACCTAAAATTTACTGTTTAATCTTTTTTTGTGTGCTTTTTAGGGCCATGCCTGTGGTATATGGAAGTTCCCAGGCTAGGGTTCGAATTGGAGATGTGTCTGCCTGTCCATGTCTCAGCCACAGCAACGTGGGATCCGAGCCGCATTTGGGACCTACACCGCAGCTCACGCCAGATCCTTAACCCACTGAGCGAGGCCAGGGATTGAACCCGCGTCCTCATGGATACTAGTCGGGTTTGTTAAACCACTGAGCCAACGACAGGAACTCCCTGTTTAGTAGCACTGAGCGCATGCACATTGTTGCACAATCATCACCATCCATCTCCAGGTTCCTTTCATCTTTCCCAACTAGAACTCCATACCCATTAAACACCAGTCCCCCATCCCTGCCCTGCACCTCTCTGGTAAATTACCACTCTGCTCTCAGCCTCTATGAATTTGACTACTCCAGGGCCCTCCTAATTGCATCTGTTTGGGTTAACTATTCTCTTAGGATCGATCATACAGACTGTTTACAAATTTTCCCTAGAATCAGCAATGCAGCAGCAAATGTATTTGAGCAACAAGCTTTCTCGTGTGTGTATTTAGGATGCTTCATTGGGTTTGACGGTCAAAATTGAGAATTAATGGAGAGAAAAAAATAGCTTAAACGCACTTACATTTTTTGACACATACTGTCAGTTATCCTAAGGGATTTTAGGATGTATTTTCTACATCTTCAACATCACACACCAGCAAGGTATATATGTAACCATCTCCCGGTGTTCTCACCAGCCCTGGATTTTTTAAAAACGCGTTGTGAATATGTTAGGCAAAAATTTATATGTCATAGGTGGACTAAAAATATGTCATGACAACTGGAGTTTAGTGGAAACAGGGCTGAACTCAGAGTCAGATCTATTTTTGGAAGGTGAGTATAAAGCTAAATGTGCCCTGAACTGAAAGGAAAACAAATAGCTGTTACCATTTTTAAGTGGTTAGGCCCGAAGTGGGGCTGGCAGAAGGAGAAACAAGGAAAGAAGGAAAACCCAGCATCTTTTCACTGGGTACTACATACAGCTTTAGGGGCTGGGGTGTCCAGGTCAATAAGACAGTCCCTTGATCTGCTCACATTTCAATAGACTGTTTTTTTTAATGGCTGCACCCATGGTGTATGGAAGTCCTTGGGCCAAGGATTGAATCTGAGCTGCAGCTGAGACCTACGCCACAGCTGTGGCAACGCTGCATCCTTAACCCCCGGCCCCCGGCCTGGGATTCAACCTGTGCAACTGCGGAGACAACAGCAGACCCTTAACCTGCTGTGCCACAGCGGGAACTCCTGAAGAGACTTTTTAAAATTCCATTTTACAGATGTGAAGACTAAAGATGAAAGTTAGCTGTTAAATAATTCTTGCACTTTCATCGGTAGCAATAGCCACTAAAATGTAGAGATGGCTAATTACACACTAGATGCTATTAAACACTCATTTATTCACTGTCTTCCCACACCCCCTTAAAGCGGATGCCGCTTGGTCCCACTTAACAGACTTCCCAAGATCACAGAAGCTGGATGCCTGCTCCTGGGGTCGGACCCCCGCCCCACCATCATCTCTCAGCATCGGGCACCCCCTTTCAGACAATGCATGGCCCCTTAAAATTGCTCCTCTTTTTCTTCTCCCTGGATCCTTGGAAGACCCATCTGCATCCCCCAAACCGCCCCCCCGCCAACCTTTTCTGGTTTGGCTAACCCATTCATAAGAATCAGCTCAGGAGTTCCCATCGTGGCTCAGCAGAAACGAATCTGTCTAGAATCCATGAGGGCACAGGTTCAATCCTTGGCTCACTCAGTGGGTTAAGGATCCAGCATTGCCGCGAGCTGTGGTGTAGGTCACAGACATGGCTCGGATATGGATTGCTGTGGCTGTGGCTGTGGCGGGCAGCTGTAGCTCCAGTTCAACCCCTAGCCTGGGAACCTCTATATGCCATGGGTGCGGCCCTTTTAAAAGGACCAAAAAAAGGGGGGGGGATCAGCTCAGACTCAGCCCCGACCTCCAGCACCCCCACGCCACCCGCGTTCGTAGATAAACTATCACGGCCTTTGGCGCGTGTATCTGGGTATATGTCTATCTGTCTGTCTCCCCAGCCAGGTCTGTAATATTTCCATATTCCTTTACCTGTGTCCCGGCACACAGCAGGTCTCAGTCATGCTTTGTGAATGGATGCGTTCTCTGCCATTCACACCCGGATTTGGCCCATTCCAGGGGCTTTCCGGCAAAGGTGAAAGAAGCAGGCGGGAGGAAGCACCCAGGCTGGATTCTCCCTGCCAGGGTGACTCTTGAAATCCCCTGGGCCAGCACCAGCTTCCCATTTTCCACACCTACACCTTTAACGCTCTTGTAACCAACCCTGGAGGGAGGCACTGTGGAAACACAGAAACTTCAACCTGGTGGAAGGGCAGTAATTAAATTTCTCTGCTAACGAGCTCATCCCGGAACAGCCTCCCCTCCAGACTGGCCCTCTGGGAACAGAGACCTGGCTGTTTTCTTTTTCTGCAGCCAGAGCCAGTGTCTGCCTGGAAGTGCTGGTGGCCCAGGAAGCTGCTGGCCCACAGGGGAAAAGAGAAATTGGGTCTGGGGGCGGGGAAGCTCTCGGCGCTGTCCAGAGCCTGGGCCTGACACGGCTGCTCCAGGGAGGCTAGGGAAGTGCCCAGGATTGCAGGCCACCAGGTGAGGGCTCAGGGATTCCAGCCTCTGCTCAGAAATGGACCTGTCTTCTCACCACACCCAGCTCTTTTCGGACGCCCAGCAAAGCAGGCACAGCAGAGGACAATGCAAGCGATTTTCTCCTGGACATTCTATTCATCATTATGGAGAAGTCAGAACTCTTTGGGGGTTCCTTGACTTAATTTATGTTTCTTTTGTTTTGTTTTTTCTGTCTTTTTAGGGCCGCACCCGCTGCATATGAAATTCCCAGGCTAGGGGGTCAAATCAGAGCAGAATCCACCGGCCACAGCCACAGCAACAGGGCATCCAAGCTGCATCTGCGATCTACACCACTCAACGGCAACGCGGGACCCTTAACCCACTGAGCAAGACCAGGGATTGAACCTGAATCCTCACGGATATTAGTTGGGTTCATTACCGCTGAGCCACAGTGGGAACTCCCCCGACTTTTGTTTTCTGTTATATGAGGCTGCCGGGGCAGTTGAGAACGCCCCATAATTTTTTTGAGGCTCAGTACTTCCTAAATATTTTCCTCCGGCTCTAGCAGGCTCATATCCAAGGACACAGGAGCCCTGAGATTTAGGAGCAGTAGGTCAAGGAGGATTTTCCGAAGGAAAGTGTGAAGAGACCAGTCTAAGTGGGTCCCACCGAAGTCAAACCCCATGAGGCTTAGTCGGCATCTCTTATTTGGCTGGGGATGGGGCTTGCCCTGCCTTCTGCCACTCGGCCTCCACGCCAGGGGGCCCCCGGGGGCGGGGGCAGCCGCCTTTTGCCCAGCACAGCCTTGTGGGCTGGTGCACAGTCATGGCTGTGAGCCTCATCTCCCACTTCCTGGCATTCCATCTTTGGAGAGGAAAGTTACCAGAGGGGGAGGGAGGGGGAGGGTCGGGAGAGGAGGGGGAGTCCTGCCTTGCAGGATTATTAGTCTTGCAGCATAGAGCGTTTAAAGATCAGGATGAAAATTTAAAAGTAAAAAACAAAACCAGCAGGGCAATTACTCTAAAGAAGCTTTCCTGAAAGAAAAGGGGAGGGGAGGGGGTTGGAAATCAATAGTTAATTCAGACTTCATCGATTTGCAATTTGGGTGCCACACTCAGCACTTCGATTTTGCTCGGGTTTCTTGGTGAGAGATGGTTAGGGAGTCGCTGGCTACGGATACTTAGCGCCTCGGGGACAGGCTGTGATGGGAGACGGAGAAATAGAGGAATTTCCCTGGAGTCAGCTTTCCCTGTCTGCTTCCCACCCCAGCTCCGGGTGCCTCCCTTCCCTGAGAGCTGGGGACACCCAGGCTGAGCGTGAGATGGCAGCCACTACCAAAATCCAGGGGGGATGTCAGCAGGATATATGTGGGTCTATTTTCCTTGCCTCTGAGTAGTGCCATATGCAGTCCTCCCAACAAGCTGCCTGCCCTTACACACACACACACACGCACACACACACGCACGCACGCACACACACGCACACACGTAACACCACCACCACGTTCATCGTCAAGAATGTCCTAAATTTTCAGAGCTAGAAACCGAAGTAACTAGAAATAAAAAAAAAATCATAATATCTGTAATCTGCTGAAAAATCCTTCAGAAAAAAAAAAATCTTCACAAAGAATTCTCAAAACTTCAGTTTTTCCATTTTTCTTTCCCCAGGCCTTCCAAGCTAACCTAAGCTAGCCTGAGCCCATGTTATTGCGAATGAAGCCTGGGTCCTTCGGTCCTGCCTCTGGCTGGCATGGAAACTTGTTGCTCACCTGTGTCCCACCCCGCCCCAGGCCTCCAGACAGAGGCTGGGACTGCGTGCCCCAAGAAAATAGGATATCAGCACACACAGACTGCCAAGCGCTCCATCCGTCAGCCACTCAGCAGACGCTGCGACCCGGCTGCTCGGCAGACCGGCTGGAGGAGGGGCTGAGGGGAGGTCGGGGTGGGACAGAAGTGGGAACAAAAGGCAGAAGTGTGATTTGGGGGGGGGGTGGTCTTTTCTGCTGCCATGCGGTCTACTTGGAGCACCCAGGATCGGAGAGCTCCAAGACCGCAGTTAAGTGACATATTGCCTCTGTGGGTTCATATTTAAAAATTATTATTATTATTATTATTATTATTATTATTATTTTGTCTTTTTGTCTTATCTAGGGCCGCACTCGCTGCGTATGGAGGTTCCCAGGCTAGGGGTCTAACAGGAGCTGTAGCCGCCAGCCTACACCACAGCCACAGCAACACGGGATCCAAGCCGTGTCTACGACCTACACAACAGCTCACGGCAACGCCAAATCCTTAACCCACTGAGCAAGGCCAGGGATCGAACCCACAACCTCATGGTTCCTAGTCGGATTTGTTAAGCACTGAGCCATGACAGGAACTCCAAAATTATTTTTAAAAATAATCAATTAAAAACAAAACCACACAAAAAAATTCTTTCCTGGTCCTTCAGGATTTGTTGTAATTTTCAGCATTTATTTATTTATTTATTTTGCTTTTTAGGGCCGCACTGGCACGACATATGGAGATTCCCAGACTAGGGGTCTAATTGGAGCTGTTGCTGCCAGTCTACGCCACAGCCACAGCAAAGCAAGATCTGAGTCGCGTCTGCGACCTACACCACAGCTCACGGCAACGCCGGATCCTTAACCCACTGAGCAAGGCCAGGGATCGAACACGCAACCTCATGGTTCCTAGTCAGATTCATCTCTGCTGCGCCACGATGGGAACTCCCCAGTGTTCTTTTTAATAGCTGTTAACTTCATTTGGTTCTTGTTCAGAATACTATGAGATGGTTAGGGCTGGAATTATCTGTCCCCATTTTACAAAGGAAGGCACTGCCGCCCAGGAAGCTGTGTAAATGAGCGACACAGATTCGTGAGCGACACAGATTCGTGAGCGGCAGTGCTGGGACCCGGGACCCAGGCCACTCCCCGCATCGCTGCTCTTTCCAAAGCCTTGCTGCCTGAGGGGGTTTCTGCAGGTGCCTCAGGGATGCTGGGTCTGTGCTGGGTGACTTGCAGGCGGTCTTCTCCAGCTTTCCTCCTCTCTCAGCCAATGCCCAACGACGCAACCCGTCTCAGAACTTCTCTGAAAGCTCCCAGAAGTCATCTGCCGCTGGGCCCCTCCATCAGGGAGGGGTGGTGCAGGTACAGTGTTTGGGTGGGACTGCGCGGTGTGGTGACAGGACCTAGCTGCCCAGTCCGGCTCCACGTGGACACGTGCAGGTGGCTGAGCCACTGCGAAGCCCCAAGACTCCCTCCTGGTCCCACCAGTTCCCATGTTCTCACTTCTTCCCAGCCTCTGGAATGTACTGGAGACTAGGTCTGCCTACTTCTTCTTCTTTTTTTTTTTTTTTGTCTTTTCTAGGGCTGCACTCGCGGCATATGGAGGTTCCCAGGCTAGGGGTCTAACAGGAGCTGTAGCCGCCGGCCTACACCACAGCCACAGCAACACGGGATCCGAGCCGCGTCTGTGACCTACACCACAGCTCACGGCAACGCCAGATCCTTAACCCACTAGGCAAGGCCAGGAATTGAACCCGCAACCTCATGGTTCCTAGTCAGATTCATTAACCGCTGAGCCACAACGGGAACTCCAGCCTGCTTTTCCTCTAAAAAACTGCCGCCTCCCACACATCTGTCCTTTGGGGTTCTCCTTTTCCCAGGAAGTTCCGGTTTCCTTGCTGCCCACCCCCCCAATAGGCAACTAGGTGATGTTCCCTAATAGGATTTTCTTGCTCCTGTCTCAGGGGAATGGGTGGGAGATGAAACTGTCAACCAAGGGGAAGTGACAAACATTCCAAAGTCTGTGGGCACTTATACCATCTTGGCCTCTCCTGTCTAAAGTTTTTTTTTTTTTTTTCTGAGGTTCTGAAAAGAGATGGGGCCCTCACCTCCTCCCTCGCTCTGACTACATTCCCCAACACCTCCCAGCAAGCCCTGCATTAGTAATGGCCACAGCGATGCTTTCCTCCTGGTGTCCCTCTTGTCAGCACTTGGGCTTAAAAAGGCAGAAAAGGCACCCCCTCTGGGTGATCCTCATTAGCCCTCTGTCTTAACCAAAAACAATTCTTTCAGCTTCCCCCCGCCCCACCCCGAGCTATGTGGCTTTAGCCAAGGCACCTCACCTCTCTAAATGGTGAGATGAGATGGGGCCAAACATACCTCCTTCCTAGTGTTGAGATAATGGCCTTAAAATTGACGTATACGTTACACAGGGCCATTCTATCGAGCTATTTATTGTAGCTGAGAAAAAAAAACAGCGTTCGCTAATAGAATGTATTGAGTGCCAACTAGATGCGACTTACTATATTTAGTGCTTTAACGCGTTATTTCCAAAACTCACAAAAGCAGAAAGTAAGGCATGGAGCCCACTTTGTAAATAACCTGTCCAAAATGTCAACTGAACATTGGGGTGCAAATTGGAACTTCGATGTGTCTTCTTGCATGGTCCGTATTTTTTCTTTCCCAAGTTGCCTGATAAACAAAAGCCTGCATCACACCCAAGTTTCCACCGCCGTGTTTATCACATTGAATCTGCAGTTTGTCTCTCTATACATTTTTCTCCTAGACGAACACGAACTTGTGAACGGCTGGGACTGTATGTCTTGGTCATTTTGGACTCCACGTCTTGGCTGTATTTCTGTGTTTGTCAAAGAGTAGACACCCGCTGAGTGTTTGTTGATTGACTTTACGTATGGCTAGTCACCTGATCCCATTTCCTGCTAAATATCCTCAGAGGCCCAGAGTGAGAGTGGAAGGGTTGGGGTAAAAGACTAGGGCAAAAGGGGCATTGCCATTGTGGTGAAGCGGAAACGAATCCAACTAGGAATGATGAGGTTGCGGGTTCAATCCCTGGCCTCGTTCAGTGGGTTAAGGATCTGGTATTGCCGTGAGCTCTGGAGTAAGTGGCAGATGCGGCTCAGATCCTGTCTTGCTATGGCTGTGGCATATGCCGGCAGCTGTAGCTCTGTTTAGACCTCTAACCTGGGAACCTCCATATGCCGCGGGTGCGGCCCTAAAAAGCAATATATATAATATATATATATATACTAATTAAAAAATATATATTATATATATTAATTAAAATGTATACATTTTTTCTTAAAAAAAAGATTAGAACAAAGGGGCCCCCTACCATTCTCTGCCTAGAGGGCTCTAAATCCAGGGACCTCTCCCCAGAAGCCCACCTCTTCCCAAAGTTCTAAGAGCTCATGCATATTCATGATGGGAGAAAACACTGAGAAGAGATATTTGTTTTGTTTATTAAGCGGCGTCTTGGCAAATTTAGAGTGGAAAATGAATAAGTCTCTTTCCTCCTGTGCCTTCATTGTCTGAGGGTTGAATTGATGATGCCTCTTTGCTTGGCAGGCAGAGGCAGCAAGACATCTGGGCCATCACCCAGCCAGAGCTGGCTGAGCAGCTCTTAGGGCAAAGACAGGCTTCACCAAAGGGAGAGGATGCCCACAGGAGTTTGGGAGGATCAATAAATTAGACCCCCAGATTTACCTTCGTGGCTCAGTGGTAACAAATCTGACCACTACCCTTGGGGACATGGGTTCGATTCCAGGCCTCGATCAGTGAGTTAAGGATCCAGTGTTGCCCTGAGCTGTGGTGTAGCTCACAGACCAGACATGGCTTGGATCCCGTTTTGTCGTTGCTGTGGCTAGGGCGTAGGCCAGAAACTGCAGCTCCAATTCGACCCCTAGCCTGAAAACTTCCATATGCTGCGGGTACAGTTGAAAAGACTAACTAACTAACTAACTAACTAACTAACTAAATAGCACCCCTCTTCTTTTCTACCCAAGTGCAAAAGAAAACAAAACAAAGCAAAGGAGAGATTCCCAGGATCACAAAGAGGAAGAGGTGGCAAAGAAAAAAAAATTTTTTTAACAAATTGTTCAGATGTGCTGTGCTTACTAGGATCTCTTCCCTCGGTACTGAATTTATCTCGTTAAAAATTAGCCAGAATTACCAAAAACTTGGAAATAATGCAGAAAGATGACTGCTTGTTCTTTGAATGTTGTACTGGACCGTTGTCTATCAGCCCCACCAAGATGTATTTCTCTAGAAGAAATGAGTCTTTGTTTGACTTTTATTGACTGTGCATGAGGGCCCAGGTTCATTAACATTCACTAACATGACATGTTAATACCAGACAAAAATCTGACAGAGATGCAGATGATATCTCTTTGATTGAAAAGATAACTGCAGAGACTCTCATTGTATTACATGGGAAGATGAGCTGGTTTTGCATCTAATTTAATAAATTTATTTCAGCATTCCTTTCCTAACTATACAATTTCTTCATCAAATGCTCTTAAGAACCAGCTTTAACATTCTCTCATTAATGAGTTAAACAGATCTTTGACACATACTCATTCCGTATTTGTGTGGAAGCAATGTTTTTAAGTTTTTTTGAAAATCTATACGTTGACTCACTGTCCCCTGCCCTCAGCAGCACACCTGGCCTGAGGAGTCAGGTTATGCTTGCTCAGCTCACACAGAGGAGATGGAGCTGTTCAGAGTGCAGATTGACCCACTCCTGGGCATCTATCCAAAGAAAACCATGACTCAAAAAGACACATGTACTCCAGTGTCATTGCAGCACTCTATACAATAGCCAAGTCATGGAAACAACCTAGATGTCCATCGACAGAGGAGTGGATAGGGAAGATGTGGTACATATTCACAAAGGAATATTACTCAGCCGTTAAAAGGAAAGAAATAACGGCATTTGCAGCAACATGGATGGACCTAGAAATGATCATGCGAAGTGAAGTTAGTCAGACAGCGAGACACCAACATCAAATGTTACCACTTCCATGTGAAATCTAAAAAAAGAACACAATAAACTTTGCAGAATAGATACTGACTCACAGACTTTGAAAAACTTATGGTTTCCAAATGAGACAGGTTGGGGGGGTGGGGGATGCGCTGAGGGTTTGGGATGGAAATGCTGTCGGATTGGGTTGCGGTGAATTCATTCAGTAACTAAAAAAAAAAAAGAGTGCAGATTGCAAGACAGAATCCAGGAGGGCTCACCTGGATATTCAGCTCCTTCCTCCATATCACTCATCGAGGAAGGTGACCGCTTACTCCTCGGGTGCAATGAGAGAGACCACGAGTGACACCCCAGAGACGTCCTTACTCATGGAAACAGGAAGAGTGGGTCACTGTGTCCCCACCTAACTGGGCCCACATGAGGAACAGCTACAAGCCCGATGGGAAAACAGCCACTGGCTGTTGGCCAGTGGAAGAGGGCAGGCAATGGGCCTTTCCCAATGAAGCCAATAGGACCACAATCCCGAGTCTCCGGCCAATGGCTATTTGCCGAGAGGGTGAGCTTTCTGGGCCTGGGGCTGGATGGGCGCAGGGCGCCAGGGGCAGCTGGAAGCTCAGGAAGGGAAACCGATGATCCGAGCTTCGTCACCACCCGGAGAGCCCTGACTGTACCCTTCCCGGTGATGTTACCTGGGTTACCCACAAGCTGCGGAAACTCTCAACCTGGGCTCCTATCCTGGGGAGGCAGCCTAGCCACATCTCCTGACTGCGACCTTTCATTCAGACCCAGAAAAGGCTGCAATTCAGCATTAATCAGGGGAGGGGAAGAAACTAAGATTAACGGAGGACCTTTCACGTACGAGGTACCAAGTAAATGCTTCTGTATATTTCATAATTTTTTTTTTTTGTCTTTTGTCCTTTTATGGCCGCACCCGCGGCATATGGAGGTTCCCAGGCTAGGGGTCTAACAGGAGCTGTAGCCGCCGGCCTACGCCACAGCCACAGCAACGCGAGATCTGAGCCGTGTCTGCGACCTACACCTCAGCTCACGGCAATGCCGGACCCTTAACCCACTGAGCGAGGCCAGGGATCGAACCCACCACCTCATCGTTCCTAGTCAGATTCGTTTCTGCTGCGCCACGACAGGAACTCTGATATTTCATAAATTGTAATCCTCATGACAACTCTGAGAGCTAGATAAAATAAAACCGAGAGGCTCAGTGGCTTGTTCAAGGCCACAGAGCAAATAAAGATAGAGATGGAACAAGGATTTAGGTATGACTCAAAGCCTAGATGCTTAACACCACTCTGCCTCGTTCAGGCAGGTAAGGCAACATCTCCGTGGTCGGGAGCCTGCAGATCCAGGCCTCAGCACTTCTCCACTGCGAGACCCCAGATAAGTCCTGACCTTGCTTCTTTGGCATGATGTTCACACCCTCTGACCTCTCCTGCCACTTCGGCGGAGAATATAAAGTTAAATATGGTCCCAGAACCTCAGTTTCCATTGAGGTTTCTGTTGGAATTGACTTTTTTTTTTTTTGGCGTAAGACGTTCTCATAAGAGCTAGCCACAGTCGCAAGACAATTAATGACTGGAGCGGATTGACGTTAAGATGGTCAAATGAGAAAACATAGATCGGGCTGTGTCACCCCGTTGGCACTCCAGAAATCTGGAGTGATAATTCCCCGCCTTTTTTTTTCTGTCTTTTAGGGCTGCACTGGCGGCCTATGGAGGGTCCCAGGTTAGGGGTCAAATCGGAGCTGTAGCCGCCAGCTGCAGCCACAGCCGCAGCAACGCAGGATGCAAGCCGCGTCTGCGACCTACACCACAGCTCATGGCCATGACAGATCCCCAACCCGCTGAGTGAGGCCAGGGATCGAACCCACGTCCTCGTGGATGCTAGTCAGGTTCGTTAACCACTGAACCACGCCAGGAACCCAATAACTCCTTGCTCTTGACTGATCGGTCCACACCTGGCCAAGAGGATCCTCTTCTAGCCACAGAAATAATGCATAGAGACGAATAATCTATCTTTTTCTCCTCCCCTCATCCCCAGTCCAGGAGGGAACAGAAACAGAGGCAGAAAGGTGGAAGATGGATAGGTGGTAGAAGTTTTTATCGCCCAGCCCTCTGCCCCAGTCAGCCCACCTGTAGCAAGTGGCCCAGGGAGACAAGAGACTGTTACTTAAGTTGGAAGCTTCTTTTTTGACCATACTCGTGATATACAAAAGTTCCTGGGCCAGAGATCAAACCTGAGCCACATCAGTGACCATGCTGACTCCCCAACCTCCGGGCCACCAGGGAGCTCCAAGTTGGAAGCTTTAACTGTTATACTAATTTCTAAATTGGGATAGAGTTGGACAACGTGACCCAAAAAGTTGATTACGTAATTAAGAATGATCAGAAGAGCCCAAGGCTGTATGAGTGAGTTTTTATGTAAGAGCAGACGCGGAAATTTCCCAGCTCAATAAATGTGAAAGGGAAGTAGGAGACAAAATAAAATCCCTTTGTGATTCTAGCCTTTGAGTCCTGTGTGTACGAGGGCCGAGAATCACTCCACCAAGACCAAGTGTGGTCTGTGCTCTGCTTCTGGGCCTTTGCTCTAACTGTTCCCCGCAAAGACTGCCCACCCCGCCCTCTTGCCCTGTCAGAGTTCTGTCTTTCCACCAAAGCCAACATTTTTCTCGTCCACGCTTGTTTGGCAACCAGTGGCTTAGGATTGTTTCCAACTCTCATGGCCATGAGCTGTGGTGTAGGTCGCAGACGCGGCTCAGATCCTGCGTTGCTGTGGCTGTGGTGTAGGCCGGCGGCTACAGCTCTGATTCGACGCCTAGCCTGGGAACCTCCATAGGCCTTGGGTGAGGCCCTTAAAAAAAAAAGGGAAAAAACCAGATAACATGTCAGAGATCTGTTTGTAAACTCTAAAGTTCTGTGTCAGTGGAAGGGAGCCTAAGACTCAGAGCATCTCGCAAGTTCTGGCAGCCAAAGCCCTGCAGAAATCGGGCCCCAGGTGCCCTGAGGGGGGCCTCCGCTAAGGGCTCCGGGCAGAACTGACACAGAGTCAGGGCCGTGCTGCTTGGGTCCACTTTTCACGCAGTTAATTACCCCCACCACACTGAAGCGTTTGCCAAACGGGCAACTTCCATGGGAGCGTTTCCTACTCACTGTTTGCAATGAGCCTCTGAAAGCCGGCAGCCTCTCCATCAATGCAGAAGTGGGGGCCCGCGTCTGGCTCAGCAGTGTCAGAGCCCCCCCGAGATGGAGAGCTATCACATGACGTAACAGCGAAGAGTCTGAGAGTCTGGGGATGGATTCTGGCTCTGCCACTTGCTTTGGGGATTTGGGAAATCATCTTACCTCCTTGAACCTCAGTTTTCTCATTTGTAAAATGACTGAACACTAGAAGCCTTCTCATTCAATGAGACTGGGACCTGTGGAAAGCAGGCTATCTTAAAAACTCAAAGCAAGAAATCATAAAAAAAACGTACACTTTTACTTTAAATATTTAGTTTCAACTTAAAATAGCCTGAAGTATGTGTACTGGTCGATCTTTTGATGTAAGGTCAGGCCTTTGGGGTTTGCTGATTGGACTCCAAGATGATTTTCCTCTTGAACTATGCTAGCAATTAATAGTTAATATTTCCTCCAAATGAGTAAGAGATCAAAAGATTCTGAAGAAGAAATATGACTATGGAGTTCCCGCTGTGGTGCAATGGCATCAGTGGTGCCTCTGCAGCACCAGGATGTAGGTTTGATCCCTAGACTGGGGTCGCGGGTTAAAGGATCCACAACTGCCCCTGCTCTGGCACAGGTCGCAGCTGCAATTCAGATCTGATCGCTGGCCCAAGAACTCCATATGCCATGGGGTAACCAAAAAAGAAAAAAGAATGACTATAAAATTATTTTAGATGTTAATTGTTATTATTATTATTATTTGTCTCTTTGCCTTATCTGGGGCCGCACTCGCGGCATATGGAGGTTCCCAGGCTAGGGGTCTAAAAGGAGCTACAGCCGCCGGCCTTCACCACAGCCACAGCAACGCGGGATCCGAGCCGCGTCTGTGACCTACACCACAGCTCACGGCAACGCCAGATCCTTAACCCATTGAGCAAAGCCAGGGATCAAACCCTCAACCTCATGGTTCCTAGTCGGATTCATTAACCACTGAGCCACGACCGGAACTCCTTTTAGATGTTAATTATATCAATCCCAATATTTTACTATTTTCTGCCCCACATCTAATATAATGGCAAGTTTTGAGGGACTCACTTTCAAAAGTATAGATATATCTCATTTTACCGTGCTTTGCTTCATTGCATTTTTTTACAAATTGAAGGTTTGTGACCATCCTATATCAAGCAATTTTGCCAGTAGCACTTTTCCAGAAGCATTGGCTCATTTTGTATCTCTGTGTCAGATTTTAGTAATTCTCAATATTTCAGATTGATCTATTATCATTACATTTGTTATGGTGGTCTCTGATCAGTGACCTTTGACGTTACTATTGCAACTCACTGAAGGCTCAGATGATGGTTAGCATTCTTTAGCGATAAAGCATTTTTAAATTAGGATATATACAGTGTGTTTTGTTTTGTGTTATTTTGTTTTGCTTTGCTTTTCAGGGACGCACCCGCGGCATATGGAGGTTCCCAGGCTAGGGGTCCAATCAGAGCTACTGCTGCCAGCCTACGCCACAGCCACAGCAACATCAGATCCGAGCCGAGTCTGTGACCTACACCACAGCTCACGGCAATGACGGATCCTTAACCCGCTGAGCGAGGCCAGGGATCGAACCCGTAACCTCATGGTTCCTAGTCGGATTCGTTAACCACTGAGCCACGATGGGAACTCCACACCTGTATTTCCAAAGTCTTCAACCCACTTGTATTAATTAAACAATTTTCTCTAACAATCAATCCCCAAAATGTATAATGGTTCAATACAAATCAGATGTGTTTTCTCCTTCTCATAAAGGCCAAAACAGTTGCTCCTAGTTGGTGAGCGGCTCTCCTCTAGGCAGGATTCAGGGGTGCAAAGTCAGTTAAGGCTCTGCAATAAAAGAGATGTGGCTTCTCAAGCTACTGCCTGGGGTGCATCAGATGAGAAGCAGGAGAAAGAGAGGATGATGACGACACCCCCACCCCTTAATACCTCCGCCTAGAAGCGAAGCATTTCATCTCTGTTCATATTCCATTAGTGAGAAGGAGAAATACGGTCCCACTAAAAACCAAGGGGTCTAGGGAGTTCCCGTCGTGGCTCAGTGGTTAACGAATCCGACTAGGAACCATGAGGTTGCGGGTTCGATCCCTGGCCTTGCTCAGTGTGTTAAGGATCCGGCGTTGCCGTGAGCTGTGGTGTAGGTCGCAGACGCGGCTCGGATCCCGCCTTGCTGTGACTGTGGTGTAGGCCGGCGGCTGTAGCTCCTGTTAGACCCCTAGCCTGGGAACCTCCATATGCCGCAGATGCGGCTCTATATAAAGGCAAAAAGACAAAAGAAAAAAAAAACCCAAGGGATATGGGAAACATGGTCCAGCTGTGTCCCCAGGAATTACAGGAGACAAGTCGATAAGGACTCGCCGGTCTCTGCCACGGCGGCTATTTGAGAAAAAACTCCTTTTATATTTGCACTCATACAATGAGGTCATTGATTCATGTCAGTGCCAAAGACTGAGAAATTTTGGTTTCTGTGATATGGGGCTAAATTACATAATTACGGTAATAAGAAAATTAGAAGGTCCGCTAACAAAAGCAACTGGGTAAGCACAGCTGTACTGATGAAGCCGACATGCACAGGCACACTGGCCAGTGGTCAGCCTTGAGCACTCTGTGTGCCATGGTCGCCCCTCACCGTGTTCCCGTGGAGGAAAGGGGAGAGTGTCAGTGCACTGACTTAGTGAGTTGATTCAGTGCGAGTCCTACTCAGAGACTTTCTACTATTCTCAGCGCGTAGAGCTTCTAAAATATTCATGAAATATTCATGAGACATCCGTGGAAGATGTTTTCTATTACCCTGTATCTGCAGTCTCGACTGACATTCTGGGCTGGATAAGCCTTTGTGTGGGTAGGTCACTGAGCAGCATCGTGGGTCATTGAGCAGCACCCTGGGCCTCTCTGCTCGCCAGATGCCAATAACAGCCTCCTGGTGGTGACAACCAAAAAAAGTCCCCAGATAGGGCCAAATATTGCCTGCAGAGCAAAATCGCTCAAGGCTATGACCCACTGCTTTTCATGGTGCCAGGCACTTAATAACAACTCACTTTTTAGTTTGCCTTCTCCTCTGTGTCCCTCTATGTCCACCCCTTCCACCCAGGACTGCTCCGCCTCATCAACGTGACAATGAGTCCATAAGGACAATAACCCTCTAGACGCTAGAGTGGGAAAGGAAGCTTAATAATATATTGAATTCAAGTGGCATTTTACCGGTTTTCTAATCGCTCCTACATGGGTGCCAGAAAATACGACTGCCGTCTGAGAGTTAAAAGAGCAAAACTCACACGCAGGGAATGTGGAATAAATTGAGGTGTCGTCCGGAAAGTGTAACTAGAGAGTTTGGGAACGCCCTTCAAAGGAAAGTGAGCGTAATTTCAGAAAGATAAAACTGTAATTTGTTGAGGGTAAAATTAACCACATTATAGCCTGTTCAAAGAAAGACCGTGTAACGGAAATAGGCAATGACCTAGTTTTGTCTTGTTTTTTTGTTCTTATAAACTGCTAAATAAAACATCTTTTTACCCATATATTACTCATGATTGTACATGGATAAGTATTTCTACAGGATGAATTCCTAGAAATTGAATTAAAATGTAATAGTTATGGAGTTCCCGTCGTGGCTCAGTGGTTAATGACTGACTAAGAACCATGAGGTTGCGGGTTCGATCCCTGGCCTTGCTCAGTGGGCTAAGGATCCGGCGTTGCCGTGAGCTGTGGTGTAGGTTGCAGACGCGGCTTGGATCCCGCATTGCTGTGGCTGTGGCGAAGGCCGGTGG
This sequence comes from Catagonus wagneri, assembly GCA_004024745.2. Classification (NCBI taxonomy): domain Eukaryota; kingdom Metazoa; phylum Chordata; class Mammalia; order Artiodactyla; family Tayassuidae; genus Catagonus; species Catagonus wagneri. Next base: position 808,884 of record PVHT020000151.1, on the reverse strand, counting down.
CTACAGCTCCTGTTAGACCCCTAGCCTGGGAACCTCCATATGCTGCGGGTGCGGCTCTAGATAAAAGGCAAAAAGACAAAAAAAAAAATCTAAGTTATTACACATTGCCTTCCAAAAGCTTGGTATGAATTTAGATTCTCCTACCAACGATCTATGTGATTGTTCATTTCCCAAAAGCAAGAATTATACGTTATTTTGCTTGTTAACTTTAGCCAAAGCAAGGGATAGAAAACAGCAAACCGTCTTGTTTTAGTTTGCTGGTAATGTGAGTTTCTAAGTTGTTGGTATTCTTTTATAAATTTTCTTTTTAAATAATTGGATTGTTTTTCTTATTAACTTCTGAGAACTTTTAATATGTAATGGATAGTAACCTATCCTCTGCTTTGTATGTTGCAAATATTTTCTTACACTCTGCTCCTTGTCTTTTTTTCTTCTTCGTCATTTTTCCTTTTTTGTGGGGGGTGGGTGCGTGCCCGTGGCATGTGGAAGTTCTCAGGCCAGGGATCCAACCTGAGCGACAGCAGTGACGATGCCAGAGCCTTAACCTGCTAAGCCACCTGGGAACACCTGCTGATTGTTGATTTTGTTTATGATGTCTTTTTTCAAAAAGAAATTTCCGTACTGCAAATCTGACAATATTTTCTTTTATGGCTGCTGATATTTATGACTTACTTAAAAAAAAAAAACTTTCGTTATTACAATGTTATTTTCTTATGCTACTTTATAAATTGATGGTCATTTTTCCTTATATTTAGAACCTTAATTCACCGGGATATTTCATTTTTGGATATGGTCAGCTATAAATCTAATTTTATTTTATTTTCAAATTAATATCTAATAATCCCAATACCTCATTCCCAATAAGTGAAATGTCACTATGATCATTTATTAAATTCCCATTTATATAGAGTTTCTGGATTATTGATTATATTGTACTGATTTACGTATTTCTTTGCACTGATTTATTTATTCCTGCACTAATACATACTGTTTCTTTTTTTAAAAAATTTAGTTTTATTGAAGTATAGTTGATTTGCAATGTTGTATTTGTTGCAGGTGTAAAGTGATTCATTCTGTATATATATATATATATATATATATATATATATATTCTTTTTCACATCTTTTTCCTATAGGTTATAACAAAATACTGATTATAATTCCCTATAATATACAGTAGGTACTTGTTGATTATCTAGTTTATATACGGTGGTGCATATATGTTACTCCTGAACCCCTAATTTATCCCTTTTCCTACTTTCCCCTTTGGCAACCCTAAGTTTGTTTTCTATGTCAGTGAGTCTGTTTCTGGAAATAAGATCATTGGTATCATTTTTTCAGATTCCACATAAGAGCAATATCATATGATATTTGTCTTTGGCTTACCTCACTTAGTACAATAATCTTTAGGTCCATCCACGTTGCTGCAAGTGGTATTATTTTCTTCTTTTTTATGCTAATATTGCAGTGTATATACACATTTTATATATAATCTTTATCCTTTCGTCTGTCAGTGGACACTTAAGTAGCTTCCATGTCTGGGCTGTTGTAAATAGTGCCACGATGAACACGGGGATGCATGTATCTTTCTGAATTATAGTTTTCTCTGAATATACGCCCAAGAGTGGGATTGCTGGATCATATGGTAGTTCTATATTTATTTTTTTAAGGAACCACCATACTGTTCTCCATGGTGGCGGCACCAATTTACATTCTCGTAACAGCGTAGGAGGGTTCCCTTTTCTAAGAGTGGAGTCATCTTGTGATCACGAAGTGAGGAAGCTTTCTCCTTTTTTTTTTTTTTTTTTTTTTTTTTTTTTTTTTTTTTTTTTTTTTTTTTTTTTGCCTTTTGTCATTTTATGGCCGCGGGTTTATGGCCGCACCCGCGGCATGTGGAGGTTCCCAGGCTAGGGGTGTAATCGGAGCTGTGGCCACTGGCCTGCGCCGCAGCCACAGCAACGCAGGATCCGAGCCGCGTCTGCAACCTACACCACAGCTCACGGCAACGCCGGATCATTAACCCACTGAGCAAGGGCAGGGATCGAACCCGCAACCTCATGGTTCCTAGTCGGATTCGCCAACCACTGCGCCACGACGGGAACTCCGGAAGCTTTCTCCTTTAATATGCCACAAAGGAGGATTTTAGATGCTATTCCTTCCAAGGTCATCTCCCGACCATGTGTTAATGCTTGAAAAGTTGCCACAAAGGAACAGTGCATGTGTCTCTGTGTTGATGATAAGCAGGAACGGACCTAGCTGCAAGTCAGAAATAAAGGGTCAGCTCCTGCCAATGAAAAGTATACCTTGGAGTTCCAGTCGTGGTGCAGCGAAAACGAATCTGACTAAGAACCATGAGGTTGCGGGTTCAATCCCTAGCCTCGCTCGTGAGTTAAGAATCCAGCATTGTCGTGAGCTGTGGTGTAGGTCTCAGATGCAGCTCAGATCCTGAGTTGCTATGGCTGTGGTGTAAACCGGCAACTACAGCTCCGATTTGACCCCTAGATTGGGAACCTCCATATGCCGCGGGTGTGGCCCTAAAAAGCAAGAAAGAAGGAGGGAGGGAAGGAAGGAAGGAAGAAAGGAAGAAAGGAGAGAGAGAGAGAGAAAGAAGAAAGAAGAGAAAGAGAGAAAGAGAGGAAGGAAGGAAGGAAGGAAGGAAGGAAGGAAGGAAGGAAGGAAGGAAGGAAGCAAGCACGCACTTGGTAGCCACACAGGTCTTCTGGTCCCAGGACTTACTGAAGTTCAGCTTCTTTATGTCTCAGCACGGAAGGAATTCAGTGAGAGACAAATGAAAGGTAAGCAGTAAGTTTATTGGAAGGAATCATAGAGTGTGGCCCATCTCAGATGGTGAGAGCTGCCTGGGAGATGTACATTCCACGGACAGAATGTAGTCCGTCTCAAAAGGCCAGAGGGTAGCCCATACTGTTTTAATTATTGAAGCTTTGTAGTGTGTTTTGAGGTCTTCTGCTGTTATTCTTTATTTCTTGGCTAGTGCGCAGCTCCCCACCCCCGATAAATATTAGAGTCTGGCATTGTGTTTCCCGCTATAAATAGACTGAGGCTCTGTTTTGAGAGTGTGGGAGTCCACTTCTGGCTAGTGTCTGGCAGCTGTGGGCAGAGTAAGTCTCCCTCCCTGTTGGAATCAAGCACTGAAGTGTGCTCTTTCCTAAGGAAACCAGTGGGCTGTCAGGTCTAAGGAATTTTATTGGGTATAAGCCAATGACAGAAATGCGTTGGGTCAGAGTGCTTCCTCAGTGCTTGGCCTAACGGGTTGTTTAGAATGAGCATGGCTACCCAGCTGGGGCTCTGTTGCTTAGCAACAACCTGGTCTACACCCAATGCCACTTCTGTTTCTTAGTCTTCCTCATAAAAGAAGAATGGACCGGATCTCCTTTTTCTTTTTCTTTTTTTTTGTCTTTTTGCCTTTTATCTGGAGCCGCACCCGCACCATGTGGAGGTTCCCAGGCTAGGGGTCTAACAGGAGCTGTAGCCACCGGCCTTAGCCACAGCCACAGCAACATGGGATCCGAGCCACGTCTGCAACCTACACCACAGCTCACGGCAACGCCGGATCCTTAGCCCACTGAGCAAGGCCAGGGATCGAACCCGCAACCTCATGGTTCTTGGTCGGATTCGTTAACCACTGAGCCACAAAGGGAACTCCCAGATCTCCTTTTTCGTGTTTGCTCTCAAGCTTGACACCCAGACCTCACCAGACTGTTGGCCTGGTCAAAGGATGCATTTTGCTGTGGAATGCAACCTGATACCGATTTACAGGATATGCAGCGGGAAGCTCTCTGTAAGGGCCCAGGATCCCCATTTCTCATTTATGCATATTTCCAGTTATGGGGGTCCCTTCTTTTCCAATCAAGGCATTAACTTAAGCCACAGAAAGGTAATGGCTGGGAAATCAACAGTTACAGTTTGTCAACGTGAAGTCATAATTTCTTGATCAGGGCCCCCATCAGCTCAGAGTCCTGCCACTGGCAGAGTGGAAAGGGTACCCCCAAAGGAATAAACTATGTAGGTGTCCTATGTTCTTGCAACTGGGAAACCTGGGCTGAAGTTAATCCCTTTTTCCGCCGCAGTCCATGCAAAGCCTCCATTGAGGAAGACAGCATAGTCACTTGGTCCCATGTTTTGCAGCTCTACAGTCCCCTGGATCCCAGTGAGCCAGACCATGCCTGGGTCCCAAGAGGCTGAGGGTGCTAAAGGCCACCAGTCGGTCACCTGTCCTGAAAAGAGGACACATTCATACCCGATTCCACCACAGCACCGACCTGGATGTCACGTCAACCCACAGCCCATCCCATGCTTTCTCTGTCAGTCTGATTAGAAATCCTCTTGCTTCCACGACGTCATGTCTCAGTAAAGCGAAGCTCCCCAGATGCGGTGCCGCAAATGGTCCAAGACTGTGCTGTGCAAGGATTAATGTTTTCTGTCCACAGTGGAAACGTTTCGGAAAGCACAGCTGTCAAGAACCGTTTGCTTGGAAGAAGTGAAATTCACTCAAGCTTGCTTCAGCAGAACAAGAGAGATTTACTGAAAGGGTACAGGGGTGTCTCATAAAATCAAAAGAAGGAAACACACCTGGAGTTCAGAAAAGAACCGGAAACATCTGCCCCTCTCTCCCATAGACCTTACCTGTTTCATTTGCTTCTTAAGCCAACATAGCTGCCTTAGACCCAAGGTCACATCACCTCCCACTTCCAGAAAGTTTGGAGTCTCTGAGCACCCCTATTTCAAAATCCTGAGACAATGTAATTGACGCAGGGTGATTCAGGAGGGCATTCTAGCCACGCTTGGTACAAAATACAAGGACAAGGGCCTTGTTGAGGCAATAAAAGAAGACAAAAAGGGTGAGAAGGCCTGGGCGGGACAGACAAACTGACCCACCCATCTGCCATGAAGTTTTAGGAACCTACAGGTTTCCCCTCCCGGGCCTCAGTGAACTCACCAGGGCAAAGTCTCCTTAAGAAGAATCTGGGTAGAGAACAACTGAGCCTATAATGAAGCAGGGCTCCGCAGGGCTCCTGGGCACAAGAGCCTGTTTTGTTTAGTTGCTTTTTAGGGTCGCGCCCTCGGCATATGGAGGTTCCCAGACTAGGGGTCCAATCGGAGCTACAGCAGCCAGCCTCCACCACAGCCACAGCAACGCAGGATCCGGGCCATCTCTGTGACCTACACCGCAGGTCAAGGCAACACCAGATCCTTAACCCACTGAGCGAGGCCAGGGATCGAACCTGCAACCTCATGATTCCTAGTCGGATCTGTTTCCGCTGCACCACGATGGGAACTCCACAAGAGCCTCTTTGTTCCCCATTTCTTGTTCTTAGGCACTGGACTTCATTCAGCCACCATAGCCTTCCCTGAGTTCCAAGGGACAGGTTGAGATGGTCGAAGCAAGAGGATGCAAAGTCACCCCATCAAAAAATGGGCAGAAGATCTAGGCAGACAATTCTCCAAAGAACACAGGCAGATGGCAAATAAACACACGAAAACATGTTCAACATCACTGCTCGTTAGAGAAATGCAAATCAAAACCACTTTAAATAAACACACGAAAAGATGTTCAACATCACTGCTCATTAGAGAAATGCAAATCAAAACCACTATGAGGTACCACGTTACACCAGCCAGAATGGCCATCATCAAAAAGTCTACAAACAATAAGTGCTGGAGAGGGTGTGGAGAAAAAGGATCCCTATTACACTGTTGGTGGGAATGCAAACTGGTGCAACCACTGTGGAAAACAGTATGGAGATTCCTCAGAAAACTCGAAATAGAATTACCATTTGATCCAGCAGTCCCACTCCTGGGCATCTACCCAGAGGAAACCATAACTCGAAAAGACACAAGTACTCCAGTGTTCATTGCAGCACTCTATGCAATAGCCAGGTCATGGAAACAACCTAAATGCCCATCGACAGAGGAGTGGATAGGGAAGATATGGTACATACACACAATGGAACATTACTTGGCCATTAAAAGGAAATAAATAACAACATCTATAGCAACATGGATGGAACTAGAAGTTATCATGCGAAGTGAAACCAGTCAGACAATTATATAGCAACATCCAATGCTACCACTCACATGTGGACACTAAAAAGACACAATGAGCTTCTTTGCAGAATAGACAATGACTCACAGACTTTGGAAAACCTTGGTTTTTCAAATAAGACAATCTGGGGGGTGGGGGTATGCACTGTGAGTTTGGGACACAAAATCTATCAAATAAAAAAATTAAATTAAATTAAAAAACAAAAAAAAAGAGGATGCAAAGTCAAGAAGCGATAGTTCAGCCTTGGGGCAGCATCCTGGTTCCCTCTCAAGGGATACACACGTTGTTGAAAGCATCTCATACACCTAAGAGAAAAGGTATATTCCTTATGCTTCTTTTAGAAAATGAATACCTTAAAATCGAACTGCTTAGAGTCCTTTGTTGTCCTTCTCCCTGGCTTAATTGCACATAAACACCATCACCCATAAGCTAAAGATTAGGCGCCCCGAGCACAATTGCCTGTGGGTAAAAGATTCTTAGCACATGATGTTTTTCAGGAACTTCCCTAGTGTGTTCTAATCTCTGATCAGTATACCCTTTTCAGAAGTACTGCGATTCTAGGCAATAACCCAGGAGACCACCACCACGATCAGGCTGAGATCTCCTGACGTCAGCTCTGATGACTAAGATTCCCCCAAAGAAAGAAGAATGCGTGTTTGCCCCAGTCCTGATTCCTATCTGAAAACCTGTTTTTCTCCTTTGGACTGTAAAACTCCCTGCAATTCTCCCTGATAGAGAGGGCAGAGTCTTTTTTTTTTGTCTTTTTTTTTGTCTTTTTGCCTTTTATGTAGAGCTGCACTTGTACTCGCGGCATATGGAGGTTCCCAGGCTAGGGGTCTAACAGGAGCTATAGCCGCCGGCCTTCGCCACAGCCACAGCAACGCGGGATCCGAGCCGCGTCTGCAACCTACACCACAGCTCACGGCAACGCCGGATCCTTAACCCACTGAGTGAGGCCAGGGATCGAACCCGCAACCTCATGGTTCCTAGTCGGATTCGTTAACCACTGAGCCACAAAGGGAATTCCAAGAGGGCACAGTCTTTAAGGCATTAGTCTGCTGTGGCCTCTTCTGCCTGTCAAAGCAATAAAAGCTATCTTTTTCTACTTCACTCAAAACTCTGTCTCTGCATTTCTGTAGGCACGGGTGAACAGAGGCTGTCTCAGCAACAATCCTTCTGAGAGACTGCTCCCTGAATGCCCAAAAGATGAATTCAGTTTTCAAGACTCTAGCCATCCTGATTGTGTCAATGAAGCATAGAAAAGGGACAATGAGAATTGTCTCAGAAACCCTCTGCTGGAGGTAGGGTAAGGATTAATATTAGTATCTTGACGGCATCAGTACTGAAGTATCCAACAATCTGAATGTGTGCACTTGGAAGAATTTGTTGAACTTCTTTTTGATTTGACCTGATTCTCTGAATTTCTTCTTTTTTTTTTTTTCTTTTGTTTTGCTTTTTAGGGCCAGACCTGTGGCATATGGAAGTTTCCAGCCTCAGGGCTGAATCGGAGCTGCAGCTGACGGCCTGCGCCACAGCCACAGCAATGCCAGATCCAAGTCACGTCTGCAACTACACCACAGCTCACGGCAACGCCGGATCCTTAACCCACTGAGCAAGGCCAGGGATCGAACCCACATCCTCATGGATACTAGTCGGGTTCGTTACCACGGAGCCACAAAAGGAACTCCCTGGATCGCCCCTTTCTATAAAGCACAACTCTGACATTCACAGACAGACGGGGTCAAACATTTTTTGATAGGAGGAGTGGAAAATGCCTGATTTTTTTCAAAGGAGTTGTTACAATAATGTCATAGGAATACCTATAGGATCTAAGGTCACTGAGAAACCGAGTGAGGATTACAGAGCAACCCATCAAAGAAAATAGCCCGGGGAGTTCCCGTCATGGCGCAGTGGCAACGAATCCGACTAGGAACAATGAGTTTGCAGATTCGATCCCTGGCCTTGCTCAGTGGGTTCAGGATCCGGCGTTGCCGTGAGCTGTGGTGTAGGTCGCAGATGCAGCTCGGATCCTGGGTTGCTGTGGCTGTGGTGTAGGCCAGCAGCTGTAGCTCCAATTCGATCTCTAGCCTGGGAAACTCCATATGCGGTGCAGCCCTACAAAGACAAAAAAAGGAAAAGAAAAGAAAACAAAAGAACCCATTCTCCTAACGAGGGGTGTATGCCAGATATTTAGCATCATAATCAACTGAGGTTCTTGTTTAAAACATAGTTAACCACTGAGCCACGACGGGAACTCCACTTAGGTGATGTAGCTGTGAGGACACATCTGCCAAAAACTCTTCCGTCCATTGTGCTGGCAACATTTTCATTGGAGAGAATCTTTCCTCACCATTGACCCAAAAGTCAGGATGCAGATATGATGAGCACAGAAGAACAAAGACTGTGAATGAGGGAAAGTAATGAGCCCACAGAACCTGGGAAAACAGAACATAGCAGCAAAGAGTCCACGTCTTTAGAACTTCAGAGCTGAAGATCTTTGGGGCCTCGGGGATAAGCCAATAAGCCCATTACTAACAAAACCTTCTGATCAGCCCTTTTTCTGCATCTCTGTACGTTTTGCCAAAGATAACATTCACTTTGATGTTGCAAAGCCTTAGTTCGCTTTTTGCACTTCCTCTCTCCGTAAGTGAATGTTAGGGCATCCTTTTGTATTATAGGCAAATTGGTCTGACAAAAAAAAAAAAAGAGCCTTATAAACCGTGAAAATACAAACGAAAGTCTCCCAACTCTAAAATTCCCTTTCAAAAAGTAAAATGAAATTCGCTTTCGACTCCAATGGTTGACACGCATAATTTAGGGATGGTGGAATTCCTCGAGGGCGGAAGGGATCGGAGTTCATTCTTGCACCTGCTGACTTTGGGAGACCCGGGGCGGGGGGGGGGGGGGGGGGGGGGGGGGGGGGGCGGGTGGGGGGGGGGGCGCTGCTCTCTGGAGGACGAGGCCCTCGCTGGTCCCTCCTGCCAGAGTCTGGCACTGGAGCTGAAAGCTGGCTCCCCTTCCCCGAAAGTACTGCTGTGGAGAGGTGGCGGCTGTGCTTCCAGGTGCCCCGCCTCTGGCTACTAAATTCCAGGCTTTTGAAGCGACGGAGCCAAGGTAATGGGGCTTGAAGGGCCGGAGCCCAGGCAGAATGTTCTGTAACAGCGTAGGTGTCTGAGTGCTCGTACTGCACGCCACTGTTTCTGATGGCACCACCTGGGCGTGCCTTGCAGGTGTTACCCAGGTAACTGGCTTTGCCTCCTGGCCAGTGTCAAGGTCAAAGACACAACCAAGCCAAAGATCAGGAGAAGGAAGGATTTGTTCTTTACAAGAAGAAAGGAGAATACCGGGGATGTTTCCCAAAGCAGTGTCCTCTGGAACAGCCAAAAGGGGGAAGTTTTCCGCTAAGAATAGAAGCCTGTTTGTGAAGGGGCTTGAAGAGAAGAATTCAGCATAGAATTGGGGCAGAAGTGTGCAAGTATCCAAGCTTTAGTTAACCGAAGTCAAAAGAGACGGAAAGGTCAATATCATCATCTTTGAGGTGCCATATGATCCAGCGGTTGAGCGTGCGAGGGGGCGGTTTAAATTCTGCAAAGGAGCTCAAGAAAATGCTTCAGGCTAATCTTTACCATTGAACCAGAACTGGGTATCTTTACAACTGATAGTGATGTTTCTTGCCTAAGAACAGTCATCTGTTCTTCTATTCCCTTAAGATCATTATTACTGAGACCTGTTCAAAGGCGTATTGTGGCCAGGCTTAGATGCCAAAAAGGCTTAGGCCTAAAATGGCTTCTCCTACGTCAAGAAAGCCATGGCTAGTTCTCTTTTTCCAGGGCACCCTCTATCTTTTCTGCTTACACAGGGACCCTTCTCTATGCTTCCTGCCGTTAAAGTCTGTCCTGGGGGAGTTCTGGTCGTGGCTCAGCAGAAACAAATGTAATTAGCATCCACAAGGATCTGGGTTCGATCCCTGGCTTCACTCAGTGGGTTAAGAATCCAGCATTCCCGTGAGCTGTGATGTAGATCACAGACACAGCTTGGCTCCTATGTTGCTGTGGCTGTGTTATAGGCCAGCAGCCACAGCTTTGATTCGACCCCTAGCCTGGGAAGCTCCACATGCCCTGAGTGTGGCCCTAAAAAAAGAAAGAGAGGAAGGAAGGAAGGAAGGAAGGAAGGAAGGAAGGAAGGAAGGAAGGAAGAAACTGTCCTGGGCATGGACCAGGATCACCAGGGCCACCTTCCCAGGGCCTCCCTATTCCATTCTGATCTGTCTAGAAAAGAACTGAAACCACTGTGAAATGCAAGCAGGCTAAAATTTGAAGCCAAGTTGTTATTATGAAGACTCATTACCCTCCACCCTATGCAAAAACACATGGCCCAACATAGTCTTTCTTCCAAATAGGCCAGCAGAGGCTCTCAGTTTCAGGGCTAAAAAGTGAGCTGCTAAGAAAAATTCCTGGGGTCAGGATCTTTCTCCCAAGACATGAAATCCACGAGAAAGAAAAAAAAAAAGGAGAAACTATTGGAGTTCTCTTATGGTGCAGGGGATTCGCAATCTGGCATTGTCCTTGTAGCTTATTGGGTCACCACTGTGGTGGGGTTTCAGTTCCTGGCCCGGGAGCTTCCACGTGCCAAGGAGATGTGGCCAAAAAAGAAAGAAAAGCAATGAAATCTGTCACACGTGCACGGTGCTGCTGTCCTCAAAGCCTCCAGAGTCATACATTAACTTATTAAAAACATAACTGAGGCGGAGTTCCCTTCATGGCTCAGTGGTTAACGAATCCGACTAAGAACGATGAGGTTGTGGGTTTGATCCCTGGCTTTGCTCAGTGGGTTAAGGATCCAGCGTTGCCGTGAGCTGTGGTGTAGGTCACAGACGCGGCTCGGATCCCGCGTTGCTGTGGCTGTGGTATAGGCCGGCGGCTACAGCTCCTGTTAGACCCCTAGCCTGGGAACCTCCAGATGCCACGGGTGCGGCTCTACATAAAGGCAAAAAGACAAAAAAAAAAAAAAAAAACATAACTGAGGAGTTTCCACTGGGGCGCAGTGCTCTGAGGATCCGGCATGGCCACAACTGTGGCACGGGCTGCATCTGTGGCTCAGATCCGATCCGAGGATCTTCCACTGAACTTTCATCGACAAGGAACTTCCATTTCGGGTGTAGCCCAAAACACAAAAACAACACCCCCTCCCCCTATAATTAAGCTCCTCGTCTATGCCGGGTGCTGGGTGAGATGCTCTGGAGGCCAGGATGACTAAGACAGGCCTCCTACTCACATCTTGGAAAGAGGCAAGCTTAAGAGCTTTACTCCGAAACAATGAAGAAAAGGCTGCACCTTGTATTAATTTGGTTTCCACTCCGGCGAAAGAGAATTTGAGAAGGATCCAAAATCGCAACAGAGCCAAGGCAGGGTGGTCTCAAGAACAGCTGAAACCTGGGGTTTGAACGCTGTCAGAAGGGTGCGTGCCTCTCTACTCTCTCTGTCTTTCTGCACAGCCAACTCAGTCTCGCAAGAGAGACAAGTCCCGTCCACGTGTAAGAAATCAGGGCTGCTGTTAGTCCCTGAGCTCAGAGTTTTCCAGACTCGGATACGTGAGAGTGCCTAATTCTTCCCCACGCCTGTTTGAAAAATTGGGAAGAGGCACCTTCGTCCACTGGGTATCGAGCACCTAACTTACGGCCAACCGTCTGGTAAATCATATGCCCGCCTGTTAAAGAAGCAACTTACGTGTTGAGGTAAAGAGCAGCAGAAAAGGGAGTTCCCGTCGTGGCGCAGTGGTTAACGAATCCGACTAAGAACCATGAGGTTGCGGGTTCGATCCCTGGCCTCGCTCAGTGGGTTAAGGATCCGGCGTTGCCGTGAGCTGTGGTATAGGTCGCAGACACGGTTCGGATCCCGCGTTGCTGTGGCTGTGGCGAAGGCCGGTGGCTACAGCTCCTGTTAGACCCCTAGCCTGGGAACCTCCATATGCCGCAGGTGCGGCCCTAAAAGCACAAAAGACAAAAAAAAAAAAGAAGAAGAACTACCGTATGACCCAGCAATCCCACTCGAGGGCATATATCCAGACGAAACTTTTATTCAAAAAGATACATTCGTGCCTATGTTCACTGCAACACTATTCACAATTGCCAAGATGCAGAAACGACCTAAATGTTCATTGACAGGTGATAGATTAAAAAGATATGGTACATATACACAATGGAACACTATTCAGCCATTAAAAAGAACAAACATAGGAGTTCCCATCGTGGTGCAGCAGAAACGAATCTGACTAGGAACCATGAGGTTGCGGGTTCGATCCCTGACCTTGCTCAGTGGGTTAAGGATCTGGCGTTGCCATGAGCTGTGGTGTAGGTTGCAGACGTGGCTTGGATCCTGCGTTGCTGTGGCTGTGGTGTAGGCCAGCGGCTATAGCTCCTTTTAGACCCCTAGCCTAGGAACCTCCATATGCCGCGGGTGTGGCCCTAGATAAGGCAAAAAGACAAAAAATAAAATAAAATAAAAATTAGAAAAGGAATCATTGGGCTTGGCCCCAGCATCTTTTAAGAGACAACTAGCCTGACATGGAACAAGTCGGTCCCCTTTGGCCTTCCCTCCTGGCCTGGCCCAACTGGACAGTGACCATTTCACTGCACACGCTTCCCTTTTCCATACCTCACCCCCAGCTAATAAAGCTCTGCCTGCTAAAAGCACCCCCCTTTCTGGCCGGGGCCAGCCACAGCTGGGTGACTGCCCCCACCCCTGCCACCAGCTTCCCAAGCCATGCCTTAATAACACTCTGAAAGAGGAAAGCTAACTAACAACCCCTGTTCTGCTTTGATGAGCTGACCCTGCTTTTTCCGGTCACAAGGACAGTCTGAGGCCAAATTTTCCATCCAGGGAGAGAGGCGGGAGCCAGGGTGAGCCGTGGGGGAGGCAGGCAGCGAGGGGTGGCCACACGGCTAGTCTGCCGCCCACGCCCTCTTTGGTTTGAATTAATGGGCGCCTTAAGCAACAGCAGACGCAGCCCAGGTCTGAAAGGCCGGGCGCAGCTCAGGGAGAAAGGCAGCGAGGAGCGCACATTTCTGTTTAATGGGAAACAGATTTGAGAAGGGGAAAATGAGAATTGCAGAGGAATGAAACCCCAGAAATCCCAGCAGAGCATCTGGCAGACTGCCCAGCGGGACCTCCCACGATGGCTTCTCCACCCGCCCCAACCCAGGTCCTCCTCCAACGGGCTGCACCCCCTCGAGCACAGCCCCCTCCCAGCCCATTTTCCCATCTGACTCTCCCAAAAGCTCTGTGAGGCAGGCTGACGGCAACCACTATCTCACTAGGTAAAGGAGAATCCCCCGATGGAGAGGTCACATCATCGTTCAAGGTCAATAGAAGATGGGAGGAGGAGCATGGTGGCCTTTGAGACTTAACTACAGTGATGGCATTGCCAGGTGCCCCCCCCCCAAGCCTGCAAGGCATTTGCATGTATTTGCTTAAGTTATGCATCGGTACAAACTCTTTTGCCTATAATTAGATGTAATGAAATAACATCATCCTTTTTAAAACTGAGATGGGGGCTATTTTAAGGTAGCCAAAGGTTACCAATTCATGTATCATGCATGCAAAGCTGTATGGAGAATTACACAATTACACAAACAATCCTACAAGCACACAGGGTCCCCAGGAAAATTCCGTTTTTTTTTTTAACCTTTCCACCGCTAGTGGAGAGAGCACGGCCTTCCCCATTTTAAACCACTCCCTCTGCCCCCCAATAATTAAACCCTAAGGGGATTAATTGTATTTGCTTTTTTTTTTTTTTTTTTTTGCTTTTTAGGGCCACACCCACAGCATATGGAGGTTCCCAGGCTAGGGATCAAATCGGAGCTTTGGCTGCCAGCCTACACCACCAGCCACAGCAACGCCAGATCCAAGCCATGTCTGCTACCTACGCCACAGCCCACGGCAACGCCGGATCCTTAACCCACTGAGCGAGGCCAGGGATCAAACCCGCAACCTCATCGTTCCTAGTCGGATTCGTTAACCGCTGCGCCACGATGGGAACTCCTGCATTTTGCTATTAAGAGAGGCACTGACCCCAATCTAGTGATCAAGAAAATCAAGCAGGGGAACAAATGCAAACCAGGATTTGAGTCTCTGGCTCGTCTTCAGTCCCTGTGCATCAGCTTTTATAGTGTCTGCATGTCGGGGCCTACTGGGCGCCAGGCACTGTGCTGGGTGCCAGGGCCACAGAGTTCTCGGAACAGATGAAAAAAAGTGATCATATCAGCATCAAGGGATATGTGAAAAGACAGAATTATGTACCGGCGCTTGGGAATACCAGGAAGAAGCGCTTGGCCCCAGGAGTGGGCTGGGAGTTCATGGAAGGTTTCCAGGAGGAAAAAAAAAAAAAATAGGAGAGTCTTAAAGGATGAGTAAAAACCGGGGGAGGCACCTGCAGAAGGGTGAGGGTCTTCTGGTGGAGAGAACAGAGCGAGAACGGTGTGGAGGGATGAAATAGCAAGGCGGGAGAGGGTCCCTGGGCAGGGAGCAGCCTCAGGGGGCTTTATCTGACTGCTAAAGTTTACCTGAAAACTGGATTAGCCGCTTGGTGGATTTCCAGCCAAAAGACACAACCAAGACAAAGATGGAGAGAAGAAAGGATTTATTGCTTTCAGTCGGGAAGGAGGACCTCAGGGATCTTTCCCAAAGCAGCGTCCCGCCCCCCCAAAACAGCAAAATTGGAGAAGGTTTAAGCTAAGGTCACATATATGCATCTTCATGAAGGGGCTTAAGCAGAGGAGAATTCAGCCGAGACAGTGGGCAAAGGTCCACAGAGCCAAGCTTTGGTTGATTGAAGTCTGGAAAGTTCGGCAGCATCATTCCATCCTCCTCCACCTGTTTGGGGGTCTTAGTTCCTGCAGAACAATTCAAAGACAGGTAGTTGGCTGTTGTTCATATCCACTGAGGAGAACTAGGATGCGGTTTTGCTGAACTATTGCTTCCTTTCCTACTTCTTTTCCTTTTTGCTCTTTTTTAAGTCAAATGATGTGCTTATATATTCTTCTTTTTCATTGACATATAATTGATTTACAGTGTTGTATTAGTTTCTGGTGTACAGCAACGTGATTCAGATACATAGAGATAGATGCATTCGATTTCATAGTCTTTTTATTATAGGCTGTTACAACATATTAAATATAGTTCCCTGTGCTATAGAGTAAGACCTTGTGGTTTATCTGAACTCTTTATTTCTTGACTGCTTTTCTTTCATTCTTGCATTCCTTCGCTTCTCTTGAGATCATTAATTACGAAGACCTGTTCAAGGGCTGGCATGACAGCCAGGCTTAGATCACAAAATGACTTAAGCCAGAAATGGCTTCTCTTATGTCAAGAAAGCCATGCCTGCTTCTCATTCTCAGGGGACCCCACCCCCCACTCTCTCTGGTTACAGAAGAGGACGCGGAGGGGTCAGGGCACCTCTGAGGTCACTGCGGTCCATGATTGTTCCATAGGTTGGAATGATCTGGAAGCAGAAAGGATAAGACCGCAGAGATACAGAGACCAAAGAAGGGCAGAATGTTTTTCTTCTCCCCCGCCCCCACCACTTCCTTCTCCTCCTCCCCTGATTGGAGACTCCGTAACTCTAGCTGCTTTCAAGCTCAGGCAACATCCTGCAGCCTCTTAAGGATTTAATTCAATTCAACAAATGCATGGGGAACAGCGACTCCTCGTAAGGGGAAAAGAGAGGAGATCTAACAATTATTGAGTACTTAAATTGTGTTAGCAGAGTGTTAAAGGCATTCACATGTAATCTCATCTTCACTCACAGTCCCCTCAGCCCTGAGAGTCTGGATCATTTACCTCCAGGGCCCTGAGAGGTCAAGCAACTTGTCCAAGTGTCCGTGGTAAGTGAAGGGTCGTGCCAGGATGCAACCCCAGAAGCATGGCTCTGTCTCTGAAACACATCATCCCTCCATGAGCCCAGGAGGCTGAAAGTGATGGATACATAAGCTATTTTAAGCAAGAAGGGAAGGCACTGGCTTATTTCACTAAAACGCACATGAGTCAGCTGGCTCCAGGCTCGGCTAGATCCAGGAGCTCAAACGATGCTGTCAGCTCTTCCTTGCACTGGCTTGTAAAAGAATAAATCCATCTGTCTCCCATTTATGTTCATCCTGGCTCATATGGAAGAGCATAGATTAATAGTTTTGGGGTCCCACGGGCTGGGTTCAATTCCCGGCTCCACCAGCTCACTGGCTGGGGACCAAAAACAAGCTGCTTAGCTCCTCGATGCCCTTATTTCCTCATCTGTAAAATGGATATAATAAGAGTATCTGCCTCATGAGTTCTAGTGAGGACTAAACGAGATCACCCACATTATGCTTGGATCAGTGTCTGGTGCAAAGTCAGCTCCGAACATGCCAGCTACTTTTTGTTTTTGTCTCCGCTTCTTCTGAGACTGCTCATGCTGGCCCGTGGCCTCCTCCAGGTGGCCCAGAGAGACGGCCACAGAAAGCCCAGTCTACATCAGTGCCACAGCTTCTGGTCTCAGAGAAAGAAGGACGTTTCTCGGAGCACAACTCAAGGCACACTCTTTGATTCTACTTAAGTCGTGTGCCATCTCGAAGCCTGGGAATGGCGTATTTCCACTGGCCAGCCTGCATCTTCTGCAGAACCTTATGGGACTTCGTGACTAACAGCCCCACTTGGATCATACAGACTTTGAAGGAGGATCGCTTAGAAGACAGGGTGCTGTGAAGACAAAATACCATACAACCGCTGGGTGCTATTACAAAGGGATATGACAGAAGACAGGAGAGGCCCAGCCTCTTCGGCCAAGAGAACTTGTATCAAACTAGGGAAGATGAGGCAAAAACATAATGCTAAAAGGCAGACGTTATGGACTGAATATGTGTGTCTTCTCCAAATTCACATGTTGAAACCCCACCCACACCCCCACATGATGGTACTAGAAGGCGGGGGTCTTTGAGGTCTGGTTAGGTCATGAGGATGGGATGCTCATGAAGGGTGTTAGTGCCCTCATAAAAAAAAGACTCAAGGAGTTCCCGTCGTGGCGCAGTGGTTAACGAATCCGACTAGGAACCATGAGGTTGCGGGTTCGATCCCTGGCCTTGCTCAGTGGGTTAAGGATCCGGCGTTGCCCTGAGCTGTGGTGTAGGTTGCAGACGCGGCTCGGATCTGGCATTGCTGTGGCTGTGACGTAGGCCAAGGGCTACAGCTCCAATTAGACCCCTAGCCTGGGAACCTCCATATGCCGTTAAGTGCAGCCCTAGAAAAGGCAAAAAGACAAAAACAAAAAACAAAAACAAAAACAAAGACTCAAGAAAACTCCCTTGACCGTGTTCTGCCATGTGAGGTTAACAGTGAGCAAGCTCAGGGAGCAGGCTCTCCCCAGATACAAAGTCTCGCTCAGTGGGTTAAGGATCCGTCGTTGCCGTGAGCTGTGGTGTAGTTTGCAGACGCGGCTCGGATCCCGCGTTTCTGTGGCTGTGGTGAAGGCCGGCAGCTACAGCTCCTGTTAGACCCCAAGCCTGGGAACCTCCATATGCCGCGGGTGTGACCCTAGATAAGGCAAAAAGACCAAAAAAAATAAAAAATAAAAATAAATAAATAAATAAATGTTATTATTTAAGCCGCCCACTCTACAGAAATTTTGTTATGGCAGCAGGAATGGACCAAGACAGACGACTATGACAAATTCCATAAAAGGAGGACAACTGAGATTCCCTGCAATTTCCATGAAAGAAGAGATCACATCCGGCTGGGTGAATCAGCACAAGTTCTGTGAAGGAGGCAGGGTCTAAGCTGGACTGTGAAGTATGCATGGGATGTTGGTTCATGGGGCTGGTCCCCATTCAACATGAACAACTGTCTTGGGGGACAGGGTCCCCTAGGTTGACAGTACAGGGTGTAAAAAAATAATCTTTAAAAGTAAGGCTAGGAGTTCCCATTGCGGCTCAACTAGTATCCATGAGGAGGCAGGTTCGATCCCTGGCCTCACTCAACGGGTAAAGGATCTGGCGTTGCCATGAACTCTAGTGTAGGCCAGCAGCCACAGCTCCAATTCAGCCCCTAGGCTGGGAACTTCCAGATGCCACAGGTGTGCCCCTAAAAAGAAAAAAAAAATGCTAGAAAGCTGAGCTAAAAATAGACACAAAAAAAGTGGGCCAAGGTCAAGAACCATTAGGTCAGGGGTCTACAGAAGAAACAACTACACACAGACATTGAATTGCTGAGACTGAGAACAGAGCGTGCAGGGTATGGAAGAAGACTATGAGTCATTTGGAAAGTCCTGAAGTTACAAGTTTCATCAGCTAGGATGCAGAGAAGCAGGATAAGCAGACGGCCTGTTGGCAAAGATTTTTAAAGAAGAGTCTTAATTCTTGATCCCACAGGCCCTCCAGAGATTTTTACGTGACTCATGCTAGTTAATCCAAGAGAAACTGGCTTTCTAGAAGTCATTTTATACCCATAAGTATGCAACCATTCATTCATTCACTCATTCACTTCCATTTGGTGGGCACTGAGCTCGGGTCCAAGGCACCAATAAATGAGATTTGATCCCTGACCTCGAGGAGCTTGCTACCACTTCCTTCACCACTGCTGGTCACGCCCTGTAAACTGATTATCCTTTAAGTGGTTGGTTACCCCACCGGGCTGGACATTTCAGTCAATAAATGTTTTTGACGGATTAATTGTCTCTATTCTCAGCCTCCGCTTGAGTTGAGAGACTTTAATGAAATAATTTAATTCCCATTAGGAGCTGTTTTGCGCAGAGTCTGGAAGTCGTGATAGGAAGCAAGACGAAAGCAAAGCCCTCTTCATGAGGGCAGCGGCAGGTGTCGTCGGCAATTGCCGAGAAAGATCCGGTTCTGGCTGAGGAAGATGTCAATTTCATGTAGGGGACAGGCAGGGGAGGGATTATCCAAGGTGAAGTTCACAGTAGAAGAGGATCCCACGTGGCCCCGGGAAAGGGGCTAATAGAGAGGCTCAGATGGAGGGTGACCCTGGAAGGGGGTGATTGCTGTGCTGCGACCGACGGCTAGAGACAGAGACCAGAGGAAAGGGTCTGTGCTTAAGGCAGGTGAGAGGATGCAGGAGGCAGCAGGTTGGGGGCAGGTTAACAGAGGAGTGGGCGAGGAGAGGGCTGCGTGGGAGGAGGCACGTGTGGGAGAAGAAAGATGACCAAGAGTTTTTTTTTTTTGACCATTCCACCCATGAAGAAGGGGACCTGTCATTACGCCACCTGCATCCAGGCTGGCCTGTGACTGTGTTGCCATAAGAATACGGGAAAAGTGACGCCTGTGCCGGGTCTAGGCTTTAAGGGGTCTTTGTTGTCCCACAGCCCTGAGCAGGTCTGCCTTTGATCCTGATCGCCCGTAGTCCTAACTAGCCTGTCACCACTGAGATGTCACCACTGAGATCCCACCCTCTTTCAATGCTGAGCCCAGATTGGTTACCAAAGACGCCAGCACTGGTGTACTCTCCCCCAGTTTCCCAGAGCTGCTGACCTTCTCTGCCAGAGCAGGTTTTTACTTTCAAAATACCGCTCAGTGGTGGTTTTTTAGCCTCCTGACTGGGAAGCCATTCAGTTCTGCACTTGCCCCTGTGTCCCATTGAATTTTCTTAGTCTAGCCTGAATCCTCTTGGTGTTCCTCCCATAGACCTTAACCCCTCCTTGAACGGGTGACTCCAGGACCGTGGTAGGGTCCCCTGGACCAGTCCTGGTGCCGACTATAGGTGACCAGAGGCTACACACTTGCTGTATTTCTTCTGTGCTCTGGTCTGGTTGCCATGAGTGGCACCTCCCTGGAATTCTACTTGTTGCCTCAATTACTACTGCAGAGCTTTAATCTTTCTTTCCTTCCTTCAGCTGTTCTCTTCTCTTTCTCTGTTGACTCATAGTCTAGATCTTCCCAAAGGAGCCCTAGTCTCTCCGGCAGACCCTCTGTCTTCAGTGACAAATGTTCTAGAAATGGATAAAGTGAAACTGCATTGGGGTGATACGGGGGATCCAAGCCATGTCTGCGACCTACACCACAGCTCACAGCAATGGCGGATCCCCAACCCGCTGAGCGAAGCCAGGGATGGAACCTGCGCCCTCATGGGTATTAGTCAGGTTCATAACATGCTGAGCCGCAACGGGAACTCCCATAACCCAGTTCATTCTTAACTGTGCTATTTTTCCATATCTGATAATGTCATGCATTAGCTCTAAGACAAATAGTTTACTAAGGGTCAGATCATGAACTTGGCTGAGATAAACGAAAGATAGTTAATCTTGCCCTCAAGAAAGTAACATCCCAGTGGGAAAGAAGATGTTAAATCGGACTACTAAAAATGTCTTATTAAGGAGTTCCCGTCGTGGGTCAGTGGTTAACGAATCCGACTAGGAACCATGAGGTTGCAGGTTCGATCCCTGGCCTTGCTCAGTGGGTTAAGGATCCGGCGTTGCCGTGAGCTGTGGTGTAGGTTGCAGACGCGGCTCGGATCCCGCGTTTCTGTGGCTGTAGTGTAGGCCGGCAGCTACAGCTCCTGTTAGACTCGTAGCCTGGGAACCTCCATATGCCATGGGTGCGGCCTTAGATAAGGCAAAAAGACAAAAAAAAACTGTTTTATTAAGCATCAACTATGTAAAAGATGTATATTAGGAACTGTTGAAGATACAAAATCTCCTGTGCTCTAGCAGGACATGTACAAGTGTAGCTATAGCTAGCAATTAAAAAAACTGAACGTGGGAGTTCCCATTATGGCTCAGTGGGTTATGAACCCAACTAGTACCCATAGGAATACGGGTTCAATTTCTGGCCTTGTTCAGTGGGTTAAGGATCTGGTGTTGCCATGCACTGTGATGTGGGTCACAGAGGCAGCTTAGATCCCACATTGCTGTGGCTGTGGTGTAGACGGGCAGCTGAAGCTCCAATTTGACCTCTAGCCTGGGCACTTCCATGTGCAGTGGGTGCAGCCCTAAAAAACAAAACAAAACAAAACAAAACAAAACAAGAACATAATGATAACTGGAGCTGCAGGGAGTACGTGCAAGGAGAAGTTGAGAAGACTGGATTTGCATCTATGCACTATAAGGCCTAGGTCTCCATTCCCACTGTGGAAGAAACACTCCCCGGGGCCAATAAAAAGATATGCAGGAATTGCTTACTGCAGCACTGTTACTAGGACAGTAAACATGGTATGTGCATTTGATGGGATATTTTGCCGTAAAAGGTGCACACGACAACATGCGTAGGTCTTATTAAATCACTACTACTGAGTGAAAGAAGGAACAGATTTAGAGCACAAAACTCATGATGCAAATTAAGAAGGCACATGCACAAAATCATGGAGTTCCCATCATGGCACAGTGGTTAATGAATCCAACTAGAAACCACGAGGTTCCGGGTTCGATCCCTGGCCTTGCTCAGTGGGTTAAGGATCCAGTGTTGCTGTGAGCTGTGGTGTAGGTTGCAGAGGCGGCTCGGATCCCGTGTTGCTGTGGCTGTGGCGAAGGCTGGCGTCTACAGCTCTGATTAGACCCCTAGCCTAGGAACCTCCTTATGCCACCGGTGCGGCCCTAGATAAGGCAAAAAGACAGAAAAGAAAAAAGAAAAAAAAAAGAATGCACACACACACAAAATCATATCATGAATGTTTTTTCAAGAATACACCTCTGCAGAAAACTAAAAATAGAATTACAGTTTGATCCAGCAATCCCACTCCTGGGCATCTATCCAGAGGAAACCATAACTCGAAAAGACACATGTACTCCAGCGTTCATTGCAGCACTCTATGCAATAGCCAGGTCATGCAAACAACCGAAATGTCCATCGTCAGAGGAGTGGATAGGGAAGATGTGGTACATACACACAATGGAATATTACTCAGCCATTAAAAGGAATGAAATAACAACATTTATAGCAACATGGATGGACCTAGAAATTATCATGCAAAGTGAAACCAGTCAGACAATTAGACACCAACATCCAATGCTACTGCTTACCTGTGGAAACTAAAAAAAGGATACAATGAACTTCTTTGCAGAACAGACAATGACTCACAGACTTTGGAAAACCTTTGGTTTCCAAATAAGACAATCTGGGGGGGGATGCACTGAGGGTTTGGGATGGAAATGCTATCAAATTGAGTTGTGATGATTTTCGTACACCTATAATTGTAATAAAATTCATTAAGTTATGAAATAAAGCTGAATAAAAATAACGTGATATACAATCCAAAAAAAAAATACACCTCTGGGAGTTCCCTCCTGGGTCAGTGGGTTAGGGATCCAGCATTGTCACTCTTGTGTGTGACTCTGGTTACAGCTAGGGCCCAGGTTCAATCCCCGGCCCAGGAACTTCTTCATGCCCTGGGAGCAGCCAAAAAACAAAACAAAACAAAACAAAAAACGTATATTTCCATCAGCATATGAAAGGCAAACTGGAGACATATATATTTAATGCACTAAAGTGAGTGTCTATGGTGAATGACTTAACAGGAGTGAGGGTGGAATACAATAAAACACATGCCTAGCCTAGACCAGCAACTTAAGGGATGTAATTAACTGTGTTTCCAAGGGGACAGAAATAAAGTTTTTAAGAGAAGTAAGGGAGTTCCTGTTGTGGCTCAATGGTTAACAAATCCGACTAGGAACCATGAGGTTGTGGGTTCGATCCCTGCCCTTGCTCAGTGGGTTAAGGATCCGGCGTTGCCGTGAGCTGTGGTGTAGGTTGCAGACACGGCTCGGATCCTGCGTTTCTGTGGCTGTGGTGTAGGCCGGCAGCTACAGCTCCTGCTAGACCCCTAGCCTGGGAACCTCCATATGCCACGGGTGAGGCCCTAGATAAGGCAAAAAGACAAAAAAATAAAATAAAATAAAATACAAATCCAGACTCCAGCAACTTACTGTGTGACCTGGGGCAAATTACCTAACCTCTCTGTACTTCATTTCTTCCAAGCAGCAAAAAGTACCTCACAGCAGGGTTGTAAGGACTAACTTAGATCATGTGTAAAGCACAAAACAATAGTAGTCTGTTTGTTTGTAGTTGAAGTTCATAGCTCTGGAAGGGACACACAGCAGCTGGGGCCTGGGTCCTCACCCCAGCTTAGACGCTGATGTATGGTGCAAACTTCTCGATTCCTTTTCTCAAGGTCATACTCCGATCTCTTCAGTTCTCACCCATCCTTGAGCTGTGCTTAAACAGCATCTGTTCTTTCTCATTTTTTTTTTTTTTAGGGCCGCACCTGCAGCATGTGGAGGTTCCCAGGCTAGGGGTCAAATCAGAGCTACAGCCCCCGGCCTACACCACAGCCACAGCAACGTGGGATCCCAGCTTGGCCTGCAACCTACACCCCAGCTCACGCCAATGCCAGATCCTTAACCAACTGAGCGAGGCCAGGACTCTAAGCTGCATCCTCGTGGATGCCAGTCAGATTCGTTTCTGCTGAGCCAGGACGAGAACGCCACAGGATCTCCCAAATTCTCTAACCTTGGCAGTCCTCTAGTTTGGCTGCAGTGAGAGCTCTTCAGCCCTCAGACCTCAGTATTTCCTTCCCCTTGGCCACCTGCACCCTCGTGTGCTGTAGAGGAAAGCCCAGTTCTCCATCCAGAACTGGAGGGAGGCGAACACAGCACAGCCTCGTGTCTCAGCATGACTTCTCCCACCTGCGGCACTATTTGTGATGGAAGCTCCAAAGCCACTTATCACGGTAATGATTGCTGATTCTACAGCATCAGGGTGACTGATGGCTGTGATCCCTCCAGCTCATCTTCCCCAGCTTTCTCTTTTGCTAGAGAGCAGTTGTGCAGAGTGGTGGTGGTGGTGGTGACTAGGTACTCTGAGGAGTGTAGACAGTCGCGGTTCCACTTGTGATCAACCCTGGGGCAGGAGGGACAGAGGGAGGGGCGCAAAAATAAGAGTCAGCTGAGATGGCTCTTGGAGGAAAATTCAAAATCTGTGCATTTAGGTGGGTCGTTCCATCTGAAAGCCTCTGATGTATCCTCCTCAGGCAAAAGCATCCCCCACGGAAACAGGGAAAGACAGAATGATGAATGTTACCTGAGCATCAGCAGAGCGGTGGATTAGGAAGGGGCTGTTCTCCGTGAGCCTCAAGGACAGACCAGGAGGAAACATGGTTGAGCTGCTGCAAGGCTCATTAAGCGAGGCTTGAGAAACGCACAAGTCTGGCTAACAGTGTTTAATCTTTATTATTTATTTTTTATTACTTAACGAATTTTATTATATTTATAGGTGTACAACAATCATCACAACCAGATTTTTATAGCATTTCCATCCCAAACCCTCAATGCATCCCCCCACACCCCAACTTGTCTCATTTGGAAACCATAAGTTTTTCAGTCAGTATCTATTCTCAAAGAAGTTCACTGTGTGCTTTTTTTAGATTCCACATGTAAGTGATAGCATGTAATGTTGGTGTCTCATTGTTTGACTGACTTCACTTAGTATGATAATTTCTAGTATGTTGCTGCAAACGACGTTATTTCTTTCCTTTTATTATTTATTTTTATTTTTTGTCTTTTTGCCTTATCTAGGGCCGCACCCGTGGCATATGGAGGTTCCCAGGCTAGGGGTCTAAGAGGAGCTGTAGCCGCCGGCCTTCACCACAGCCACAGCAACACGGGACCCGAGCCGCGTCTGTGACCTACACCACAGCTCACAGCAACGCCATATCCTTAACCCACTGAGCAAGGGCAGGGATCGAACCCGCAACCTCATGGTTCCTAGTCGGATTCGTTAACCACTGAGCCATGATGGGAACTCCTCCAGCACTTATTGTTTGTAGACTTTTTGATGATGGCCATTCTGGCTGGTGTAAGGTGGTACCTCATAGTGGTTTCAATTTGCATTTCTCTAATAATGAATGACATTGAACATCTTTTCATGCGTCTTTGGACATAATTCTTTTATTATTTGTTTTGCTTTTGCTTTTGTATTGGGGTATAATTGATTTATAATGTTTGTACTAGCTTCAGGATGCCTGTCTTTTACATGAAAGAGGATTCTTGCCCAAGGTGGGGATGGGGCTCCATAGTTTATGCTTTGCAACTTTCTGGGAAGCTCAGGATACCAAGGAGGTGGGGAAGGTAGGTCTCAGCTTCAGGTCCCAACGTCCTCTAATAACCCTGACTTTGTGACAGCCCAACCAGCCAGACGGCACACAAGCCTGTGGCAATCTTCTCAGCTCTCCCTGCGCTCTGCTGTAAGGGCATGGAATTAGGGCATATCATAGGTTGGAGAGTGTCTCCCCAACATTCATGACGACTCAAAAACCTCAGGTGGTGAGTTTATTTGGAAATAAGGTCTTTGCAGGAATAATTCATTAAGGAGCTGAAGATGATGTCACTCTGGATTCAGGGAAGGCCCACATCCAATGACAGATGAGAAGACATACAGAGAACACCATGTAAAGACGGAGGAGGAGCGCCCATCGTGGTGCAGCGGAAACGAATCCAACTAGGAACCATGAGGTTGCGGGTTCGATCTCTGGCCTCGCCCAGTGGGTTAAGGATCCGGTGTTGCCGTGAGCTGTGGTGTAGGTCGCAGACGCGGCTTGGATCCCGCGTTGTTGTGGCTGTGGTGTAGGCTGGCGGCTACAGCTCCAAATCAACCCCTAGCCTGGGAACCTCCGTATGCCGTGGGTGTGGCCCTAAAAAAGAGAAAAAGACAAAAAGAGAGGAAAAAAACGCCAAGCAGATCTTGACAAATATATCCTGGGAGCTATGGGCCCGTCAGGCATGGAGAGAAATGAGAGGCGAGGCTGGACTCAGGTTTCCTTGGCAAAGGATCAAGTTCAAGGCAACCACATGTTTCACTGCAAATCTTCTGTCTCACTGTCCCTGCCCACCTCCCACACATTTGTCAGACTGTGTCCCCGTGTTTGGTTCGGGACTGCGGCCACCAGCCGCGTGGCTGTCTTGCTCCCACCCACAGCTGGTTGGAGCCTGTGCCAGACCGGAACCCTGGTCTTGGCACCCCCAGCCCAGCACCCCTTCTTCCACTCATGCCCCAGACTGACCCATCAAGCGAGACTAGGAGCACGAAGCCCAGGGGTCCTGCGGCCCTGCGGCCCTGCGGCCCTCTTCTCCTGCCTTCTACCTGCTCGCTAAGGACATCTGGCATCTCAACAAGGAAAAGCTACTCTGGGGGGCCCAGAGGAGTCCCAGTGACTGGTGTGTGGGCACACGGGGGTGGTGGGGGAGGCTGAGCACCCACCACGAACGTTAATTGCAGGACCAGGGCAGTGTCAAGATTGTTTGGTTTCCAAACTTTATACCAGGAGTTCCCGCTGTGGCACAAGAGGATTGGCAGCATCTTGGGGACACTGGGATACAGGTTTGATTCCTGGCCCTGCATAATAGGTTTAAGGATCAGGCATTGCCACAGCTTCAGCCCAGATCTGATTCCTGGCCGTGGAACTCGATATGCTGCAGGGTGGCCAAAAATGAAAAAGAAAAAAAAAGAAAAGAAAGAAAATTTTGCAAAAATATCTTTAGGAGTTCCCGTCATGGCTCAGTGGTTAACGAATCCAACTAGGAACCATGAGGTTGCGGGTTCGATCCCCATCCTCGCTCAGTGGGTTAAGGATCCGGCATTGCCGTGAGCTGTGGTGAAGGTTGCAGACGCGGCTCGGATCCCGCGTTGCTGTGGCTGTGGCGAAGGCCGGCGGCTACAGCTCCTGTTAGACCCCTAGCCTGGGAACCTCCATATGCCGCGGGTGAGGCTCTAGATAAGGCAAGAAGGCAAAAAAAAAAATCTTCAGAACCTCCATGAATCTCAAGTAAAGGAACTCTAGTGGCCAAGACAAGGGACTTCAGATCAAGGACGGGGCTCATGCATTCCAGAGGCTTCCACTTTGGGAAAGACACAAGCCTTGCTGGGCGCGGGTCTGCCCAGAGCCCTGGGGAGCCGGTTCTGGGAAGATGCCAGGAGCACATTCACTTGGGAGGGGCCTTGCCTTAGGGAGACAGCTTTTACTAATTACTAATAAATGTCTTCTGTTGTTAATGAACGGGCTCCCCGTGCTTTCTAGGAAAGGGGGCGTTCCAAGGATCAGCGGGTGGGGGGTCGGGGAGACACCCACCCCTGCTTCCCCACCCCATCCTCAGGGAGAGAAGCAAGGAGTCCCAGGGTTCTGGTCTTCTGTGGGTGAGTGTGGGAGAGGAGAGGCCCTTAAAGCCGCCAGGATAAGAAAACGAGGGAGTTGGGTGGTAGAGGGAGGTTAAGCCATCTTGGTTTAAAAAAAAAAATAAAGGGAGAACCAGGGAGTGCCAGATTCTTCCAGAAAGCTCTTGCCTCCCTTATCTGAGGGGCACCTCTCTTCCATCCCTGCTGTCTGTGCTCCCTCCCCGTTTCCCAGGAAAATGCTGGGACCGGCTCAACATTTTATCCTGAGCTATTTTGAGGGGGGAAGAAGGGGGGGGACCGAAGCTGGTGGCGGAGCCAGATCTCTCCCTTCTCTCTGGTTCCCACCGTCCCCTCCCCCATCCGTGTTTTGGGGTTGCCAAGGAAACCGCAGAATCTTCGCTGCTTCTGTTCTGTTCCTGTCAAGCCCAGGAAACTTTCTAAGGCCGATTCAGTGGGAGCGCTGTCAGAGCCCGAGCCAGTCGGCGGCGAGGAGAGGCCGCTCCTTCTCGAAGCTTCCTGCATGGATGTCCTCCCACACGGCTGTCCACCCCGCACACACAGGCTTGCACTGCCCACACACACACACACACACACACACACACACACACCCGCAGTTCCCATCACCCAGCCGAACCTAATGGGAGGAGAGAAAATGGGAAAAACAAACAGGAGGAACATGCCTGCCCTTGGCTGCCTCCACCGGCTGCTCTGATGCCCTGTGGAGCTGGCAGGCCCGCCCGCTCAACAGCGCCCGCCGCCTCGGGCTGGTCAGTTCAGAGAGAGCTAGCCAGTCCGGCTACGCAAGGGCACCGGTCCTAGGGAATAGGAAGGGCACCAAGCAGAGAAAGGGACGTGTTGGAATGACCCAGAAACTCCATCCCAGGAGTCACGGTGGAGTGTGACCTCGAGAAGGTCACCTGAAGACCTCACCTTCTGTAACAAGGCGTGCGACTTCTGCCTTCGCCGGTGTTCCAAAAGTGAGGCAGGGAGATCCGCTGAAGAAAATGGGCGAGAGGCAACGGGTGGTAAAGCGGATCGTATTTAGCATCTTTCTACGGCTCCCGAATCCCAGAACTAAGGCCAAAGTCTGGAAAACTTACGGTCTCCAAATGAGACAAGTTGGGGGGGGGAATGCACTGAGGTTTTGGAATGGAAAGCCTACAAAATTTGGTTGTGAAGATTTTTGTACACCTATAATTGTAATAAAATTCATTAATTTAAAAAAAAAGAAAAAGGCCAAGGTCACCGCCAAAGCACTTTTCTAGTGAGTTGGGCTGTCCAGTCAAGACACAAGCAGCCACATGGAGTACTGCGTTTGTTTTTTTTTTCTCCCCCACAGGAGGTTAGCAAGGAGAACGGGTGCCCGCTGACAAAGGCCACTACAAAGGAGACCCCCACTTTGAAGTGTCCGGAGACACTAATGGCAGAAAGAGTCCAGAGTCCATGGTTCAGTGTCTCATATGCGACAGGCCCTCTCAATGCATGAGGCTGAGGACAAGGGACCAGGCCCTTCTCCCACACAAGCTGGCATTCGCCAACGCGGCTGACCTTCCCACCGACCAGCCAAGTGCTTGGTCATTGTTTTTCCTGGAGGGCTTGAGCCTGAAGAGAAGCAGCCTCAGGAAAAAGCCAGTGGAAGGTTCCTGGCCGTTGGAATTAGAGAACCACATCCATGTGGCGCAGAAGCCTTGACTACCAAGCCAATTTTCTGCTCGAAACGACGGTCGTGTCTGGAGAATCAGCTAAGAAAGCGGCTTTGTTTTCTCACACACCAGAGACGGAGAGGCAGGCTCTCTGGGGATGAGCAAAGGCGGTCTCTGTCAGAAGAAAGCAAAGTTGAGGTGAAGCTATAAACTCCTTAGGGCCAGTAAGCAGGTGTGTCTTCGACTCCAGGCTCCCGAGAACTGTTTCACCCCACTCCGCTCCATACCAGGATACCCCGCCAAGTGGGGAAGACCAGGTCTGCCTGGAAGAGGCGTCCTTTTTGCTCAGTCTCCCCCAGGCCCAGCCATGGCCCTGCTCTGATCTGCCGCCATATTGATTTCCTGTGATCTTCTTCCGGTCTCACTGTGACCCTCCCTACTGAAGCCCTTCAACGGCTGCTCATCTCCTCTGAGGAAAAAGCAAATGTCTTGGCCTGGTTAACAAGGCCTCCTTCCATCCTGAGCCCCTGCCCCTCTTCCTGTCTTGTGAACGCTCTCCTTCACATCCCCTTGGGTTCCAGCTGTATCGCCCTATCCACCTTTCCTCAAACCCTGCACACTACACTTCTGAGCTTCCCTCGAGACCCTGCCCAGCCTAGACCAGACAGGAAACTCGGTTGAAAACAACAGAAACAAATTACATTAGATGACGCAGATAAGGAATGTTCTGGAAAGAGAAAAATTGTGGTGGCTCAAGAGGTGGGGCAGGCTGCGGAGTTCCCGTTGTGGCTCAGCAGTTAGTGAACCCGACGAGCATCCACGAGGACATGGGTTCGATCCCTGGCCTCGCTCAGTGGGTTAAGGACCCGGCGTTGCCGTGAGCTGTGGTGTAGGTCGCAGACGCAGCTCGGATCCTGCGTTGCTGTGGCTGTGACGAAGGCCGGCAGCTACAGGTCCGATTAGACCCCTAGCCTGGGAACCTCCATATGCCGCGGGTGCGGCCCTAAAAAGACAAAGGGACCACAAAAAAAAAAAGAGTTGGGCAAGCTGGAGCAGCAACTCCCACCACAAGCAGGAACAAACAGAGGCTAGATGGCGGAGAACACTCCAAGGTCAATGCCAAGGGCATCTGGTTAGACACTGCTCCTGGTTCTGCCTCCTCCCCACCCACCCACCCAGCCACCGTCAGTGGGTGCCCCCTATTCCCCACTCTCAGACTAGCTACCTGCTGCTAAGACTCTAGACCAGACTCTCATTGCTGTGCTGACTCCCAGTCATTCCTGCCCCTCCTGTCAAAGTCACAAAGACCCCAGTAGGGACATGAGATTGGCTGAGCTCATTTACCAGGGCCCCCCCTTCCCTCTGTCCTCCTCTGCCCTGACTCTGCCCACACCCACGCTGTGTGGGAAGCAGGGAGAGAAAAAAACCCTCATCACCATTCTCCTCTGCCCTGTCCAGGCAGAATCCCACCTGCAATGGGACTCATGCGGTAGAGAACTCCCTCTGAAACAGAAAAAGTGCTCAGACGCTGGGCAATCAAACCCATGACAGGAGTTCCCGTCGTGGCTCAGTGGTTAACGAATCCGACTGGGAACTATGAGGTTGCGGGTTCGATCCCTGGCCTCGCTCAGTGCGTTAACGATCCGGCGTGTCCGTGAGCAGCGGTGTAGGTCACAGACGCAGCTCGGATCCCGCATTGCTGTGGTTGTGGTGTAGGCCGGCAGCTACAGCTCCTGTTAGACCCCTAGCCTGGGACCCTCCATATGCCACGGGTGCGGCCCTAGATAAGGTAAAAAGACAAAAAAAAATTCATGACAAACGTCCACTTCCCTGTCTCCTTGTCTGGCCCATCAATGCCCGCTTGTTCCTCAAATGCCACTTCTCTAAAACCTTCCTCCGACCCAGGCGGGCTCAGGGACTCTGTCCGTGTTCCCGCAGCACCTGGTACCTGCCTCCACCAAAGCCTTCTGGTTTTATTAAAATCGTTGGCAGATGTGACTTCCTCTCCAGACCACGTGTTCCTTGGGGGGGGGGTCTCTGAGCAGGGCATACTCATCCATGACCTTTTCTGTATCCGGCGGGTGGCACGAGTGGGAGCTCAGTAAGATCACGAGTCAGTGACTATGTGCACCCCTGAGGCTCCCCCACACAGTAGGTAGATCAGCTTCTACCACCGTGAGCGCCTGGATGCATATGATGAATAGGAAACTTACTGTAGAAATGGGGAGCCAGGGAGAAGTGGGGAGCCAAGCTGGGTTCCTATGCTTACAGGTGTTAGAGAAGAGAACCTGTTAGCAAATGGCCTTCTTCCCTAAAGGGCTGCGAAGGTGCATTTTCCAAAAGACACTCCAGAGAGGGGCCTGGGAGGATATGCGTTCAACTGTAAGCACGAAGTCTCGGTGGCTGTAAATCTGGAATTGCGTGGGCTGAGATGAAAATGCTTTCTAATCATTAGGCCCCCATTGTGAAGGTAATTACACCAAGTCCTACTGCTGACACCTGGGCCAGGAGTGGGCTGCAGCTGCCCTGAGTGGCCCCCACAGGGGCGAAGAGTGGGAGAGGAGCATCTGGAAAGACAGGAGAGGGAAGCAAGAGCCCCTGAAGATAGAAGAGAAGAAGCAGAAGCAAAGAGGAAAGGCGCAGGAGGAGGAGGAGCACCCAGGAGGAAAGCCTGAGAACACGGACAGAGGTGGAAGGTGGAGCAGGGGCTGGGGCCGGGGGCCGGATGATAAATACTGACAGAGGAGTTCCCGTCGTGACGCAGAGGAAACGAATCCAACTAGGAACCGTGAGGTTGCGGGTTCGATCCCTGGCCTCGCTCAGTGGGTTTAAGGATCTGGTGTTGCCGTGAGCTGTGGTGCAGCTTGGATCCCGCGTTGCTGTAGCTGTGGCTATGGCCGGCAGCTGCAGCTACACTTAGACCCCTAGCCTGGGAACCTCCATGTGCTGTGGGTGAGGCCCTAAAAAGCAAAAACAAAAAAAACGAACTCTAGGAATGCCCATCGTGGCTCAGGGATAACAAACCCAGATCCCTGGCCTCACTCAGTGGGTTAAGGATCCAGCGTTGCCATGAGCTGTGGCTGTGGTCAAAGACGTGGCTTGGATCCCACACGGCTGTGGCTTTGGCCAGCAGCTACAGCTCCGATTCAACCGCTAGCCTGGGAACTTCCAAATGCCGCAGGTGCAGCCCTAAAAAGACCAAAAAAAAAGATAAATACCTACAAAGAGAAAGGCGGCCTGTGACGATGCATGCTGCCACCCGGAGAAGGGGGCAGAGAGGTGGGTGAGGCCGTAGTGAACGCCCACCCTGTGTGAGCAAACACTTCGTAGTCCCGCTACGCTCCAGGCCCTGTGCTAAGGCGCTGAAGATAGAAAGGGGTCGAACTATACACAACACACGCTAACCCCTTACCTTCCAGGGTTTAGAGGGCAGTGAGGAAGATGCACACAAAAGCTAAGATGGATAGATACACATAAGAAAAAGATCACGGAGTTCCCGTCGTGGCTCAGTGGTTAACGAATCCGACTAGGAACCATGAGGTTGCGGGTTCGATCCCTGGCCTCGCTCAGTGGGTTAAGGATCCGGCGTTGCCGTGAGCTGTGGTGTAGGTTGCAGACGCGGCTAGGATCCCACGTTGCTGTGGCTGTGGTGAAGGCCGGCAGCTACAGCTCCTGTTAGACCCCTAGCCTGGGAACCTCCATATGCCGCGGGTGCGGCTCTAGATAAGGCAAAAAAAAAAAGATCGCAGTAACACAGTTAAGGGGCACTGCCCGGGCCCACAGGAGATGCCCACTGAGCTCAGTGTTGAACGATAAGTTAGCCAAGGATGGGAAGGTGCCAGAAGGTCCCTGCTGGAGAAACAAGTTGAGCACAGAGCCCGCGGAGGCGCAGGCTGACATGGAGGCCGGACAGGAGATGCGCTGGTGAGGCTGGGGGGAGCCAGGAGCAGGGAGCCACCTGTGCCAGGCTAAGGACTTTGGACCTGCAGGCCATGGGAGCCACGGACAGCTTTTCTCAGGGTAAAACACAAGAAGATTTGCATTTCAGGCTTGTCACCTTGACGGAGGGGGGTTATCTGGAGGAAGACGGTAGTCTGGGAGACCAATTAGGAGTTGATAGCTGCTGTCCAAGTGAAAGATGGTGGGGCCCTTACCTGAGATGGAGGACAGAGGAGAGCAGTTAGCAGGAGGGAGAGGAGACGACGGTACGTTCTAGACAGTTGAGTTTAGAGTGTCTTGTAGATCATCCAAGGGTGTGCATGTCTGGCAGGGAATCGAAGAGAGGCATCGTTTCAATTGGTGGCTGGAGATGCAGCGTGGGCTTCCTTGGCAGAGAGACAATAGTGTTAATAAATGAAAGGGGGAGTTCCCGTCGTGGCACAAGGGAAACGAATCCGACTACGAACCATGAGGTTGCGGGTTCGATCCCTGGCATCACTCAGTGGGTTAAGGATCCAGCATTGCCGTGAGCTGTGGTGTAGGTCGCAGACACGGCTCGGATCTGGCATTGCTGTGGCTGTGGTGTAGGCCAGCGGCTACAGCTCCTGTTAGACCCCTAGCCTGGGAACCTCCATATGCCATGGGTGCGGCCCTAACAAAAAAATAAAAATAAATAAAATAAATAAATGAAAGGGGGTGAGCTCTTCCCAAGGAAATACACATGGCCAAGCAGTGGGCCCAGGCTGGACCCCCGAGAAACTCCCGTGTTTAAAGGTGCTGGAAAGGCGGGCCCTACGGGGAAGACAAAAGGAAAATCAGAGAAGTAGGAGAAGAAACAGAGGAGATTTGGGCCAAGGGACACAAGCTTTCAGTAAGGGATGGGACAGCAGGGTCAGAAGCAGGAGAGAGGTCCAGCAGGTATAGACTGAACAGTGGCCACTAGAGTTTGCAAAATGGAGGTAACGCTTGGTCTTTTCATAAACATGTGTTTCGTGGGGCAAGATGGAAGCTAGTGATGAGTCCAAGCAAAGAGCGTAAGAACGCCTTTACGACTCATCTTTTTTTTTTTTTAATTGAAATACAGTTTAATTCCTTTACTTTTTTATTTATTTATTTTTTTTTTTGGTTAAGGATCTGGTGCTTCCATGAGCCCGTGGTGCAAGTCACGGATGTGGCTCGGATCCCAAGTTGCTGTAGCTGTGGCTCAGGCCAGTGGCCATAGCTGCTATTCCACCCCTAGCCTGGGAACCTCCATATGCCGAGGGTGAGGCCCTAAAAAGCCAAAATAAATAACTAAGTGAAGAAAAACTCAAAAGTACAGGATATAAAATAACGTTCACCCATGTACATATTAAGTAAATTCTCACAGTTTAACATACGTGTTTCAGATTCTTTTTTAGAATATGGTAAGCTTGGATGAGGTACGACTGAAAAAACACAGAGTGGCTGGAAGTGACCTAAAAATGCAAAGCTGAGCCCATCACATCCCTGGTTTAACCCTCTAGGGTCTGTGCAGTCTCCGCAGCACGGTGTTCCCAGGCGCCTGGAACCCCACCCTGTCTCTGCTTGTGCTCCCCGCCCCAGCCCGCACCACCTTAACCAGGGTGGGCTGTTCAAATTCTAGCATTTTTCTTTCTTTCCCTTTTTTTTTTTTTTGGCTTTTTTAGGGCCATACCAGTGGCATATGGAAGTTCCCAGGCTAGGAGTTGAATCAGAGCTGCAGCTGCCAGCCTACGCCACAGCCACAGCCACAGCAACGCCAGATCCAAGCCTTGTCTGCAACCTAAACCGCAGCTCACGGCAACGCTGGATCCTTAACCCACTGAGTGGGGCCAGGGATCGAACCCGCAACCTCACGGTTCCTAGTCGAATTCATTTACCACCGCGCCACGACGGGAACTCCCATCACAGTGTTTTTATCTTTTGCTCTCCGGTGTTGGCTTGCCAACTGCCTGCACCCAGACTAAAACCCCTTGAGGACAAGATCGTTGCCTTCTTAATCTCCAAGTCTTCAGTGCCTAGCACACGCAGCAAATGCTCTTTCAACAGCCTTGTGGATTCCCGCAGCACTGGTGACACAGAAAAGGGTTCAGCGGCCCCAGCCTGTTTCCGGAGGTTTCCAGTCATGGTGGGGCCCAGGCCGGCTCTGGATCGTCCACAGCACCCACAGAAGCACTGCCCCACCCGCCCTGTGTCCTGTGCCACCTCAGGCCCCCCCTGCCCCATTCCCAGGGTCACCCGCCCACACTGCCAGCCTGATCCCCTCTCCATAGAGTCGCCAGGGAGCACTCAGCCGAGCCCATTACTTAACTGTCAATGGCCCAGGCTCTCATCTCCCCCAAGAGCCCCACAGAGGCTGTTTGGAGCCCGGCCCCGATTCTGTAAGTGGAAAGCGATTTGCACTTATTCCCAGGATGAATCATTTTGTTTTAATCGCCCGTCCTTTTGCTGGCTCTGGCACTGCCACAGCTGCCCGCTCTGCCTTTTGGCCGTCTGTTGGCAGGATGCCCTTCCAGGCCCAGCTAATCACCAAGAAGAGAGGTACCAGGAGGAGGAAACAGAGGGAGCCACCCAGAAGGGGCAGGGCCATGGGCAGCGATGAGCCAAAGCTGATGAAGATGACACCCCTGTCTTTCTGGAACCCAAGCAGAGATTCCAGGCAGAGGGCTGCTCTCAACTTGTGGCTCCCTAGGGGGCGCTGCTCCGGAGACCAGATGCCTAATGTGGTGGAAGCCCCCAGGCTTTAAGGGAGGCCAGGGGAGGAGGAGGCTATTAATGAACTGGGAAACTGCAGGAGTTGGAGTTAGTTCCCTGAATTTGGGCACGAAAAGAGAAGTGTGCAGGGAGAAGCAAATTTATACCTATTTCCTTCTCCAGCAGCGATTCCAGGAGACCACGTAGAATGGCAGCCATGCTTTCTTCCCATCTAGAGGAAGACTCTTTTTTTTTTCTCTCTCTCTCTCTCTCTTGCTTTTTACAGCCACACCCTCGGCCTTTGGAGGTTCCCAGGCTAGGGGTCTAACCGGAGCTACAGCTTCTGGCCTGGAACAGCCGCAGCCACGCCAGATCCTTAACCCACTGAGCGAGGCCAGGGATCGAACCTGCAACCTCACGGTTCCTGGCCGGATTCGTTTCCACTGCGCCACGACGGGAACCCCAAGGAGGACTCATTCTAGATCCGTGGGGAAGAGTCGAGCCTGCAAGTGGGCGAGGTCATGCCCAGACTCCAGCCTCTGCCCATGGTGCTGGCACTGGGCCCTGCCGAAGTCTGGGGCACAGACTGTAGGCGCTTCCTCTGAATGGAGAAGAACCGAGCCACCCGGAGCCTGGGCTGTGCTTGCGCCACCACAGTGGGACGCACTGTAACCTTGCTCAGGTCCTGAGCTGGCTGGAAGGGGAGGGGAGGGAGACTCTTTGCAAAAGAGGCAGGAAGAGGGCGTTCCCATCATGGCGCAGTGGTTAATGAATCCGACTAGGAACCGTGAGGTTGCGGGTTCGATCCCTGGCCTCGCTCAGTGGGTTAAGGATCCGGCGTTGCCGTGAGCTGTGGTGTAGGTCGCAGACGCGGTTTGGATCCCTCGTTGCTGTGGCTGCGGCGTCGGCCGGCAGCTACAGCTCTGATTAGACCCCTAGCCTAGGGACCAACATATGCTGCGGGTGCAGCCCTAAAGGACAAAAAAAAAAAGAGGCGGGAAGATTGAATGGCCCTGAGGACACT
This sequence comes from Catagonus wagneri, assembly GCA_004024745.2. Lineage (NCBI taxonomy): Eukaryota > Metazoa > Chordata > Mammalia > Artiodactyla > Tayassuidae > Catagonus > Catagonus wagneri. Next base: position 772,387 of record PVHT020000151.1, on the reverse strand, counting down.
GATCTCCCTTTCTAACAAGATTGCCAGTTAGGAGGGAGCTGGGGTGCCTGCGGCAGAGGGATGACGGAGATGAACTCCATGACCTCCAGAGGACTCTTCCTGCCCAGGAGGCTCAAGGAGCTTCACAAACGTGACCTGAGCAGGAGAGTGAAGGAATGGCAGTCCTTTACTCCCTCTGGGAGAGGTTCGCTCCACCCCAGCCCAGCCATCATCTCTGGAGACGCCACGAGGTTGCAAGGAAACCCTTGTGCGTGATAAAGCAAAACTTCCACTCGAGTTCTTTGGTCCCTTTGCCCTTGGTTCTTTCCCGCCTTCTCTCTTTTTCTTTCCTGGTTTCCTTTATTTTTTAATGATTTTTATTTTTCCCACTGGTTTACAGTGTTCTGTCAATTTTCTACTGCTGCACAGCAAGGGAACTCAGTCCCACACACGTACCCATTCTTTTGCTCACATTAGCACGCTCCATCACCAGGACTGGATATGGTTCCCAGGGCTCTGCGGCAGGATCTGCCTTCTCTTCACGTCCCCGCCTCTGCAGCCCCGGAGCACGATGTCTGGCCCCCTTCCTCCCGTGCCCACGGCGTGCTCAGCCGTGCTAAGCCTCGAGTTTGCTGAGAACAGCCCTCTCTTTGCCTGTGTTCTGCACCACCGGAGGGAGGGATGGACTGGTATTTCCACGGCAGGTTACTGAGCCTCGGCTGGGCAGCCAGGACCTCAAGGAAGTCCCAGGGCACAGAAACACCAGCTTCTCTCCAAGGGGAGAAAGATGGGAGATTCATTCAGTAAGTATTTTCCAGGCACCTACTATGCATCAAGCACTGCTCCAGGCGCTACGGGATGTGTGTACCAAACCGGCAAGGTCTCTGCCTGCCGGAGCTTACATTCTACTGCAAGGTCACTTCTGGAAGGTCAGGATGATCCCAGGCCTTGAGAAACAGCTCCTGAGCTCCCATCAAGCCTAGAGGGGAAAATCGAGTGAGGAGTAAGCCAGGACTAGTCCTGGGGCCCCAATCTCCCAATCAGGAGAGGAGAGAGTGGGCACTGGCTGTAAGTCCAGCCCAGCATCCTCATTCTCGTCCTCCTGTTCTCCTTGCGGAGGACCTGTCAGGGCAAAGGTCGCTGTGCTGCCCGGGGAAGAGGAAGAGGGGGGCTGAGTCCCCTCCTCCCCCTCCCTCCTCCCCATCTCTGCCCCCTACCCCCACCCCACCACCAGTCCCAGTCTCTTCCACAGGTCTCCTGCTGACCGTCTGCTCCATTCCTGGCTTGGGGTCTCAAGTCAATGATGATCAGGATGGGGAGCTGCCATCGTGGCTCAGGGGTTAACGAATCCGACTAGGAACCGTGAGGTTGCAGGTTCAATCCCTAGCCTTGCTCAGTGGGTTAAGGATCCGGCGTTGCCGTGAGCTGTGGTGTAGGTTGCAGAGGTGGCTCGGATCCCGCGTTGCTGTGGCTGTGGTGTAGGCCAGCTACTACAGTTCCTGTTAGAACCCTAGCCTGGGAACCTCCATATGCTGCGGGTGCGGCTCTAGATAAGGCAAAAGGACAAAAAAAAAGAAGTTCTTTTCTGTACAGGCAACTGTGGCCCTCAATCTCAAGAAAGGACGGCAAAGGGAGGCCAGTGTTTGTTTTGGGAAGCAGGGTGACAAGGAGAAGGGGTGGGCTGTGCTTATTTGAGAATGTGGGAGAGAGGAGCTAGTGTTTGGAAGTCATCCGTAATGCCTTCTGTTCCATTCTTCCCCGTGGGGCAGGACACTGATAAGAAGAGGAAAGCAGACGCCCACCCCACTGCCCCGCGCCCCACCGTGGCAGCCTCAGTTGCCCTCAGGGCTCAGCTCAGTGCCCCAGAAGATGTGGGTACAGACCCTCTCCCCACTCGCCCGCACTCTCCAGGCTTCCAGTGGTCTCCTGCCTCTGTCTTTTCCCCGCCACCCTTCGCCATCCTCTTCAGTACCAACTAACTTCTCCCCCTACTCCATCCTAGGCTTACAGGCTTGAGAGGTGTCACTCTCAGAAGCTGGAGACGGTGACCACGGACAGCTTGGTCCCTTCCCTACCAGTCATCCTGGCCCTCTTCGGTCAAGTCTTAGTTTCTAGGGAGTTCCCCTCGTGGCTCAGAGGAAATGATTCTGGCTAGCATCCATGAGGACACAGGTTCGATCCCTGGCCTCACTCAGTGGGTTAAGGATCCGGCATTGCCATGAGCTGTGGTGTAGGTGGCAGACGCGGCTCGGATCCCACATTGCTGTGGCTGTGGTGTAGGCTGGCAGCTGTAGCTCCAATTAGACCCCTAGCCTGGGAACCTCCGCATGCTGCAGGTGAGGCCCTAAAAAGAACCCCCCCAAAAAGCACCTCAGTTTCTGCCTTGGCCTGGCTCCATCCCTCTCTCCATACTGGGCTCTCCTCTTGGTCTCAGAAGGATGTGATCTCTCCTTCTTTAGGCCCAGCTGCCTTCCTACTGCAGCCCAGCCAGCACCCTTGCAGACACGACCTGCCACTCAGTCTCTCTGCCCTCTTCTTCTTTTATTCTGTTTCTTCGTCTCCCTTTATAGTGTTTAGAAACCTGCTTTCAGTCAGACCAGCGGTTCTCTTCTGTATGCACGTGGTCCCTGGTCTGACCTGTCTCACTCTACAGCCAGACAGAATTATTCGTTAGCAAGCCAGCCAACGGACCGCATAAACCACCAGGGGGGAGCTGTTTCAATAGCTCTTATTAATGCCAAGGAGCTGCCATCCCAACCTATTAACATACATACAGTGGGGGGGGGGGCACGGGGCGGGGCGGGGGGAGCGCAAGCTGAGGCCTGGAGACATGAGGGCTCTGCATTTGAACTCTGCTGCTCCCAGATGTGTGTGTCTGGCTGAAATGCTTGATCTCTCAGGGGGTGCTCTGCTCCGATAGAGAAAAATAGTGATTTTCATCCCCTGGTTTCCCAGGCATCGTAGGAGGGTCTACAGATCTTCGTCATAAAGTGCTTTGGAGGATTTTAAAGGAAGAAGCGTATTCAATTTTAGATGAGCTTACTCCATGCTCCTTCCAGCTTTCCTCCAGGCCAGGGATTCCTGGCAGGAGGCAATTTCCTAGTCCGGTCAAAACCGAGCTCAACCCCTCCCCCACCCCACCCCCTGAAGTGGGGAATGTAAGCAGCCCGCAGGGAGCTCCTTGCTGGGGACACATGGTCTCTGCCCTCAGGAAATTTCCAGGCTGGGAGGATGGATGAGTAGAGAGAAGAGCACATTCTCGAAACAGTAATGACCCGGGGACCCAGAAATAGCAGAGAAAATGGGGTGACCTGTCTTCTTCCACGGAGAAGGTTGAGGACAGTGACAGGGACAAACGCAGAGCACGGGGACAGGCTGTCACCACCGAGCCCCCTCGCTTGGCCGGCGACCCCCCAGCCCTGTCTGGTTTTTCCGATAAGAACCCACAGATAGCGCAGCGTTCCCTGGGCCCAGGGCCCCAGGTTCTGATCCCTGATACTGCTGCTTGCAAAGCAGCTAAGGGCAAAGAACTGCCTAAGGGCAAAGAACCAGAAGTTCTTCCAGACTCCTCTTCTCGTGGGGACAACCAAGGCCTTCCCTGACCAGCAGAGGGGAAGGCGGGGAGGCTGGTATTTGCTGGCGCAGCTTGCTGTGCGCTGGCCCATCCGCTCCCATTGCAAACGGCTTCCAGGGGCCTGAGGGCCCACTCGGTTCTGCCTGGCCCAGCCGGGGCTGCTGCCTTAGGAAGCAGAAAGTACTGGAAGAGAAGAATGGCAAGATGGTGGTGAGGCGACTATGAACTCAGGAAGTCAGTGTAGGAGCAGGGGCGTGTTTGTTTTTTGTTTGTCTTATCTAGGGACGCACCCGCGGCATATGGAGGTTCCCAGACTAGGGGTCTAACAGGAGCTGCAGCTGCCGGCCTTCGCCACAGCCACAGCCACGCGGGATCCGAGCCGTGTCTGCGACCTCCACCACAGCTCATGGCAACGCCGGATCCTTAACCCACTGAGCGAGGCCAGGGATCGGACCCACAACCTCATGGTTCCTAGTCGGATTCGTTATCCACTGAACCATGACGGGAACTCCAGATGCACTCTTTTGATGTGGCTGTTGATTAACATTTGTGGCTTAAGGATTCCAGGGAGTAACATCCCCATGGGCCTTGTTTTATTATAGGAAATGCACATGGCCCACAGACTTTGCAAAGCTCTAGCCCACTCCTCAGCTGATATAAAAGGAATGAGAGGAATGGCGACTCAATCTAATGAAAGAAAAGGACAGAGAAACCATAAAACGTACATTTCCAACCCTAAAACCCCTATTGGACAAGGACTGATCTAGGTAACTGGGCAAGGCCAATGGGGAAAAAAAAAAAACACGTCTTTCTGGACCCCACGCTGGTGCCCCTCCCCACCTTTAAGAGATAAAAATCCCTATAAGACAATAGAGAAGGGGGCTCTTCTCCCCGCTCCCAGCAGCCCTGGGAGCAATTTGTTTTCCTTTAATAAAAACTTTGCAATGACCCGTGGTTGGGTGGTTGCCATGAGCTGTGGTGTAGGTTGCAGATGCAGCTCGGATCCCGCGTTGCTGTGGCTGTGGCGAAGGCCGGCGGCTGTAGCTCCGTTTGGACCCCTAGCCTGGGAACCTCCACATGCCGTGGGTGTGACCCCAAAAAGCAAAAAAATAAAAAAATAAAAAAAGCTTTGCTTGCTGCCTGTGTGTTCGCGGAGTTCGTCCTTCAACCGCCGTGAACAAGAACGCTGATTCCGGTATCATCTTTCCGGTATCACCTTTCCGGTATCAGTGGGAAGATGCCAACCTGGTGATTCCGCTTCTAGTTGCTGAGCTTCTCTGGAAAAGGAAAACTTCAGGAGAAAGCCAGGGACACTTCTGGATGTCAGGAGTCCCTTACTCTGTCACAACCCTCTGCAGGACACCCAGCACAAAAGAAGCTCATTAAAACGCATGTTTGGGGAGTTCCCACTGTGGCTCAGCAGGTTAAGGACCTGAGGTTGTCTCTGTGAGGATGCAGCTTCGATCCCTGGCCTCTCGCAGTGGGTTTAGGATCTGGCGTTGCTATAACCTAGGGTGTAGGCCACAGAGGTGGCTCAGATCTGGCGTTGCTGTGGCTGTGCTGTAGGCCTCAGCTGCAGCTCCTATGCGAGACCTAGCCCAAGAACTCCCATATGCCTCAGGTGCGGCCACAAAAAGAAAAAAAAAGGCATGTTGGGTGAGCTTTGTTGAATCAGTTCCTAAACAACAGCCCAGCCTTCAGTCCCTCCTTCCTGCAGCCCAGGCTGTCACCAGCCTCATCAGAGAGGAAAGCAGGACTTCTCCCCCACTAGGTTCCGTCTGAGCCTAGTGCTCTCTGCCACCAATGCGTGACATCACAAAGAAAAACAAGGCAACTGGGTTGGGAAAACTCCAAGGTCCCAGCTACCCTCCGCTGCTCAGCAGAAGGGCTGGATGGGGCCTCAGGCCACCAAAGAGAGAACTTGAGTAGGACCCAAAAGGGCTGTTAGTAAAAACCCTAGGGGTGTGGCCCCGGGGCTCGCGTGTATACAGAGACAAAGCCTCTCTTTTACACGGCTGTGCCAAAACCTGCCTTTTTTCAGATGCGCGCATAGACTCCTGAAAGCAGACATGCACGATTTAAGATGCTGGAATACCCTCTACTCTGGCCTCCACCACACACCAGAAAGCCAAAAGAAACTCTCCTCCTCTGCCTGCCCCACCCGGCCCCTCTCTCCTGCAGGGGGGACACTTGTCCCCAGAAGCAGTCTAGCGGTGGAGGGGGTGGGGGCTGGGGGGAGGGAGAGCAAGTGCACCATATGCATTTTTCCCTCTCGGGAGGGGAGTAGCACCAGCAGCCCAAGGCTGCCCTCCCCGGATCTGACCCAGTTGCTCTAGGGAGACCCATCGTCCCCCCGTCCCTTCTCCACCAGTTTGATTTCATTACGATGTTTCTTAGCTCTAGTTTGTCAAACGAGACATTTGGTGCCTGAGCGCAATGCGACCTGGCTACCCTGCTCGCCCGCCCCGTGGGAGGACCTGGGCCTCAATTCTCCCTGGGTGTTCTCCAAGTACCCCTTGCAGCCTCAGCCCCGTATTCACCTCCTCCAAGAAGTCCTCTCTGATTAGATCTGTCTTGTTCTAAATGGCACGGCGCCTCAGCACTCAGGAAGAAAATTGCCTTCTATTTATTGCTTGTTGTGTGTGCTCCGTCTTGGGTCTGACTCATGAGAGCGCCGGCTCCCCCATTAGATTACAGCTTCGTGATGCTCTGAACGACATCGTCTCCCTCCAGGGCCCTGTAGAAGCCCGTCCTGGGAGTGGACTCAGGAGGCGTCCATTGCCTGGCTCACCTGATTTTCGAGGGCTCGCTGTTGGTTTGCAGAGGACCCTGATGGAGACCAGAGCCCTTAGAAATAGGAGCAAAGACGTGGGATTACAGCTGTTTAGGTTCTAAGGGTTAAGAGCATTTCCCAAAACTGACAGTCGAATTCTCGAGCATGGCCTCCGTGGAGAGTAGCTCCCTGTCTAGTTCCCAAGGTCAAGGTGGGAGATGCTTCCTGCACCTTTCCTTGAATTCCCTAGGGATAGCCCGCTATGCCTTGGAACAGAGGAACGTAAAACAGAGCCAGTAAGGTGAGAAGTACAGAGGCCCTGGAGGGTAGGAGTCAGAAAGGAGAAAAGAAGAGGGAAAGGAAAGAGGCTGGTGGAGTGGAAGAGAAAGAAAGTGTGTTGGAGTTCCCGTTTTGACTTGGTGGTAACAAGCCCAGCCAGTACCCATGCGTACTCGGGGTCGATCCCTGGCTCTGCTCAGTGGGTTAAGGATCTGGCGTTGCCATGAGCTGTGGTGTAGGTCGCAGGAGCAACTCAGATCTGCCGGCTGTAGTGTAGGCCGGCAGCTTCAGCTCCAATTCAACCCCTAACCTGAGAACCTCCATACACTGCAGGTGAGTCCCTAAAAAGACAAAAGGAAGGAAGGAAGATAGGAGGGGTGTTGGGAGAAAAGGTAATAAGGAAAGAAAGAGAGGAGTTCCCGTCGTAGCGGAGCGGTTAATGAATCTGATTAGTAACCATGAGGTTGCGGGTTTGATCCCTGGCCTCGCTCAGTGGGTTAACGATCCGGTGTTGCTGTGAGCTGTGGTGTAGGTTGCAGACGCGGCTCAGATCCTGCGTTGCTGTGACCCTTGTGTAGGCCGATGGCTACAGCTCCGATTTGACCCCTAGCCTGGGAACCTCCATATGCCACGGGTGCTGCCCTAAAAAAAAAAGAAACAGAAATAAAAACTGACCAAAAGGGGGAGGGAGGTGCTATGACAGAATCAGACACTAGACTACGACAAGGACAAAGCCATAAAAACATCCCATCAGGAGTTTCAAAAAAGTGATGGAGACGGGGCTGGGGATTTTAGGATTTTCGCACCTATTATGGACTAGTGGCAGTCTGCACATTAGATCGTTGAACCTGGAACACCCCATGAGGTTGACACTATAATGCATGTTTTTTTACAGGTCAGGGGGCCCCAGAACAGAGAGGTAAAGTGACACCCCCAGGACACACAGCTGATACATGTTGGGGCTCAGGTTCAAATCCAGGTCCAAAGTCAAAAGCTTGTGCTCTAGGGGTCACGCTTCCCCAGCTATGAAAGCGCTCTCCCTTGGGCTGACTTTTCTCCCAGAATTTCAACAAGCACCATCATAGGAGGGGTCTCTGCCCCCAAAGAGTTTGCAGTCTGACAGGTGTTACCAGAGTTCCTCTGACTTTTGAGGGCTGGGGCTGGAATCTTCAGGCCAGACAGGATCCCACTACAGCAGAAATAGCTACTCCATTGCTCCAAGGTCATGCCTGAGACATACAAGGAGGGGAGGGACTTTCAGCCTCTTTCTTGGTCCCCAGTCTGGATCCATCAACTCCTAGAAAGGGAAGTTTTCTTGTGGAAATTCCCCTTTTTTTTCTGTCTTTTTGCCTTATCCAGGGCCGCACCCACGGCATATGGAGGTTCCCAGTCTAGGGGTCTAACAGGAGCTGTAGCCGCCGGCCTTCGCCACAGCCACAGCCACGCGGGATCCGAGCCGCGTCTGCAACCTACACCACAGCTCACGGCAACGCCGGATCCTTAACCCACTGAGCGAGGCCAGGGATCGAACCCGCAACCTCATGGTTCCTAGTCAGATTCGTTAACCACTGTGCCACAACGGGAACTCCTCTTATGGAAATTCTTAGTCTGCTCCAAGTCCTTGGTCCTTTATAAGGGTGTTTGTCTTGGGAAGATGGGAGTAAATAAGGAAAAGAGGGTGGTGGAAAAGTTGTCTGGTGCAGAGGTCTCTGGCTGTTGACTTCTCAGACAGGGGAGGACGGGAGGAGCAGGAGCGATGACAACAGAGAGGACTCTGAGAGGGGGATTTAGGGAATGGAAGGACCCTGCCCCGAGCCCAGAGCCCAGCTCTCCCTCCTCGCATAGTCAGGGCTTTCAGAGAAGGAACGCCTCCCCCCAGACGGAGCCGGAGGAAGCACAGGTGGCAGGACAGGGACTGGGTTGCGCCGGGGTTTGGGGAATTCCTTCTTTAGAGCTTTCAGCCTAGACTAGAACATCACAAGTTCCCAACGGTTTGCTGCAGTCTTGCCTAGAGGCTGGGGGAAGGGTTCAATGAACTCTCAAGGTCGCGAGACAGAAAAGGTCTAGGGAACGATGCAGACATAGAGAAAGATACAAAGAACAAGATCGTGAACGTAGCCCTTCTGAGCTTCAAAAATCAGCCACTACCGGAGTTCCCGTCATGGCGCAGTAGAAACGGATCCAACTAGGAACCATGGGGTTGCGGGTTTGATCCCTGGCCTCGCTCAGTGGGTTAAGGATCTGAAGTTGCCGTGAGCTATGGTGTAGGTCGCAGACGCAGCTCGGATCCCGCGTGGCTGTGGCTGTGGTGAAGGCCGGCGGCTACAGCTCCTGTTAGACCCCTAGCCTGGGAACCTCCACGTGCCGCGGGTGTGGCCCTAAAAAGACAAAAAAAAAGCCAATACCACGGTAGATCCCACTTGTTTTCCCTGGAGACATGCTCCTCGTCTTCCCCCAAGTGACCATTCTTCCAAATTGGGGGTGTCCAGCCTCCGGAGCGTTTTCCACCCTGGGATTCCTGCCTCTCCTGGGGCAGAAGGCCAAAGAGGGCCCTGGTCCATCCCTGGCGTGAGGACTCCATGCATCCAAGCTGCCGACCTTGCTCCCCCCCGACCCCTGCCCTGCTCGCTCTCTCGCTCTCTCTCTCCCCCTCCCTTCCCGGATGGCTGAGCAGACCGTCAATATTTATATGAATCCACCAAGCCTGCTGGACAGAGAGGCCCGGCAGACAGAGGCAGAGCCACCGCCATCCCCAAAGCAGGCGGGATTTAATTCAGACATAAAACAGGTGACGCGGGTGTCTGGTGCCTCCGAGGCGGGACTGAGGGCAGTAGGAGCCGGGAGCTCACCAGGCCCTGCCACTCCGCCAGCCAGATTGGATAGGCGCCCCTGCCGGATGCTTTCAGCTCCTGTTCACTCCTGTGTTGGGCAGGGTAGGATCGCTGGGTCAGGCTGAAGGGAGACTCACAAGCAGTTTCTTCCCCCTACAGAGCAAGGCAGCGCTACAGCGGCAGAGCTGGAGTTTGGAGCAGGACCCACGTGGCCCCAGGGCTCCGGCCACCCTCCGGCCACCCCCTCCTCTCCAGCTCCGCACACGTGACTCTCCAGCAGGAACCCCCGGTCCCTGTGTTCCAGATCGATTACCCTGCCTCTTCTCAGTATGACCTCTTGGTTCTGGTCCTACTGGCTGGGCCGCAGAGCCCTCAAAAAGCCTTTCTTAGTTGAGCCTCCTTGACCCTGAGCTCCCATCCTTCAGTTCTCTCACAATCAGTGGGTACAGTGGTGGTTCCTCTTGTGAAAATACAGCCTTGTGTGCCGTGAAGGCGCTTCCCTGCCACACTATAAACTTCTAGAGAGCAGAGACCACGGCTGGTCCATCCTGGACATCTTTCACAAGTGTTTTCACAAGCAGCTCCCTAAATGTTTGTTGACTGACTGATCGATCCCTGCCCCCACATCTGCCAAAGGGTTTCCTCAAGGATGGGGCCACCCGTGTCTTATCTTTGCTTAGAATCCAATAGAACCAATAAAGGGACACCTGTTCCTGATTATTGAGTGAGTGGAGAAAAAAAAAAAACAGAAAAGCATCTGCAACCAGTCCACCCAGCCTACCCACCGCTCACCTCCCAGCCCCCGGTCCTTCCCATGCAGCAGGAACAGAATTAGCATAGCCTCATCACATTGCTTTTTTTTTTTTTTTGTCTTTTCTAGGGGTGCTCTTGTGGCACATGAAGGTTCCCAGGCTAGGGGTTTAAGAGGAGCTGCAGCCACTGGCCTACACCACAGCCACAGCAACATGGGATTCAGCCTGCGTCTGCAATCTACACCACAGCTTATGGTAACGTCGGATCCTTAACCCACTGAGCGAGGCCAGGGATCGAACCCACAAGCTCATGGTTCCTATTCGGATTTGTGAACCACTGAGCCACGAAGGGAACTCCTCATGACGTTGTTTTGAAGCCCTGACTGATTCTGTTTTGGTTTGATAGGCCTGAGTCAAGGCCCCATTTACCAGGCTCCACAACTGTTTGCATCAAAACCATCCTAAGAAAAAATGAGCATCCTGCGGGCAGCTTTCCTGCTTCCTCGCTCACACAGTGCTTTCACCCTAGAGTTGATTGCCGAAGATGCATGTCCACTCTACAGATGAGGAGACTGAGGCTTAGAGGAGCCAGAGTGAGGTGCCTGGAGCTCAGTTTGGACAAGATCTTCCCATTCCAGCCTGCCGCTTCACCTGACACCCTCTGCCTCTCCCCCCATGTCTGATGTGAGCTCACACAAAGCACAACTTCCAGAAAGGCATGGCTGCCTTTGGGCTGGAGAGAAAGGTCTTTGAGGACAACTGAAAGCTCTTTGCAAAAAAAGAAAAGGAAGTTAGAGATGGACCTCAAGTCTGAGCAGGTCTGGGGCTGCCCTTAGGGTTTCTGTCCAGATGAGGAGTTTTGGTGGGGCCCAGCATGTTCCCCCGGGGAAGACCAGCTCTCCCCAGGCAGGTGGGTGCCTGCGGTTCCAGCCTGATGAGCTCCGTATTTCCTTCGCCCACCTCGCCCCCTACCACTCAGGACACCAGAGGAGATCAAGAGGCACAGATGCACTCAGGGTGCCTGAGGCCTTCAAGAGTCAGCAGCATTCTCACTCTGCACCAGACATGAGCAGCACGCGGGCCCTCCTTCACCTAAGTTTTTCCCAGGGCCCCGGGTGGTCACAGGTGCCACTCTAAGTGCCTGCGTGCACCATCATGTATCGACTGGCTGGAGCCAGCAGATCTCTGGCCAAACTGGAGCCCCGGGCCCCTCACTCCATCTCCCCGCGCCTGAGTTTGTTTCTACATCAGCAGAGAACCTGTAAGGGAGGAGCACCCCTACTTTACACACGTGTCAGCTGGGATTCAGTGAGGTGAAGTAACTTGTCTAAAGACTTAGAGCTGGAGTTCCCGTCGTGGCGCTGCGGAAACGAATCCGATGAGGAAGCATGAGGTTACGGGTTCAACCCCTGGCCTCGCTCAGTGGGTTAAGGATCCGGCGTTGCCGTGAGCTGTGGTGTAGGTTGCAGACGTGGCTCGGATCCCGTGTTGCTGTGGCTGTGGTGTAGGCCGGCGGCTACAGCTCCCGTTAGACCCCTAGCCTGGGAACCTCCATATGCCGCGGGTGCAGACCTAAAAAGCAAAAAAACAAAACAAAAAAAGACTGAGAGAGAATGAGGTCCAAATCTAGGTTTTTCTGAATAGCAACGTCTCCACTCTACTGCTTCCATAAGCTCTCATCTCCACTTCCCTGCTCATTAAGACTGTACTTTGCCTAGGCTGGCACATTTATTTTTAATTTTATTTCTTTTGTTGGGGGTGGGGATTTGCTGCACATGCTGCAGGCTAGCAGTCGAACTGGAGCTGCAGCTGCCGGCCCACACCACAGCCACGGCAACCACCAGATCCAAGTCACATCTGCGACCTACACCACAGCCACAGCAACAACGGATCCAAACCGCATCTGCAACCCACACCACAGCTCACAGCAATGCTGAACCTTAACGCACTGAGCGAGGCCAGGGACTGAACCCACATCCTCATGGATACCAGTCAGGTTCATTACCACTGAGCCACAATGGGAACTCCCGTATCTCAGTTCCTTGTGTAGTTCAGCATGTCTCTTGCCCATCAGATAATAAGCTCCTGGAGGACAGAGACCCTCTTACTGTTTCTGAAACATTCTCACAGTCTGTCAGAGGTCCCGGCACACAGTGGAGGCTTGGTAAAGGACCACTGAACAGAAATCAGCTCTGGAAACTACTCCTCACCATGCAGACTCCCTGATTCTTGATACTTTAGCAAAGAGAGACAGGAGTCACCTGCAGCCCTCAGACTGAAGAGGCAGCCAGCCTCCCTCTCATGAACCCTGAGGCTTGGTATCAGGAAAGGTTTAGGACTGTACCATATTTAAAATCCCCCTTGGGAGTTCCCGTCGTGGCTCAGTCGTTAACACATCTGACTGGCATACATGAGGACGCGGGTTCGATCCTTGGCCTCTCTCGGTGGGTTAAGGATCCTGAGTTACCGCGAGCTGTGGTGTAGGTCGCCAACGCATATCAGATCTAGTGTTGCTGTGGCTGTGGCGTAGGCCGGCAGCTGTAGCTCCGATTGGAACCCTAGCCTGGGAACCTCCCTATGCTGCGGATGCAGCCCTAAAAAGACAAAAAGACCAAAAAGAAAAAAAAAATCCCGCTCTTCCGCACCCCACCCCCAGCTCCCATGCCACCCTCATACCCGGCGCCTGGCATCAAGCATTCAGATATTCCACCTCTGGGAAGGGGGCGGAGAAGCCTCCCGGGCCCCCGTCCATCGCCTCCGTGATGCATCCCTGGTTTGGACCCACACGCCATGGGGAGTCATCGCTAGGGACCGTTGCCCAGAGAGTGTAGGGATGTGGGAGGAAATCATTTCAATTTCTCTCTGGAAGCATAAATGCTTTTTTAATTGCTGTCAAAGGCGGCTCCTTGGGAATGTATTATTGATAGCAATTGAAATGAAAGTGGGGGGTCTGCAATCTCTCCTTTGCTGGCTCATGGCCCTTCCTCGCCTGCCCTCCTACCTATGTTCGGCCCTGGGGCCTGAGACGTCCCCTTCCTTGGAGCTCTGGGCCCTCCTTCTCCCCCTCCACCCCGCTTCTCCCTGCACCTGCCTCCTCCTTGCCTTTCCCTGCGGTGCCTGACTTTCTGCTCGCTCCTCAGTTGGCCCCTTTTCCTGCCTTGCAGCAGCTCCGCTGCCCTCCCCCTCCATCTCTTCCCTTAGCCCGTCCCCTGGCTCTCCAGCCTCACCTCTCGCTTCTCCTCACCTGGCTGTGGATCGCCCGGCCCACGCCTTTGTCCTAAGTGCTGCCATTCAGCCCCCTGCTGCATTGGTGGCGTTGGAGGCACAGCGGTGAGCAGAGCTGCCTTTTCCAGCTATTGCTTGATTCTCTCTCCTCCCTTCATTTTTCCCATTCCAGCTCCTTGAAGCACCACCTGCTCGCTGTCCCACAGCCCCTCATTCTCCCCCTTTGCTGCTCAGACTCCTTTTCTCAGGACCTTGGACTCTCAGTGATTCCAACAAGGAGAGAAAGGCCAGGCTTAAGTAGTTACAGAAGGAAGAGACCTGGAGTTCCCGTCGTGGCGCAGCGGTTAACGGATCCGACTAGGAACCATGAGGTTGCGGGTTCGATCCCTGGCCTCGCTCAGTGGGTTAAGGATCCGGCGTTGCCGTGAGCTGTGGTGTAGGTTGCAGATGCAGCTCAGATCCCGCGTTGCTGTGGCTGTGGCGAAGGCCGGCGGCTACAGCTCCTGTTAGACCCCTAGCCTGGGAACCTCCGTATGCCGCGGGTGCGACTCTAGATAAGGCAAAAAGACAAAAAAAGAAGAAGGAAGAGACCTGCACCCCAATTCCCAAGCATCTTGAGTACGCAATCTGTTCGGAGGGGAGGGTGTTAAGGATCCGGTAATGGAAACCACCACCCATAATGCCAAGCGCTCGTGTGAGTTTTCTCAAAATAGGAGGTCCCCATATGGAACGTGATGCCGCCACGGAAAACTACATGGGAGATTTCAGGAGGGGCCAAAGGGAGGGAGAGGCCAGCCTCCCAGAAACCCTCACACTGGAATCCATCTTGGCTGAGAGATGCGTGCACCCTAGGAAAGGCCCCGAGTCAGACCAAATATGGGCACGAGCAGGATCATCAACCAGAGGCAAGCTGGAAACGAACCCCACCTCCATGAAGACCTGAGACGGAGCCACGTGGCAGAGCAGTGCTCCCGGGTTCCTTCGCCTGGCTGCTCTCTGCCCGGGCGCCCCATCCCGATAAAGGCTTTTGCTTTGTTGGTACGAGCTGTCTCCTCAGATGATTCGTTTCTGAGTATGAGACAAGAGCCCACCCTCGGGCCCTGCAGGGGTCTTTCTTCTAGTAACGGCCTTTCCTGACCTCCAAACAGAGGATGTGAAAAATGTGTGCTTCCATCCTCTTGTACCGAGGCGTCCGCCTCCTCCCCAGATTCCCCAGCCTTTAGTCTCCGGTTCGTGCCATCTGGTGCAGTGAACCAGTCTGTCCCGATGTCTGTGTTTGAGGCCCACATGAGCAGAACCTGCAGAAGCGGCTCCTGGGAGGAGCCAGTTGAAGAAAACCCCCCAGGCACCTTCTTTCACCCACCCATCTTTTTTTTACCACGGGCAGGTTCTCCCTGCAGTGGGTCTGAATTTCAGCTCTCTGCTGGATCCGGAAGCTGCCCCGGCTTCCAACATGCACTGGACCCAGGCCCTCCAATAAGGGTCTCCTGTGCCTTTAAGAAAGCACAAGCCTGCAGCGTCCCCAGCCCCTCCCTTCCCCCTTCCCCAGCTTGGGGGGGGCAGGTGAAGGCGGGATGGGGGGTGGGGGAGGGGAGCTAAGATGGATATTCCCACAGTGCCCCCTCCAGAGAAGCTCATAAATAATGGCTGATCTTCCTGCAGGGGGGACAGGAACTGCTCTGCTCTCCTGGAGCCTGGGAGGGGGGTGACAAGGCTAATTTATCTGTCCCCTCCTGTGCTCACACACCAGTAGGAGAACATGCCACTTTTTCCCTCCTGCCTTGCCAGTTCCTGCCTCCCCAGCAACCATGAGGAAAAGGAAATGGGATGAAGAGGAGAGTTCCCATCTTGCGCTTCCCCAGGGCTTTGGATACGTCCGCCCTCCACCACCACCCCCAAAACTGATTACCCAGCAGCCACAGAGAAGCCAACACGCCTGTCCTTCCTTCAGACCCCCTATGCCCACCGCCTGCCGCACAGAGCCAGGCACCTGTGTCCGAGGCTGGACTGTGGCCCAAGGAGCCAGAGCTGTCGGCTCGAAACACTTGTTGGGGAGTTCCCGTCTTGGCGCAGAGGTTAAGGAATCCGACCAGGAACAATGAGGTTGCGGGTTCGATCCCTGGCCTCGCTCAGTGGGTTAAGGATCCGGCGTTGCCGTGAGCTGTGGTGTAGGTCGCAGATGCGGCTGGGATCTGGCGTTGCTGTGACTGTGGCGAAGGCCGGAGGTTACAGCTCCGATTAGACCCCTAGCCTGGGGAATCTCCCTATGCTGTGGGTGCGGCCCTAAAGAGCAGAAAAAAAAAAAAATTGTTGGGAAGGCAAATCTAGTTGCATATGATGTTTGCACGGTTTTAGGTTTTAGACCAAAATGCAGTAGATTCCCCAGACCTCTCTGACGGTCTCCCAGCTCCAGCTTCTCCTCCCGTGGGCTGGGGCTTCACTGTCCCCTTCGCTCCCCCAAGGACTCCCCTGTATCAGGCTCTCTGTGTCCCACCAGTCCAGCCAGCTCACGGTTGGCTTCAGCTCTGCCGGTCTGCCCGCCGATTTAAGTCTCAGCGCCCCGCCTCTTCCATGGCCTCTGCAGGTGAAGCATTTGAAACTGTGGAAGAAGATTCGTCCCGTGTCCCTGAGGCTCCACCTTTTCGCTTTACTGCGCTCCCACCTTCACCCTGGCCAGGCCATCCTTGAGTCCTGAGGGGCACCCCACCACCAGCACCACCACCCATCAACCATCAAGGCCACGGCCATTCTCAAGATCGCTGCCCCACCCCCACCCAAAGCCAAAGGCAGACCGGCTGGGACCCTGAGCTGCCTTAAGTACTGCCTGCGGTTTAAGGTAGTGGCAGGCCTGGCTACTAATGAAGATGTGGGGAGCCAGGCGGGGATCTGGAGTTGCACGCTGTCCCTGTGCTAATTAGCACTGTAACAGATAATGAGCAAGGGTTTGGGGCAGGTAGCCAGACCGGGGCCCCAGCCCCAGCGTCCGCTGTCATTCCCGTATCCCCTCCACCATGCAAGCTTCACCTCAGACAGGACCGCGGAGACGTGCTGCCATTCCCAGGGACTGGCTGATCACTGTCTCTACTGCTCTCTCTTTCTCAGCCCTTTGCCTGCAAACTCTTTCCATGTCTTTACATTTTCTCTCCATTCCTTCCATTTCTCTTCTGCCGCTCCCTCTCACTCTCCCCCATTGTTTCCTTCCTCCCATCCTCCTCTAGGCTTCGTCCTCCCCTCTCCTTGATCCACCACCCACCCACCCCCACCCCCCCAATCCACAGCACTTTCCCTCCTGCGATTATATTTAGCTCCGCGCTGGGGGGGTTCCCGGAAGGCGCCGCTGGAGCTGGCGGCTAGTCTTAAAGGGTCTGTCAGTGGATGAGTTTATAAGCGAGCTGTTTCCTTCCTTACCATCACCAGGTCCCGGGCTGAGTGTCGGTGGTAGGAGACTTCTAAGTACCTCGGAGCCTTCTCCCCAGGGGTGCAAGCTCTTCACGACCAAAAGGAACTGCAGATTCATTTGGAGGGCAGTGACAAGGTGCCCAGGTGGCCAGGAAGCAAGGACTCTGCCATGTGTTAGGGCCTTCAGGAGTCTGAGGGCAGAGCCCATCCTAAGCTCAGGGTAAGAAGTAATGTGACCTGAGGGGAGGCGGCTTGAATATCAACCACAGTAGAGTCCCTGGTGCGCGCCCAGCCCTTACTGGTACAAACATCTAGCCATTCATTTCCTCCCAAGGGTTAGGGGGTGGTTTGGAGTGAGAGGAAGGGCCAGCATTCTGATGTCCCTTTTACAGATGTGGAAATCAAAATCCAGAGGGGGGAAGTAATCCGCCCAAGGTCACGGCTAATTATTTCACCCATTCACTCACCCCTTCATCGGATATTTAGTGAGCGCCTACGCTATACAGATAATGTGTTATAGTCTGGACATGCTCAGGGACAGCTAGAACTGGAACCCAGCCTCAGGATACCGAGTGCATGAGTTCTCTGTGGAAGAGACCACAGGGCAGCCTTCAAGCCAGAGTTATTGGTTCAACTGATAAGTGGTAGTTGAGCCTGAGCGGTAAGAAAAGACACAGCCCTGTATGGACCATCTCCAGGTCTTTGGCCTTTCCCTGTCTTGGGCTCCCCTGCGAGGTTTCTCTGAAAGGTGGGCAAGGAATAAGAAGAAAGAGAACCAGCAGAGGTCTTGGCCCCTTGGGCCTTGGGGGTGCTTTGTCTTTCTAAGCCCAACTATAAAGCCATAGTGACCACCCCATGGGAAGCTGGTGGCTTAAGACCCAGGAGTCCTGACTCAGTCCAGAGCAAGGCTTCTGCAAACGAGAGGAGGTGAGGATCCCATTGCATCCATTCCTCCACCTCCCTGGGACGAAGCAAGTTACTTCCCAGATTCTCTCTCAGTGCTGCATCTATTTCTTCCTCCTTGGCTAGGAACTGAGTCATCTCTATTATGAGATCATGTGGATGGGTTAAAGGGAGGGGATTAGGGAGAGTTGTTCAGGAGTTGTAAATAGGACCTGAGTTGTAAGTGGTGCCTGAGTGGATATGCAACTTATCTAAGTCTTATCCATCCATCCATCCAACTATCCAACCATCCATCCATCCACCTGTCCATCTATCCATCCATCCATCCATCCAACCATCCATTCATCCATCCACCCGTCTGTCTATCCACCCATCCATCCGTCTATCCGTCCATCCGTCCATCCATCCATCCATCCATGCATCTATCCATCCATCCATCCACCATCCATCCATCCACTTAACCAAATTTACTGGGCACATGACAGACAAAATGCTGATACGTCATTCCTCTTTCTCTTGCTTCTTTCTCTTCATAAGATCTCCAGGTAGGAAAGGGGGAGACCTTTTAGAGGTCATTTCTTCCACGCGTCTACCTCTAGAAAGAGCCATGCTCATTCCCTGAGCAGACAGACTGATTTCCCCAAGTAGCTCATGTCTGTACTAAGCAATCTTTGCTGCCCAGAGGCTTTTGTTATGTTGAATCTGAAGCCCTCCAGCAGCATCTAAGCTGTGTTTGCTGCCTCCCCACACTCTTCTGTTTCTCCTTGTCGCTGTCTTGTTTGTCCCTTGCTTCCTCATTCTCATGGCTCTGGGAGAGAACCGTGGACTTCAAGTCGGAAAGCCTCGTTTGGAATTCCAGCTCCGTCGCTCAGCGTGCAATGGCCAGAGCTGCAAATTCTTTGAGCCTCAGTTTCTTCGTCTGTAAAGTGAGTAGAACACCCAGTTGCTGTGAGGATCAAATGAGATAATTGATGGGAAGCACTTTTGTAAACTGTAAAGTCGTGCGAAGCCTTATCATTAATTCCCCCGATTTGTCGGCCACCACAGAGAGAAGGCCTGGGAAAGCAGCAGGACTGCAGGTCAAAGCTGGGGACCATGTCTCTGAATTGTAACCCTGCCCTCTGGCTCTCCGGGCAAGCGTGGGAAAGTCACTAACCTCCGCGCCTCGGTTTCCCCATCAGTCAAGGAGGCGTCGTGAGAATCACCCTCCCCCGGCTGAGGAGCTGTTACGGCTCATAAACAGTGTTGCTCACTCGCTATTTCAGAGTCGCTTTGGAGCTCACCACTGCCAATTACAGTTTATTGAGCACACGCGATGCAGTCTCCTGTGCTGGATAAACAGAGCTTTCAAAGGCCTCGGCTATGCCCGGGTTGGGCAGCCAACCTGGCCTGGCCCCGCCAAGAAGCAGAGCGAGTAAAAATGACACTTGAGTCTTGCCCCTGGCACAGCACCAAGGGCCAGTGCGACATTAATGACCAGAAAGAAGGAAGACATTCATTGTCTGGTCTGGGTCCCCTCGGCTGCCAAGAGCTGCGGATCTCCCCTGCCCAATGTCTCCTGCCACTGTCCTTCCTTATCTCTTCTGTTGTCCTCCTAGAAGTGTCTCAAGGTGACCTTGTGGCAAAAACCGCCTAACGGGCCCTCACAGCTTTGGCCTTGCTTCTTTCCACTCACTGCTCTTGAATTCGTCTTCCTAAAACTCTCTCGCAGCCTCTCGGGGTCCTGCTAGACACCACCGGCGATTCCCCATGGCCTGAGAGATAAGTTCAAGCTGATGAAGTCTGACACAGAGGGAGAAACCATTTCAGAAGCAAGAGAATCCTGGCCCTGTCCTTAATGGGCAGGTTACTGTGACTTCTCTGTGTATCAGTTGCTTCAACTGTAAAATAAGGCCAATTTTTTTTTGTCTTTTTGCCTTATCTAGAGCTGCACCCGCGGCATATGGAGGTTCCCAGGCTAGGGGTCTAACAGGAGCTGTAGCCGCCAGCCTACGCCATAGCCACAGCAACGCGGGATCCGAGCCGCGTCTGTGACCTACACCACAGCTCACGGCAACGCCGGATCGTTAACCCACTGAGCAAGGCCAGGGATCGAACTCGCAACCTCATGGTTCTTAGTCGGATTTGTTAACCACTGAGCCACGACAGGAACTCCAAAATGAGGCCAATTGTACTGACATTCTCCTACTGCGGCTCAGCTTTAAGATATATATAGGGCACTGTGCCCGTGGAAGTCACTGCACCTGCATTAGCCTCCTTCTGCCTTCCCTGGTGTTACCTGCCTCCACATCTCCTCCCAAGAGGCACAGTGCAAGGAGTTCCCATCATGGCTCAGTGGTTAATGAATCCAACTGGGAACCATGAGGTTGTGGGTTTGATCCCTGGCCTTGCTCAGTGGGTTGACAATCCGGCGTTGCCGTGAGCTGTGATGTAGGTTGCAGACGTGGCTCGGATCCCGCATTGCTGTGGCTGTGGTGTAGGCCAGTGGCTACAGCTCCTGTTAGACCCCTAGCCTAGGAACCTCCATATGCCATGGATGTGGCCCTAGGAAAAAGGCAAAAAAAAAAGAGGCACAGTGGGCACCTAACTGTACCCCCCACCCTGGGAATTCTGGGAGACGGACACTGACAACCAACACGTCACATGTAAAAGGGCTGGGAGGGCACTGAGAAGAAGGCAAAGGAGTTTGGGGTGATAAGCAGACTTCTGACACATCGGGCATAAGGTTTCAAGGGCTGTGGGCCTGGGGAGGGGCTCTGGAAAGGCAAGAAGCACACCCTGAAATGAGAACACTAGTTCTTGATAGAGAAGCCAGGCTTTTTAGGTAACTGAGCCCATCACTTAAATGGCCTTGGCTCAGTCCTTGGGGGACCTAGTCCGTGTTCTTTCAAAGAAGTAACTAAGACCAAAAAAACAACCAAATAAACAAACAAAAAACCCAGGCAACATTAGTTGCAGAATTTCTGCTCTGGCAGTCAGGAGGCCCAAGGAACATGGGGACAGGGGGCCAGTGGGCGCAACAACATCAAGATGACTTCATTTTCCGAGTTATCAAAAACCACAGCGTCTGCCAAGAAAGAGAATGAGTCACCAGGACCCACAGGAAGGAGGGCCAGGGATGGGGTGGGGTGGGGTGGGGTGGGGTGGGGGTGGGGCAGCATGACATGGTGAGAAATGCAAGTCTCTTGAGGACACACAGGTTCAAGTCCTGACATAGCTTTGGGGCCTTAAACTCTCCGAGCCTCAGCTTCCTTATCTTTAAAAACCAGGGAGAATCTAAATGCTAATTGCACAGCATTGCTTGGGAATTAAATGAATTAATCTGGGTAAAAGACTAGTAATACATGGTTACTTATTTTTGACAGCTGAGTTTCTTAACTTTCCCCAAAGAGCCAAAAAGGTCACATCCTCTACTCATCTTCCGCTGCCCCTGACAAGAACCCTTGGCTTCAAATCTGATCTTCTCCGCGGGAATTATCCCCTGAAGCTCAGGACACCCCAAGTTCCTGACCCACTTGGTTCAGATCCTTGAAAACTTCAAGACCTGGAGTTCCTGTCGTGGCTCATGGCTCAGTGGTTAACGAATCCGACTAGGAACTATGAGGTTGTGGGTTCGATCCCTGGCCTCGCTCAGTGGGTTAAGGATCCGGCGTTGCTGTGAGCTGTGGTATAGGTCGCAGACGTGGATCGGATCCCGCGTTGCTGTGGCTGTGGTGAAGGCTGGCAGCTACAGCTCCTGTTAGACACCTAGCCTGGGAACCTCCATATGCCGTGGGTGAGGCTCTAGATAAAAGGCTAAAAGAAAAAAAAAAAATTTCAAGACCTGCATCAATCCTGACGGACTTTCCCTGACAAACCCCAGGGCCCAGTCATCACCCCATCTTCAGAACACCCACAGGACTTCCCTTCTGATTCAAGCAACCACAAATCATAGACTGTTCTGGGATATTCCTGTGTCATTCACATCTCATTTTATTATGCTGTGGAGTAATTTTCATGTGTGCAAGACTTTACACCCAACTCCACAATACCCTTCTCATAACTCTTCCTGAAGCTATGACAAAACTAGGCATGTGCTTGATCCTCAAGCCAGTTTGAATGAGCTGAGCTTAGACCATTAGGCTAATGAGATCAGGGCTTAGGATCTAGTCTATGGATGGTTCTCAGAGTCCAGGTCACCCAGGCTGCCCTGTGCCGGTCAGTCAAGGATGGCTAGAGTGGGAATGAAGGAATGTGCCACCCCTGCAGCCAGAACAAAGAAGTTTGCCCTGCAGAGGGGGCTCGGAGCCTTTTCCTCCACCTCACTGGTTTCCGTGATACTGATCTAGTTCAAGGTGACTAGGACCTCGTAGGAGAGGAAATAACGAGATGGAACCAGATTAAGAGCAATGCCGATGCTGCTGCACAGCTGAGGCTAGAGAAAACTTCAAGCGGGCTAGGACTAGAGACCCAAACAGCAAGTGCCTCTGTGCTAATGTGAAAGGAGATGGTGCTGGGTATCTAAGCAGCCTAATAGGCCCAGCAGTGGGCAATGCAGTGGGCAGTCAATTATCTGGCATCCGTGAGGCTGGCGGCCACTGGGAGAGAAGTTCAAATACAGGACCTTAGCCAAGATAGCCTCCAGCCCTGGGAGGCCCCTGTGGACTGTGACTTCAGCCACAACCAAGCTGAAGACAGAAAGGCCCTGGTTCTCCATCCGACTGGCTGCCTCATTAGTCCTGGGCTAGAATGTTCTTAAGCTTCCCTCCCTCAGGCATTTTTAGTTCGGATAGTCTTCCTCTCATCTCAACACAGGCCAGAGGGGAAGAATATTGTGGAGATAATTAATTCAAGTCCTGCTTCTCTCAATGGTAATTCAAAAACTGGACCTGGCCAGAAGCCAAGATGGGTTCAGGAACCCGGGGAAAAAGAGGGAAGAAAGAAATAGAAGGAGTGAGTGACAGATCTATCTGCAGTACACCAAAGAGTCCTGTTATTTGAATGCATTACAATGATATCTCCTACAGAGAGAAATCCTCTAATAGGGTGACCTGTCTAAAATGTGAACCTCAGGGGAGTTCCCGTCGTGGCTCAGTGGTTAACGAATCCGACTAGGAACCATGAGCTTGTGGGTTTGATCCCTGGCCTCGCTCAGTGGGTTAAGGATCCGGCGTTACTGTGGCTGTGGTGAAGGCCGGCGGCTTCAGCTCCTGTTAGACCCCTAGCCTGGAAACTTCCATATGCCATGGGTGCGGCCCTAGAGAAGGCAAAAAGACAAAAATAATAATAATAATAAAGTGTGAACTTTAGATCTGCTACTCACCTGGGGGCCTTGGGTAGAAAAGGATAGAAGCACGACCTCCAGGTATTATGGAGTTCTGAGGCCAAGACAACAGGTACCTCAGTCTCAGGAATCAGAAGATGCAGGGTGGGGAGTTCTCGTTGTGGCGCAGCAGAAACCAATCCAACTAGTATCCATGAGGATTCAGGTTCGATCCCTGGCCTTGCTCAGTGGGTTAAGGATCCGGCATTGCCGTGAGCTGCGGTGTAGGTCGCAGACGCGGCTTGGATCCCGCGTGGCTGTGGCTGTGGCGGTGGCCAACAGCTGCAGCTCCGATTTGACCCCCAGCCTGGGAACCTCAATATGCCACGAGTGTGGCCCTAAAAAGTAAAAGCAAATTAAAAAAAAAAAAAAAAGGTGCAGGGTGGAAGCCATCTCAGGAGTCTGTACAATTGCCCGTTGACCAACAGCTACTCCCTCACCCAGTCTCAGAAAACTAACGACCTTAGGGCTGGTCCTGGGATTCACTGCAGCTGGCACCACCCCAAACTGAGGGCTTTGCTTCCAAATCCCTCCAGGGCCTCACCCTCCCCAGCAGGACAATACCTTCGGGAGGCCTGCCCCTTCCTCCATTGTCTACACATTCAACAAGCTTATCTTGATTTCATCTGGGTTAAGCCAAACCCCAGGGACAAGCTTAAAGGGCCAGGGAAGTAAGAAAAGGTCCATGTATACAGCAAGAGATGGGAGAGAGAGAAGAATCCTTCTTGTTCCCTTCTTTTTTTTTTTTTTTTTTTTGCCTTTTGTCATTTTATGGCCGCGGGTTTATGGCCGCACCCGCGGCATGTGGAGGTTCCCAGGCTAGGGGTCTAATCGGAGCTGTGGCCACTGGCCTGTGCCGCAGCCACAGCAACGCAGGATCCGAGCCGCGTCTGCAACCTACACCACAGCTCACGGCAACTCCGGACC